>SJYQ01003113.1:0-31823 GCA_006410935.1 Redunca redunca
AGTCCTGGAGGCTGGGAGTGCAAGAGCAAGGTAAGGACAGGCTGTTTTCTCTGAGGCCTCTCTCCTGGGCATGTTGACAACTTCTCCCCATGCCCTCAGGTGACCCTTCCTCTGTCCTGAACACTTCTTCTTCTAAGGACACCGGTCAGATACGACCAGGGCCACCTTGATGACCTCATTCTTATTTAATTACCTCTTTACAGACACTGGGGTGGGGGATGAGTTTATAGAGTTTTTAATTGAGATATAGTTTACGTACAATATTATGTAAGTTTAAGGTGTATGACAGTGATTCACAATTTTTAAAAATTATACTTTTCATAGTAATGATAAAATACCAGGTGTACTATACCATATATCCTGTTGCTTATCTATTTTATACATAGTAGTTTGTGTCTCATAATCCCCTACCCCCATCTTGCCCCTGCCTCTTCCTTCTCCCCACTGGTAACCAACTAGTGTGTTCTCTATATCTCTGAGTCTGTTTCTTTTTTTATTACATTGATTAGTTTGTTTTATTTTTTTAGATGCCACATTATAAATGTGAAGTACAGTATTTTTTTCTCTGGTTTATTTCACTAAGCGAAATAATAAGTCCATCTGTATTATTGCAAATGGCAAAATTTCATTCTTTCCTGTGGCTGAGCAGTTATATATAATTATATATGGGGCTTCTCTTGTGGCTCAGCTGGTAAAGAATCTGCCTGCAATGCGGGAGACCTGGGTTCCATCCCTGGATTGGGAAGATCCCCTGGAGAAGGGAAAGGCTACCCACTCCAGTACTCTGGACTAGAGAATTCTATGGGCTGTATAGTCCATGGGGTTGCAAAGAGTTGGACATGACTGAGTGACTTTCACTTTTGGTGGTTATATACATATAGATAGATAGATATATAGATATATATGTATATATGTATATATATATATGATGGATGGAGAAGGTATGACTGTATAGATACATAGTTATTGAGTCTCTAAGTTGTATCCAGTTCTTTGCAACCCCATGAACTATAGCCCACTATGCACCTCTGTCCCTGGGATTTCTCAGGCAAAAATACTGGAGTGGTTTACCGTTTCCTTCTCCAGGGGATATTCTGGACCTAGGAACTGAACCCACGTCTCCAGCATCTCCTGCCTTGGCAGGCAGTAGAAAACATCCATCAGCTGATGGACACTTCTTTTGCCACCATTTCTGGGCTGTTAACACTGCTGCTATGAACACTGAGGTGTGTGCAAACACAATCACTCTCTGAGGCACAGAAGTGAGGATGTCGATGTGAGTTCAGTCCATAATGCCAAGAGTCTTTTTTAAACCAGGGTTCCTTGAAAGACTCCCTCTTGCCTGGGCCCCCTGTCTGTGGCCCCTGCGTCCTCAGTAGATTCTACGTAAGCTACACTCCCCAGTGGCCCCTCCCACAGGACCCCTGGGCTTGGGAGGGCCAAGGGAAGTTGTGTTCTCTGAAGGTCAGCATGGGGAGGGCGTGGGGACCTAGAGGAGGAGCAGGCAGGATGCAGGGGGAAGCAGGCTGGCTTCTGATGCTGCCTTGGGGGTGGGGCAGCCCAGAAAGCCCCAGAAAAGACTGTAGGATATTTAAGTTTTCAAACTGGTGACTAAATTCTAAATACCATCATTTCCCTACACATGGCAACTATCCTCTGCTTTTTAAAAATATGCCCTTTTAGAAAGTAGCGATTCATTTAAATTTGAACTCATGTGACAGGTTTCAAATACAGGATTTCAGAACAATATAGACATTTTGACTTAGAAAATGGGCCATTTCTTTCACTGATATTTAAGTCTGTGTAATGAGTCTTTCCAAATAAACTGTCTCAGAAAATGACAGTTTCATCTGAATTTCCTTTCTAAAGATTTTCGTACTACATTTTAGAGGATTTTTTTTTTTTACTGTTTTTAAAAGAAACAGGCAAAACCCAACACAACATTGTAAAGCAATTACCTTCTAATTAAAGATAAATACATTAAAAATATAGTCTATAAGATAATTGGGCTCAGGGAAAGAAAAAAAATTGAAAAAAAGAAGTAAATCAGCATAAACATTATATAAGAGTTCACCAAATGGAGAACTTATAGGGAGAGCCAACAGATAAAAAACCTCCAGTATTTGTTTGCCAAACAAGAATAGCCAGAAAACCAGAATTACAAGTATAACTGCTTTCCTTTTTTGTGTGTATGTCTCTACCTTTGATTTCATGCCTCCTTCTTAATTATAGGAGGTGCAGCTGGATAACTTATCTTTGGTGTCATGTACTGTATTAACCGTCTCTTCATTGCTTACAAGGCTTTATGACAATATCACATTGGTTTTGGGGCGTAACTCACGTTCCCAGGATTCAGAGATTGGAAGTGGAATTCAGGAGTGATGTGTCCTTACCAGAAACTCTGCAGTCCCGGGCATGACTTAGCCAGGTGAACACACTGAAGGCCCCAAATTTGCCAAATCTAAATGGCCTTTGACAGCCAAAATTGATTTATCATTGCTTTCATTAGAATGGTGTCTTAGATACATGAGTGGTAAAGGTTGTTAGTGCTATCCTGCACTGTGAAAAATAGTAAAGGAAAAAGTCGTTTTCAATAGTTGGGAGGATGTTTTTGAAAGAAACCTTTAAATGTGCTTCATTATAAAGGATATTTTGGATACTGTGCTCTGTGAGAAGAATACCAGGTCTGCTTTGTCAAGGGTTGTAACCCAACCCATGGGAGACTGGCTGACCTGCAGTTGGCCCTGCTCACCGAGGGTGCTGATGGTGTCCTGACAGGGAACTGGGTGCCGCGTCCACACCCAGGCCGTCAGCCATTCCGGCCTGATGAGGGGCTCGGGGTCCGCAGCTCTGGGACCAAGCCTCCAGAGAAGGCGGGAAGTTATTCCTGTAAGATCTGTAGAGTGGCTGAGGCTCACGTAATGATAAGGAAGTATATTTCACTTAACAATGGAATGGCAGGGCTGCGGGGGAGGAGCCCCTGTAAAGGAGCCGTGTTGGTCCTTTAGGAAGCCTGTGCAGCGTCTCCTTCAAAACCGCTGCTTCCTTTAGTCTCGAGTGCAGCTCCCAGAGCTAACTCAAAGTCATTGGTTTTTCTGGAAAACAGGGAGAACCACATATTCCAAGCCCCAAAGATACCTTCACTATTCCTCAGATCACCAAGTCCTGTTATTTCCCTTAAATTTTTTCTAGGTGTGTCTTTTTAGGAGAGGTTGTGACCGTCACCCCAGAATCCCTGTGACAGCCTCACAGACTAGTGGCCAGACAATTCTCCCCACTTCCCCCCACATTTTGTGCACTACAGCCAGATTAACTTTCCTCAAAGGTTACTTTCAGCTGTCTCTTTGCTCATTCATTTTCCATCACCACATGTATTGCAAGGCACGAGGTCCCCCATCACTGCCTCTTGAGGTCCTCCAGGGACTGACCCTGGTGCTCACTTGCCATGGTCCAGGGCCAGCTCACGGTCTATCTTCTCTTTTCATGGGAGGGTTCTGACCAGCGGGAACACCTCCCCAGGAAGTTCTCCCTGATTGTGCCAGCTCTCAGGGATGTTCTTCATTCAGAAACCCACCATCATGCAGTCCCTGACTGTCCCGCCTTCTCTAGTTGTTCCACAGTGGTTGATCCCACTGCCTTCTTTGGATGATAAACTCTTGGAAGACAAGGAGCACTGCATTTAACTACTTCAGCATCAGTTATAGGATGGAAAACAAATCCCCAAACCATATGAAGCCAACAAAAAAGAGGCATTCCCAAAGCATTTGGTGTGACACTTAGAAATGATATCTAACCCTTCTTTGCTTGATTGTCTCAGTAACCTAAAACATTCCAATTTCAATAACTGGGAGAAAAAAAAAAGAAATGTCCATTTTACAACCTTGTTTAAGATTTTCATGACTGTGGCGGTAACAGGGTATGACGTTATGCTTTCCTGATAGCTCAGTTGGTAAAGAATCACCTGCAATGCAGGAGACCCTGGTTTGATTCCTAGGTTGGGAAGATCTGCTGGAGAAGGAATAGGCTACCCACTCCAGTATTCTGGCCTGGAGAATTCCATGGACTTTATAGCCCATGGGTTTGCAAAGAGTCAGACATGACTGAGTGACTTTCACTTTCAGCAGGTGTTTAGGGAAGCTTTATCCAATCACATGGCTTATTAAACAGCTGTCAGTTAACAGTAGGGATGGCTCATGGCTTGTCATTCACAGCAGAGAGGAAGACACATTCTCTCTTATTTTCAGATGCCAGGATCTAATGATTAGAACAATGGCATTAAACTTGCCAGAAATCTTACTTTATTTTCTAGTGATTAGGAACATTTGACCTGGTATTAACAGAGTGACATTTATAAAGTCCTGTTTTCACGGGTTGGAGCATCTTTGACGGGCCGGGTAAGATCTGTGTGCTCATTTTGGCCTCATCTATCCGTCTGCTCTTTTTAAAGGTTTTGCAGAAAAGTATGAGGGGCTTTAAAAATGAACTGCTCGTACACTCAAGCTGGAAAGTGCACACTTGGGGTTTTCCAGGTGGTTAGGAGCCGGACAGGTGGAGAAAGAGGCTGACGGGAAGCCTGTGGACAAAGGAGGATGGGCAAGTGTCCTCAGGGGTCATTTGTTGGGGTGGGAGCATTTCAGGCACTAGAGGGGACTTCCCTGCACAGTCGGCAGAGCTGGTTGGAGAGTCTGGCAAATGATGACAGCAGCTCACAAGGTCAGCAGTTTAGTTCTGCCGCTCCATCTGTACTAATCCTCCATTTGGTGGCAAGGACTTTGTTTTGGGCCTGACTCTGTGATGGCGCAAATCCATTACCCTAGTCCTGATCTCCAGAGGCTGCACGCATGTGGTTCCTGGGTGGTCCAGCAGAGGCAAGCCGGTTCCGGGTTCCTGTATCTTTGGAAAGGCAAAAGGTTTGTTGTCAGTCTTGTGTGAGCTAGATTTGTATCCATTACTTGCTTCTCTTTAAAAAAGAGAAAAAAAAAATTTTTAATTGAAGGATAATGCTTTACAGAATTTTGTCATTTTCTATTAAACATCAACATGAATGAGCCATAGGTGTATATATGCCCTCCCTGCTTCTCTTTAATGGGATGTGTGACATGGGAGGCCGTGCATCAAAGGGCAATTTTGGCCTCATCACCAACAAACACTTGTAAAATCACAAAGGGTAACACTGTGGAAAGTTAAGGCAGATGGCCTTGTGACATAATCCACAAACATGCACCTTATTTGGTGAAGAGCCTTGCAGGAGAACATTTATCATTCAAGTCACACTTTGCCTTTGAACAGTCCTGACCATGTTCCAAGTCTTCGCACAGTCCCCTCTGGTAATGGCCATCCTTTTTAAAATTTTATTACTTATTTAAGGCTGTGCCGGGTCTTCATTGCTGCAAGCAGGGGCTACTCTCTAGTTGCAGTGCACAGGCTTCTCACCATACTGGCTTCCCTTGTTGTGGTGCACATGCTCTCAGGCGCACGGGCTTCAGTAGTTGAGGCTCTCGGGCTTCAGTAGTTGAGGCTCTCAGGCTCCAGAGCAGGGGCTCAGTAGTCGTGGCCCACGGGCTTAGTTGCTCCATAGCATGTGGGATATTCCTGGACCCATGTCTGCTGCACTGGCAAGCAGACTCTCTACCACTGAACTACTCAGAAAGCCCCATGGTCATCCTTTAAAGGCAGCCTCTGATTATTACTCCCATGTTACAGAAGGCTGGGGTTGGGAGCTGTTTATGAACATACAACAGCTAGTACTTCCTGAGCAGTTATTATGTTCCAGGCTTTGTTCTGCTTACTCATGAGTATCAACTAATTTCATCCTCAGTCAAACCTGGGAAGTAGGGACTACTATTATTTCCATTCTACAGATGAAGCAGTGAAACACAGAGAAGTTAAACAAGTTGTCCAAGGTCACACAGCTAACGACCGGAACCTGGTTATTCTTCAGCTCCTCCAATCCTACCTGCTCTGCTGAACTGTGTTTGGCATTACATGCCACTACCTGAGGCTGAATTGCACTTGTATGTTTACACATCTGCAAGTCTTTATAGAGTTTGGGCTGCTTCTTGACTGAAAATGTTTGTTTCATTCACATCTTTAAAATTCCTGGTGCCCACACAGCTCTGTATCCTGGCGTGGAGCTGATGTTCAGAACATGTTTGCTAGAGGATTCTCAAGGCTTCTTGATGGTAAGTATTCATGCTCCCATTTGAAATCAGACTTTTGGCTCTTCTTTGAAATACGGTTTCACGGTTTACTTTTTGTCAAAAATAGGTCAACTTGTTTTCTGAATGATACATTCCTTGTTGTCCCAGTTCCAACTGGGAGTATGGATTAGACTGCTACAATGTTCAAGAATAGCCAAGACAAGGAAGCAACCTAAGTGTCCGTCGACTGAAGAATGGATAAAAAAAGATGTGGTATATACACCATGGAATATTGTTCAGTTGTAAAAAAGAATGAAATAATGCTGTTTTGTTTGCATCAATGTGGATGGACTTACAGGGCATTAAGCTAAGTGAACGAGGTCAGATAGAGGAAGACAAAAGACTGTTAATATCACTTATATGTGCAATCTAAAAAGATACAACTAACAAAACAGTAGCAGACTCACAGAGAACATACTAGTGGTTACCAGGGTAAGATAAGGGTAAGAGAGTAAGAGGTACAAACTACTATGTATAGAATAAATAAGCTATAAGGACATATTGTACAGCACAGGGTATTTAGCCAATGTTTGATAGTTACTATAAATGGAATATGATCTTTAAAAATTGAATTGCTGTTTTGTACACCTGAAACTTACATAATATTGTATATCAACTATACTTCGATTAAAAAAAAAAAAAAAGAAGAGAGTACTCTGACCACAGGCATTCTCCTTGCTCCAAAGCCCTTCATTCTCGGGGCCACTTGTGGAATGACTGAGTCCTCTCCCCTACTCATCCCCCCAACTTCCAGCTCACATTCTGCAGCTTCTAAGCCCCAAAGAAGTTGAGGTTCCTAGGCCCCCTTAGGAATCCCTGAATGCTTTAAAAGGTTTCTAAATGTGTTAAAATGTTTTTATTGCTTAACCTATTTAAAAATTGATTGGTGAGAGCAGAAGTCAACACAAACCAGAAGTTGCTTCACTTTGCATTTCCATTTCTCTCCCCCAGGTCTTTCCCTTCCCTGGTGTTTCCAGTGTTCACGACAACGTTAACATCACCAGCAAATAAACAGCTCTTTCCTGTTCCAAGAGCCAGAGAAGCAGTCCAGGAAAAATGGATGGAGGCTATAAATAGGACAATTTTGGAGCATGAATTCTACAAGGCCAGTAATCATGTGAAATTTTCTTTCAATGACACTGGGTATGTTTCCCCAGCTTGGTTTTTCTTTCTTTCCCAGCAAATTGTTCCACTGTAGACATGCTCTCATCCGCAGAGTCTATGGCACAGCATTTCCACCCTCTTGAGACTTCCTTTGAATTATCCAGAGATCCTGGGGCTTATGTGGTCCCAAAGGCTGCCATCCTACTCCAAACTCAGGCAAAGAGAAGGAGAGAAGGGATGCAGGAGTCAGGCTCGCGCTCTGTAGATGGATGTGTTTGTTGCTGGGAATGCCTCTCCTGGTTTGGGTGCTGGACCACTGCCCTCAGGTCTGTAACCTTCGTGGTTCACAGTTGTTGCTTGACACTAAAGGGGGTCCCGAGGTGGCTTCCAGGTAGGCTCTTCCAGCTTCGCCTACACCCTCCGTGGGCTTGAGCCCTTCCAGTGTCGTAAATCCATTCACCCCCAAGGCGTCTTCCACCGTGAGTATGTTGTCTTCCCTTAGAACCGTGGGTCGGAAGAGCCTTCTCAGGGCTTCTCTTGAAGACATGCCAGATGCTCTGGGTCATCTACAGGGCCCCGGCCTCCCCTTGTGTCCAGGGAACGTGCAGTCCTCTCACTGTGTCATAGTGGTTTGCTGTCTCCCACTTGCTACAGCAACCTGTGACTTAATTTCATGAATGTCACCTCACCACATCTCTTTATACTAACAATCAAAACTAAGTGCATTATCACAATGAAAAGATAATTGTGGGCTAAAGAATTAGCAAAGGTTGAAAAGCTGTGGGAAAGTAGATGCCCTCATGTATTGTTTGTGGGGGTGTACATTGTCACGATAGTTTTGGGGGCAACTTGTCAGCCTGGATACAAAATCTTAGCAACATGGACCCTTTGAGCGTTCAGTTTCACTTTTTGGAATTCATCCAATAAGAGGTCACGTTCACAAAACCTGAAAAGTAAGCATCATCATTACAGAAAAGGCAAAAAGGAAGTAAGAACCATGAAGGGCTGTCGGTGGGAGACTGGTCAGGCAAGTCCTGTGGACTAGCAGGCGCCCATGAATGACGACGAGCTGATCCATGTCTGTGTTTACATTTAGCAACATCCCGAGCATAGCACTGCTTGGCAGAAGGAGATGATGAATCTCAGGGAGCCTGTCCTATTTCTGCAGCAAAACCACACACAGAGATGGGACCAGAGAGGGAGGTATGGGGACGGCAAGAAGCCAGTATGCTGTTAGACAGGAACTCCTCTCCATTGTGGAATTACTGGTGGCTTCATGTGTTTATGGCATTTTAAAAACTGACTTCACATTTATTAACAAAGATTACTTTTAATTTTTCATTGCCACTTGTGTGGTTGAGGTTCCTTATTGCTTGTCCCAGAGAAAATTTTTTGGACTCTTCCAATTGAATTTTCATGAAACCTCCTGAGTTGGGCATCACTGCGATCCCACCTATAAATAAAGTAAAGTGAATTGGAGTGATTTTCCAAGTTCATAAAACTAGTGACCCCTGCAGCTAGGATTTGATGCGACCCTCTTGTCTACCCACAAATTATCCTTCATAATAAAAAAGTGGGATAACTATATATGTGTGTATGCATGTATATATTTAAAAAGAAAAAGAAAGTTATTCTCTAATCTTCATGAGTATTGGACAGTATTTAACCTCTTTATTCATAACACTTTGAAAATAAACACATGCAGGGTGAAGCAAGGGGTTGCTGGCTTTTTCGCTTTTTGTTTTCCCTTCCTAGTGGCAGTCAAACATGTCAGAGTTAATTCTCTGGTTATTAAAGATACAATCAAACTGAACAGTCTTCCCTTACAAGGAGTAAGCAACTCATTTCTCTGTTTTCTTGCTCACAGAAACTGTCTTTCCAAATATACTGATGAACGTATTAAAAAGAAGACTTGCTACCCTTATGCCTGAGTGGGTATAGGCTGCCTGCATTGGGAAGGCAGGCGAGGCTGGGATGAAGGCCTTGTGGTCCCCGGGTCCCCTAGGTCCTGCCCAGAGGGGAGCATGGATTTGCTCTTCCGCAGAGCGTTTACAATGAGAACCAGGTGTTTAGTGCCTCTCCAAGGACCCAGAAAACACTGGCAGATGTGGGGGGGGAGAGGGGAAATGTGCTTCCTGCTATTCATGGGCTTTCCCACTTCTTGAAAGAAATACTCCACGTGCGTGTGCACACACCAGCACACAGATGTGCACAAATATGATCTCATCTTCCTCCCAGGGATGAGAAGGACCACAGCCCTCCCACCTCCATTTACAATCAGGCTGGAAATGCAAGACACACGGTTTCCTAACGATGGAGCTGGGATTAAAAATGAGGTTTACCTCCTGCCAGCTCATCACAGGGAGCCCTTCATGTGAAGGGCATGAGATGACCCCCAAACACAGCATTAAAACAGGGGCTGGACATGCCCAGGGGTGGGAGCTGTCCTGAAACCATGAAGAGGATGGCACAGGGACCCACTAGCAGAGTGCCCACAGGGAGTCCATGCAGAGTGCCCCCAGCAGTGATCGCCAGAGCACTGGAGAGAAAGGCCTTCTGGCGACCCCATCAGCTGCCCCTTCTCATCCTCAGATGGTCATGACATGACTGGGACCCTGCCCAGAGATTGGTCATTTGAAAACTTGGTGTGTCCTGTGTGAAAGAGCCTCAGACTTGTATGTGCTTTACACTTAGTTATAAGATTCAAATCACCAGACACTATAGCAAATTTAGCTCATCTAATTTACATCTATGGAATTATATATGTATAAATAAATAGATAAATATTTACATATGTATTTGATATGATTTCTAGCTAAGCTTGGGGCTTCCCCTGTGGCTCAGCAATAAAGAATCTGCCTGCAATGTAGGAGATGCAGGAGACCCCGGTTCGATCCTAAGTCGGGAAGATCCCCTGGAGGAGAGCATGATAACGCACTCCAGTATTCTTGCCTGGAGAATCCCATGGATAGAGGAGCCTGGTGGACTAGTCCATGGGGTCACAAACAGACATGACTGAAGCAACTGGCCGTGTACAAACAGCTGAGCTTAGGTGCAGTGAGCAATGAACTACTGAGAGGAAACATTGTCAGGGCTACAGGGAGAAAGCGACAGCCTTCAACATTGTATTGGCAGGGACTTCTTTGGTAGCGTAGTGGTATAAGAACCTGTCTGCCAGAGTAGGAGATGGGGGTTGGATTCCTGGGTTGGGAAGATGCCCTGGAGGAGGAAACAGAAACCCACTCCAGTATTCTTGCCTGGGAAATCCCATGGGCAGAGGAGCCTAATGGGCTACAGTCCATGGGGTCGGAAATAATCAGATACCACTGAGTGACTGAGCAGTTATGCATTATTGTGGAGCTGAGCTCAACTTCTAGCTATATTTGGCTGTTACTTAAGTTGCTGGTGATTCTTAATGGTAAAATGATACAATAAAATAATAAGAGCTTCCTAATGTGATACTAAATAAGCAGTGTGGATAATGTACTTAGCAAAGTGTCTAGTGGGAAGGAAATGTGCCATAAAATTAAATAATATTGTTGTTATTATTACAGTGTTCTTGAGGAAGGTGGCAACATGATAAAGCAATATTAGAGACAAACGATTCTAATTGCATTGTGTAATAACTGACAGGAGATAGAAAACTCTGGAGGAAGGGTTTTCGTGGAGCTGGGGGGTATCTGGAAGCTATTTTCAAATAGGAAATAATAACCTTTTCATTTCAGGTTGCTGCCATGACTACAAAGATAAATAAATAAAGAAGACAATGATGAAAAACAAACAAAAAAGCTTTGTGATGGTGGAGATTATTGCTTTATTTGCCTTGGAGGCTAAACATATTGCCAAAAAATATAGGTGTTCAGAGAAGAGTAAAAATCCTCCAAATTCTTCGAATTTTGTCTTTAAATGTTTAAGTACTGAGAAACAGAGTATTTCCTGCCAACTCAGTGAACAAGGATGTCACAGTCCTCAGAGATTCCAGCCCTCCAAGGCACCCAGGAAGGAGAAGCCCTGAGTCACCTGCAGCCATCAGCCTGTATGTAGCCATTCCCCACAGGGAGCCCTGAGGAGCTCAGGGTGTGAAAAGCACAGGACGCTGGCCCTAGATACAGGAATTATTTCAGTGAACCCAGACTCTTGCATCTTCCCGTAAACAGAAAAGCTCTAAATTCCTTAACTTGGGATGCCTGTGTGTGCTCAGTTATGTCCAACTCATTGGTGGACTGTAGCATGCCAGGCTCCTCTGTCCTTGAGACTTTCCAGGCAGTAATACTGGAGTGGGTTGCTATTTCCTTCTCTAGGAACTTGAGATATCTGGTTTTCTTTAATTCACAAAAATACTTTTGATGTTCAGACTAGCTACCTTTTGTTGCAAACTTCTATATAACCTGACTCCCCCTGCCTGCCCCACCACCACCTCTACCCCCCAACACCACAACCCCCCCCCCCAAACCACCACCCTCTACCTCCTAAGAGCAGTTTTCTCAGGATCCTTTGAGATGCTGTCTTGTGGGCTTGAAGTTTTAAAAGTTCCCACCAAATAAAATGTAACTCTCAACTTTTAGGGTGTGACTATTTTTTATGTTGACAGTACTTACTGCTCTGAAATCTTACTTTTCTTTTCCTGCCCAAGGAATATACTGGTAGGCAACCTTCTACCCTCCACTCCTCCTCCCCCCATCCAGCTTGATCCTGACTCATAACCCTGAAGTTTTTGAGGTTGAGGTGGAGATGTACTGAAAAGATGTGAAGACTGGAAGCATGGCATAGTGTCAGCTAAAATAAAATTCGCCCTCCCCGCCCACATTGCCTATGGGATACAAAACGTGTTCCCCGATTTAGTGTGGAAGCATTAACTCTGGTCATTGGCTTCTGAATTATCATGGAAATGGACAATTCTACCCTGATTCCTTCTGTTACAACTGCAATCCTGCTGGCATTTCTATTTGCTTTAAACGCCTGGGCGTGACAAGTGGATACAACACAAGCTCAGCTGTCTTTGATTCAGTTCCATGCAATTGTCTGACTAAGGAACCAGCATCATCAGTGTCACTTAACTTCAGATTGTTTCTAAGCATCTTTGAAAACCTTGGGGTGCTCAGACAGTACGACTTCACCCCCAGAGCTGGTTGGCTCACAGCCCTACTGCTTACAAATAGAAAGTGGTTAAACAAGGATTTTTCGAAAAGGCATATTTGGTGGCTGTAAACTGGAGCAATAAAAATTGCACAATCTAAAGGAAGGAACAGTTTGTTTTGCCCTGTTTATTGCCAGTTAAATGCCAGAAGACTTTTAAAGTAACAGCAACAAGTATAAAGGAGGGGGAAAAAAATCAAATAAAAATTTTATGACCTTAAGATAAACCTATTGCTCTCTCCCCTTCCAGAGTTTTACAAAACTTCCTACACCTTTTGGCACTTAAAACTACATGTAATGTTTTACTCTGCAAATGCCGGCAAAGCATCATATAAAATTACAGCTGTAGGAGTGGAGGTGCTATAAAATGGAACAGGAAAACTGAAAAGCTCCACACAGAGTGAAACAGTTGATGCTACGTTCTCTCCAATAAAGCAAAATTTATTCTAAGAGGAAAAGAGTGGAATTGAGCATGTTCTTTATTTTCCCCTGGATAAAGTCTTTTAAAAGCAGCACTATAGGTAGTCCTATTTGCCTCTCGCATCCTGTGTCCGAGGGGACCCCTTCTGGTAGGTTTCAGCTTGGTTGCATCTATCCCTTGCAGGGGCAAGGGCACCCTGATTTAATAGCCTCCAGGATTTGTTCTTCTGAGTTTCCAAGTCTCCCTAGTTGATGCTGAAGGGCAGGCAAGGTTGAGAACCGCAGCTTTAGAGCCAGGCCAACAGTGAGGAGTGTGTTGGACGAGAAGGGGAGGTGCAGGTCATCCGGTCGTGAGGTGGGTAGTCCCCCAGAAGCAGCCACAGCCTGCTCGGTGATGCCCACCATAAGTCCTGTGGTCCTGGTTTTAAGGGGCCCTTAAAGCTGCACCTTGGACTTCAAGGAGCTTGAACCAGTCAATTCTAAAGCAAATCAGCCCTGAATATTCCTTGAAAGGACTGATGCTAACTCTAATACTTTGGCCACCTGATGCCGACTCACTGGAAAACACTGTGATGTGGGAAAGATTGAGGGCAGGAGGAGAAGGGGGTGGCAGAGGATGAGATGGTTGGATGGCATCATTGACTCAATGGACATGAGTTTGAGTAAACTTCGGGAGATAGTGAAGGACAGGGGAGCCTGGTGTGCTGTGATCCATGGGGTTGCAAAGAGTTGGACATGATCGAGTGACTGAACTACAGAACGTTGCCCCTGAACACCCAGCTAGGGGTCTGTTCTCATGACCGAAGCTGATTGGGATGATTTCAAAATATGCAGGAGTTTCTACATTTGCGGAGTCCACCACAGGGATGACTGCATGCCCAATATTAATGCTAGGGGAGACACAGTCTCCTAACCTGTCTCCAGGTCTTTCCCCTCCCCTACAGACCCGCTTCCTTTCTGCCTGAGTCCAGGGCTTCTGAGCAACAGGGGGCTGAGGGCACCCTTTTGTCTTGAGAATTAATAAGGTCCCTGGGCCAGTTCTCATTAGATGAGCCTTATGGTAAGATCAAATTTTATTTGCAGGTAGAAAGTGGCTGGTACAGAAAAAAAAAAAAAAAAAAGCCTTAATTGTAATTGCTTTAGAATAAACAAGTCTTAGGATAAAGCTCTTTTTTACACATTAAATAATATTCTCCATCTTTAGTTAACAAATCAACATGTCTGAAAAAATGGGGGACATGATTCTAGTTGAATGCCCTCCCACATGTGTGGGCCATGATCAGCAGCCCAGGCATCATCTGGGGGATGGTTAGACCTGAAGCCACTCAGACCCCATCCCTCCCAGCCAATCAGAAACCTTCTTAACAAGATGGCTCAGTAAATTACATGCACGATAAAATTTGAGGCCCTTGGGCTTAATGCATGTTAAAGAAGCTTTATTTCTCTCTGAATCTCTAGGATCAAGCAGAGTGATTCTCCTTGCCTGTGGTCATGGCTGGAGTAGGGGTGGGGATGTGTGGCTCAAAGGCCTGAATGATTATGTTAATCATGTTTTCTATTTTCTGGTGTTTTAATATCATGGGCTCATGTTGACCAGGGAGAGACTGCCCCTCCCAGAATGGGTGAATTCCTAAAGGTAGCAGAACCCCCTTGGAGCAGAGTGTTGTGCTGTGCTCAGTTGCTCAGTCATGCCCAACTCTTTTTCAATCCCCTGAACTGTAGCCTGCCAGGCTCCTCTGTCCATGGGATTCTCCAGGCAAGAATACTGGAGTAGGTTGCCATTTCCTCCTCTAGGGGATCTTCCTCAACCAGGGGTCAAATCCATGTCTTTTGTGTCTCCTGCACTGGCTGTCTGAAATGAAAGCTGTCTGTTAAGTCAGGCTTGCCTCCTGAGCTGAGACTGAAAGGTGTTGAGGGCAGCAGGGAGGTGATGGGTGACGTCCCAGGGGAGGGGCTCCTGTGGGGTCCCTGGGTGGTGTCTCACTCCCCTGTTATGTTGGGAGAGAATTAAATTTGAGAACAACTAAGGGGATGCATGGAGGAGGAAATGGCAACTCACTCCAGTATTCTTGCCTGGAGAATCTCCTGGATGGAGAAGCCTGGTAGACTACAGTCCATGGGGTCACAAACAGTTGGACATGACTGAGCGACTTATTTCTTTTTCTATTTCAAGGGGATGCAAGGGCTTCCCTGGTGGTTCAGTGGTAAAGAATTCACTGGCCAATAGCAGGAGACCTGGGTTTAATCTCTGGATCGGGAAGATCCTTTGGAGAAAGCTACCCACTCCAGTATGCTTGACTGGAGAATCCCATGGACAGAGGCGCCTCGTGGGTACAGTAGTCCATGGGGCTGCAAAAAGTCAAACATTGACTTAGCAACTAAATGGCTACCAAGGGGATACAACTTTAAGGGATTTGAGAAGGAAAAGAGCACAGTTGGAAAGTTACGTTGGAGGATGGGATGGTTCCTGAAGGTAGTTCCAGGGGTAGAAGACCAGAAGACAGAGAGTCAGCAGCTGTAGCGTCTTCATCAGCCTTCCTCCCTGGAGCACAGAGGCTGGACCCCTTCTCTGGTGTTTGTCACGTGTTAGTTATCAGAAGGCGGGGCCAGTGTGCGGAGGTTTGCAGAATTTATTCCTGGTGTAAGTGAAATGCTTTCAATGGGCCTTTCATATATGTACATATAACTGTGGACGTGCATGACTTAGAGATATGAATGGAGAGTAGAGAATTTTTAAACAAAGACGTTTTACTTGAAAGAGGCATCATCTGATCACAGGACAACAGTGGCTAAGAGCTATGGCTGATGTTTGTTTCTGCCTGATGCCATCACATGATGAAACACACCAGGATCCGGGGGGGGGGGCGGTGCGGGGGGCGCGAGGTGGTGTTTCTGCCTCCACCCACCATCAGCTGTTTTTATCTATCTTCTTTGTCCTCTGGGGATCTGGCTGAAATTGGAAGGCAGACTGCAGACTATGAATTCTTTGATCACATTATCATCCTTCTGGATTAGGAAAAAGTGACTCCTTGTCTTTAAAAAAAATTTAAATATTTGTGTGTGTGCATGCTAAATGGCTTCAGTCGTGTCCAGTTCTTTCAACCTCATGGACTATAGCCCTCTAGGCTCCTCTGTCCATGGGATTCTCCAAGTAAAAATACTGGAGTAGGTTGCCATGCCTTCCTCCAGGGAATCTTCTCGATTCAGGGATCAAACTGGTGTCTTCTGTGGCGACAGCCCAGCCTCCAGGGGGAAGTGAGGCTGGGGCTCTCCTGGCTTCAGGAAACCTGCTCTGGGACCCCCCAGGACTCTGAGCCTGATTGGGTTTTCCTCCAGCGGTTCCTGCCCTGTTCTACCCATGGATTGCCCTCTCAACACTCGCATCAGGGTTGATGGGTTGTTCAGAACATCCACGCCCTTAACCTCTGTCTCACTTCTTGACACCAATCAAGCACATGCCACACTGTGGTGCTCTCCCCTGGAAGGCCCCTTCCTAACAAGATGCTTGTCCTCCATGGCATCTCCAAGCTTGCGGCCACTCCACCCAGGGTTTTGATCAGCTGGTCCTTGTCTCCACACCCCACGCATCTTGCCTCTGTCCTTCCAGCCCTGGACACAGAATATAATTAAACGTCACCCTCACTGCCCCATCAGTGTGCATAACTCATGCACTCAGCAAATATTTACCTAATGACACAGCTGTTCAGAGTCATCTCCTCTGCTTCCTTCCCCTGCATCTTTTATCCACTCATAACTCCCTCTTCTTAGCTGAGTCACTCATCGTACACCCATATTTTATGGAATCTAAGCAATATTGATCATAAAATGTACCATTATGTTATGAGCCACAGAGAATGAAAACATGCTGCCAATAAACACTGAAAACTACCATCAATTGTAAGATGCATTCTGTTTTCAGAGCTATTAAAAATGTGAAAAAACAAGTATATGATCATATACACAGCCATGGTCTTTGAGAGATCAATGCCTAGATACCTCCCAGTCTTCCTAAAGATGCAAAACTTCTGGAAACAGACTGAGCTGTCCATTTCTAACAAAAACACTGATTTACAGAACACGAGTCCAGTTATAACCACCAAATCTAAGAGACCAGTTCTTAAAACACTCGGCTCATCTTTCTCAGTTTTTCAGACTAATTGCTTTCATTGAACATTGTCTGTTTTTGTTCCTCACTGTCCTGTAGGTAACACTTGCCACCTGCTGTTTCTGTCTGGGTACTTGAAAACCCCCACAGGCTTTTCCCGATCTTGCTGAGGTCAGCTTTCACCTGAGTTTCCAGTCCAGCCACCAGCTCTCCATCACTTCCCCTGACCCCTGACCGTTGCTGGCATCAGGCACAGATGGGCATTTCAGTCTTCCCTGACTCTAACTGCTTTTATTATTTTGAGTGTGACGACTACCTCATCCCTTCATTTCTTGGCACATCTTTAACTTCCACTGAGAGTTGCCTCTAGCCATGTTTCAAAGTGGGTATCAATTCTAAACACAGATATTTGAATAAGGATTCTGGACTGTGTCTGTCATTGGACAAAGAAAGCACATGGCCAGGATTTGAAACTTGGGAGTTTGCATACATTTTCAAAAAGAAATTGCCATACAGAATTCCCCCTTTCAACTTCCAAGTTTCAAATTTCAATCCCTGGACCTCACCCAAGGTCCTAAGTAGTGAACGTGGGAAAGCATCCATTGAGTTTTTCTCTCCAGTGACTAAAAATGTCTCATTAATTCCATGGAGGCCCATCTTAATGTTCGTATTAAAGTAAAGAATTTGTGAGTAAAAACTTGTGATATAATATATATTTAGAGAATGGAGCAATTCAAAATCATACTAAGTGAATAATTCAGAGAGAGAGAAGCATCATATGATATCACTCACATGTGGAATCTGGAAAAAAAAATGATACAAATGGCCTAACTTACAAAACAGAAATGGAATTCCAGACATAGAAAACAAACTTATGGTTACCAAAGGGGAGAGGGAGGGATAAATTGGGAGTTTGGGATTAAATACACACACTGCTATACATAAAACAGATAACCAACAAGGACCTGCTGTATAGCACAGGAAACTATTAATATATTCAATACCTTATAATAACCCATAAGGAAAAGAAAAAAAATACATGTGTAACTGAACCACTTTGCTGTACACTTGAAACTAACATGACATTGTAAATCAACTATATTTCAATACAAATTAGAAAGATGAATAAAATCACAAATACAAATTGAATACTACCAAGTGGAGAGTAAGTAGTGGAAGTGCTCTTTTGACAGGAAAACATCCCCAGGAAGAAGGCCCTCCTTGGAGAATACATTGTTTTACAGAGCTCGGCAGTGTCCCTAGGGAGCCCCGAGGGGTCTTGGGCACTGATGTCACTGCAGGCAGCCCGGGTGCCCCTTTCATCTGCCCCCCTCAGTTCTCATCCAAACTTTCATGTCTTTCAAAGGCCAAGGTAATGAATCTCTTAAGTGTTGACATGGGCTTTCAGTTCAGTTCAGTTCAGTCGCTCAGTCATGTCTGACTCTTTGCGACCCCATGAATTGCAGCACGCCAGGCCTCCCTGTCCATCACCAACACCCGGAGTTCACTCAGTCTCACATCCATCGAGTCAGTGATGCCATCCAGCCATCTCATCCTCTGTTATCCCCTTTTCCTCCTGCCCCCAATCCCTCCCAGCATCAGAGTCTTTTCCAGTGAGTCAACTCTTCTCATGAGGTGGCCAAAGTACTGGAGTTTCAGCTTTAGCATCATTCCTTCCAAAGAAATCCCGGGGATGATCTGTAGAATGGACTGGTTGGATCTCCTTGCAGTCCAAGGGACTCTCGAGTCTTCTCCAACACCACAGTTCAAAAGCATCAATTCTTCAGCACTCAGCTTTCTTCACAGTCTAACTCTCACATCCATAAATGACTACTGGAAAAACCATAGTCTTGACTAGACAGACCTTAGTTGGCAAAGTAATGTCTCTGCTTTTGAATATGCTATCTAGGTTGGTCATAACTTTCCTCTCAAGGAGTAAGCGTCTTTTAATTTCATGGCTGCAGTCACCATCTGCAGTGATTTTGGAGCCCCCCAAAATAAAGTCTGATACTGTTTCCACTGTTTTCCCATCTATTTTCCATGAAGTGATGGGACCAGATGCCATGATCTTCATTTTCTGAATGTTGAGCTTTAAGCCAACTGTTTCACTCTCCTCTTTCACTTTCATCAAGAGGCTTTTTAGTTCCTCTTCACTTTCTGCCATAAGGGTGGTGTCATCTGCATATCTGAGGTGATTAATATTTCTCCCAGCAATCATGATTCCAGCTTGTGCTTTTTCCAGCCCAGGGTTTCTCATGATATACTCTGTATAGAAGTTAAATAAACAGGGTGACAATATACAGCCTTGTCGTACTCCTTTTCCTATTTGGAAGCAGTCTGTTGTTCCACGTCCAGTTCTAACTGTTGGCTCCTGACCTGCATATAGGTTTCTCAAGAGGCAGGTCAGGTGGTCTGGTATTCCCATCTCTTGAAGAATTGTCCACAGTTTATTGTGATCCACACAGTCAAAGGCTTTGGCATAGTCAATAAAGCAGAAATAGATGTTTTTCTGGAACTCTCTTCCTTTTTCCATGATCCGGCAGATGTTGGCAATTTGATCTCTGGTTCCTCTGCCTTTTCTAAAACCAGCTTGAACATCAGGGAGTTCACGGTTCACGTATTGCTGAAGCCTGGCTTGGAGAATTTTGAGCATTACTTTACTAGTGTGTGAGATTTGTGCAGTAGTTTGAGTATTCTTTGGCATTGCCTTTCTTTGGGATTGGAATGAAAACGGACCTTTTCCAGTCTTGTGGCCACTGCTGAGTTTTCCAAATTTGCTGGCATATTGAGTGCAGCACTTTCACAGCATCACCTTTCAGGATTTGAAACAGCTCAACTGGAATTCCATCACCTCCACTAGCTTTGTTCATAGTGATGCTTTCTAAGGCCCACTTGACTTCACATTCTAGGATGTCTGGCTCTAGATGAGTGATCATACCATCGTGATTTTCTTGGTCATGAAGATCTTTTTTGTACAGTTCCTCCGTGTATTCTTGCCACCTCTTCTTAATATCTTCTGCTTCTGTTAGGTCCATACCATTTCTGTCCTTTATCGAGCCCATCTTTGCATGAAATGTTCCCTTGGTATCTCTAACTTTCTTGAAGAGATTTCTAGTCTTTCCCATTCTGTTGTTTTCCTCTGTTTCTTTGCATTGATCGCTGAAGAAGGCTTTCTTATCTCTCCTTGCTATTCTTTGGAACTCTGCATTCAGATGCTTATATCTTTCCTTTTCTCCTTTGCTTTTTGCTTCTCTTCTTTTCACAGCTATTTGTAAGGCCTCCCCAGACAGCCATTTTGCTTTTTTGCATTTCTTTTCCATGGGGATGGTCTTGATCCTTGTGTCCTGTACAGTGTCACTAACCTTAGTCCATAGTTCATCAGGCAGTCTATCTATCAGATTTAGCCTCCACTAAGAACTTATCACATCTCCAGGGCAACCAGTGGCCCTCTAAACAAGCCGTGAAGCTGTGTCCTGATCACGTGATGAAAGCCCTCCTCCTGGGGTCCCATGTGGACGGTAGGAGTGACCAGAACCCCTGACAGCCATGTTCCCATCTCTCTCATGTGCTTTATTGACCAGCAGGAAGTTAAATGATCAAGTATTCCACGCTCCCTTTATCAAACTGTCAAAAGACTAAACAAGATCGGAAGGATTATATAAAACATCCACGAATGTATTTTTAGCTTTTTTTCTGTACAGAAATCAGTATAGTAGCGTATTCCAATTTCATCTTTGGAATTCGTAAGGTCTTAGTAGAAACCTCACAGTACAGAACAGACTGTTGAGAAATTCCAGAGATGTGAATTTCTTTTCCCACATTCTCTCTAGAGAATTATCCCTATGTTTATTGTGTGTGTGTGTGTGTGTGTGTGTGTGTGTGTAGTTACTGTAGGGCAAGGGGAGTTTGAGCTGCTTTGAATGACTTTATTTTCTGTGTCCTGATGAAGTGCTTCAGTGGAAAGAGCAGCACACACACTCACTCCCATTGTGTGCCTTGCTCTTTAAAGAACTGTAGAGTGAGAAGCAGGGGTACTGCCCATCCCTGCAGAGGTTTGTCATCACGATGCCCAAGTTCTTGAAGCCCATGTGTGGCCTTTCAGCACGTCCTCTTTTGTGGGACATGCCACCTAGCTCCTTAGCAGTCTCTTCATATTTAAAATTCTACCAAACATATCCTTAGCTTTGTGTAGAGCTGGAAATAGAAACTTGGTTGAAAAGACACTCCTTTTGGATTTCTTTTATGTGTTGTGTTTTGAAATGCAGTCATCAAGGTTTGCAACTGTTCATCATATCCAGACAATCCCATCCTCCACCATGACCAACCAAGAGACTCAGAAGTCACAGGAACACAGGTGTGCAACCAACCTGAATAGATCACAGATGCATGTAGGTGAAAAAAGATCAGAAATGACACAGCAAAATGTCCCACTTTCTAAAGTCACAGGTGGGTATTTCCCTGATGGTCCAGTGGTTCGGATTTCACCCGCAGACAGACTATTTAATTTGCTTTTGTTTTACCTCTGACTGCCTCGATGACCTTTCCCGTGATAATCATATCACTGCAGCCCCCAGACTCGTTTGTTCCCATCACAAAAGACACATAAAAATATGGAGGGTCCACAGAACCTTTGTGTCCCAGGGAGGTCGAATTCACCTCCTTCACTGGACCCATTAACAGTATTTATAATCAGGAGAGCTTCATCAATGACAAAGAAATACAAATGCCTCACAAGGAAAGTCGATACCTATTACCACTGAATAATAATTTATAAAGCACCAGAAGCAATTCTGATGCAGTCATGCCATGACTTTTTAAAAAAAGATAAAAGCAACTTGAAATAAATTACATGGTTTGTCTCAAGGTAGCACGAACATGTGTTGAGGACTTTAGGCTCCTGACTACCTGAATTTGAATTCAGCACAGCTCCTACTGTGTGACCTTAAACTAGTTACTTTACTTCTCTGGGCTTCAGTTTTTTCAGGTGCACAAGGGAGGCAGTGAGAGTACCTGCCTTAGAGTATTTCTGTGAGACTTATGTGCATTAATATATGTAAAGTATTTAGAACATTAAGTGGCATAGAGTAGGAACATAAAAATGTTAGCTGTAGGAATTATGCTAAAACCATTCTAAACTATTTCTTACTACAGGAGTGTTCTGGCCTTGACAGACAGGTATCTGTTAGCTTTTCTTCCTTTCTTCCTGAGACTCTCACTGACAGCAAGGATGAAACAGCCATGAAAGGGAACTAGTGGGTCTTCAGGGCCTGGCGTGTATGTGTCATGCATACCTCATAGCCAAATGCTCATCTCAAACCATCCTGCAGACAAACAGTGGGAGAACCAGAGCAAGAGGCTTCCCTGCCATCACATGGCTTCTAAGAGGCCACTTTATCCTGTGACCATGAGCAAACAATCTGTTTTCTGGTCCTCAGTCTCTCATTCCTGGATGAGTTGATGGATGGACCCTAGGGGTCATTCAAAGCCAGACCTGGGGCTACTGTGGAATTACTGGGGACACAGGACTTTGTAATTATGGGAAGAATAAAAGCCAGCATCTTCTCACTGCATCCTCACCTGGAGGAAGGGGTGAAGGGGCTCTGTGGGGTCTCCTTTATAAGGCCACTAATCCCATCATGGGGGCTCCACACTCGTGGCTTCATCACCTCCCAAAGACCTCACCTCCTGACACCATCATCACCTTAGGGTTAGCTTTGAACACATGGATTTGGTGGGGGAGCATGAACATTCAATCCACAGCAAAGCAGATCAGTTTTGAGCCCCGATGGGTGTGGTCAGCTTGGGAGCTGCACCAGAAGCCAATAGAGAGGACACTCAGCTTTGGAGGACACATTGCCAGGAAGAGCCACTCACAAAAGCCACAGCTACAGAAGATTCCAGAAGCCGCCATGGAGAGCAAATGCAACATAAGGCTGAGGTGGGTGGGGAAGCATAGAGGAACATGAATACTGTAAAAATCAATATTAATTTCTTTCTAAGTGTCTTATTAGATGAGTTTTGACAATTGCATAATTCAAAGTCTGAAATAAGATGAAAGTTTCATTTTCCCAGAAAGCTTTCTCCTGCGTCCCTTCCAAACACCTCCACCACACCCCCTCAAAATCTGATTTTATCACCTTAGTTTCTCCTGCATTCGAATTTCGTATAAACAGAATCCTGCAGTATGAATATTTTTGTCCAGCTCCTTTCTTTTTAAAGATGTACTTGAGATCCAACCAGGTGGTTGCATGTGTAAGTAGCTAGGTTTCCATAGCGAGTTGTATCCCAGGTTGCCATTCTAGTAACACACTGGACGGCTCCTGGGGGTGTTTTGGTTGGGGTTTTGACACATAAGCTTTCATCCTGTCCAGCCTCATCTACAGACCATCCAGTGCTCTGAGCCCTGTCTTCCAGTGGGTGGGGAAATTGCAAACTATTTCTTTTGGTAAGAACAGCTTAAGCTCCAGCCTAAAGCATGTGGTTGCCGTGGGTGAGAGCAAGTCGGGAAGTGAGTTCCTGGCAGAAGCACTGATGTGCTCCAGGTCAGGAGACCAGATAGGTCTAGGCCCATAGAGCAGAAACTGAAACAGTGCTTCATGGACAAGGAGAGAGGGGGCTGGAGAGGCAACTGGGCCAGGTCATGAAGGGCGGGGTAGTGGGAGGTGGGTAAAAATGTCTGAACATTACTCAGGCAAATGAGAAGTAACCCAAGTGCATTCAGCAAGAAGGTGCTTGATAGGATTTTTCATCTTAGAAACCTCTCTGATTTTAGTTCTACTTTCTGTGTTTATTTTCCATTTTCTCTGTCTGTATATGTCATTTTGTTTCCCTCCCCTTTCCTCCCTCTCCATTCATTTAGGGTGATTAACGAAGGAACTGGGCTTCCCAGGTGGTGCTAGTGGTAAAGAATCTGCCTGCCAATGCAGGAGACCTGAGTTCGATTCCTGGGTCGGGAAGATCCCTGGTGGAGGAAATGGTAACCCACTCCAGTAATCTTGTCTAGAGAATCCCGTGGACACAGGAGCCTAGCGGGCTACAGTCTATGGGGCCAAGAAGAGTCAGACACAACTGAGGGAACTACTGTCACTAATACGGATTTCCCTGAGATGATGGCCCTTCACGGATAATTCCTTCCTGAGTCCTGGCTGCGCTCTTGGGACAAGCCTAGGCCCTTGGCGACTTCATGTGTTAGGAAAGATAGTTACTTATTCTTTTAGGTTTTGGGCTGCATTGGAGAAAACATAAGGTTTCAGCGATGTGAAGAGGTTTAGTGTTTAGACATAGTGAGTGTTTTCCCAGAGGATATATACTCCTGGGGGCCTGGAAGTGGTACTGGAGTTCCTAGTCTTCACACGAATCAATCTGAGGCTCAGATCTCTTATAGCTCTTGCCTAACAGCTGACTCTCCATCCCAACTGAAGTGTTCTTCTCAAGAACCTGAGCCTTCCAGAGGAGTTTGATTTCAATTTCTGATAACTCTACCCATGACAGAAAGTACTTTCTTGTATTGGTCAGAAAATCTTTTTTTTACAACCTGAGCCATGACCCCCAGTTTGTGGCCGCAGATCAACCCTGTCTCATAGTGGCCTTGATAACCCATTTGTTCTATGAAGGCACAGGTTATGTCCCTCTAAATCTTCTCTTTCTTAGATCAAAAGTTCAGATTTTCTCTAGCCATCCCTGGTGACCTGTTCCCATCCCCTCCTTGTCCTGTTTGCCCTGGACACGTTTCAGAGTCAGGCTCCAGGACAGGCTGTGCTGCTCAGGAACGAATGTGATACCTCGTGGCTGTGGAGCAGTACCGCCTCAGATGTCCTGGGTTCTGCACTTCCATTCACAGACTCCAGACAGGAGTATATGTCCTGGAATGCACATCTCAGGGCTGACCTGAACTGAATTTGAAGTGTTTTAGTATTAATAGGACTCAGACACAGATTTGCAGTTACAACTGCAAAGGTGACACCAGCCAGAATCTAAGAAGCATGTCTCATAGTTTAGGGAGTAATTCAGTTTTTCATGCATGGTAAAATACTTATTTAATATTCAGTCATTCTTACCCCAGATCCAGAACAACCTAGAAGAGAGCTGTGAGGCAGAGCTGTCCACACCCGTGAAAATGCCTTGTGTCTGCACTTTCCCACGTGGCAGCCATGAGCCACACAGCATGAATGAGAAACTGAATTTCAACATTTTATTTAATTTTAATGAATTAAAGTTTAAGTAGCCGTGCCTGACTAGTGGTTATTGTATTAGATGCTGACAGTATATAAAACCACTCTATCGCCAAAAGGGAGGTAGAGGTGGGGATGAGGAAGATGTTGGAGAAATAGAAAGAAAAAAAAAATGTTTCTGAGATATTTGATTGTAAGCCAATTTTGTAGAACAAAGAGGAAGAGAATGGATTCCTTACTTTCTAGTATTAATAGCTTTTATAGGCTTATTAAGAAAAACACAATGGTTGTACAAATAGAATTATTGTTTTAACAAAACTTTGTGAGTTTGGCAGTATTGATTATCTTCTTACAGATAAGTATAAATGTAAGAAAATTGTCTATTTACATATACAGATTATGTAGGGGAGTCTGGATTTTAACCCAGATTCATTCATATGTATATTTATCATGTTATTTTAATATATATTTATTTATATGCAATTTATCTCATGCTGCTGCTGATGGCTAGCTGTGACATACCAGTCTTTGTATATTACATACCAGCTGTGTGCATAGACCTATACATGTGTTTATGTGTAGAGATGTATGTATTTATACACGTACACCTGTATATATTTCCATGCATTTAATATCTGTTTAACTGGGAGAGTCTGTTGTTCAGGAAGAACATTTTCTAAGTGAGAAGTCATCTTTCTGTATGAAACTCTGATGGTGAGTGAAGTCCTATGATAAACCTCGACAAAGGTCTCAGAATGACTATAGAGACGTATTCTTTTCATTTTGGAAACTGATCATGAATTAACACACTTTACTTGAGCACCATAAGCTAAGACTGGCTGACAGCCCATCTTCGTGGTTAACTCAGTCGGGTCTCTTGAGTTTCCTCTCCAAACAGTGGGTGCAGCCGTGCATCACTGGGTGTCCTCACTACTGGGGGATCAGAAATACTGGTCGATATTGTAATTTTGCTGTTTTAAGTGGGGTTCTAAACACTGAGTCATGAGTCAGTGACTGAAGTGATTTAGAAGTGAGGGAGCCAAAGTTCACCACGGGGAAATGATTTACTCAGGTCTTGGGACAGTGAGCCTGATAGCTCTGAGTTAGTCCTCAACAGCTCATGTGCTGAGTTTATGCTTTTATGATGTAAATGATTGGCTTATCTGTTGGCTCAGATTCTTGCATAATTGGTGATTGATACTTGTCTTCCTTGTTCAAGTTCACTTCCTCCCTTGATAAAAGAGAAAAATAAAGTTGAAGAAAAATACCTCTGTAGATAATAATAATAATAAAATTTCTGTAAAAACAGGAAACTTCAAATGTAACACCCTTCGAAGTCATGGAATAAACAGGAAGTGGATAAGTTATGGTGCAAGTGGCAGGAGTCTTTCTTCTCTGCTCATTCAACATCTATTTCAGGGCCAATGCCCTTGTGCACTGGTTAGAGGTAGTCACGGTAAATACGAAGGTGATGCCTGTAAATGCTGAGCACTTAGTTTGTTTCAGGCTATGTGATAGTTATCCTGCTTGGGGTAATGTAATGCACACCACAGACAGGGGCTTCAGCAACAGACCTTTTTTTCTCAGAGTTCTGGAGGGCAGAGTCTGAGATCTCAGCATGGGCAGGGCTGGCTCCTCCTGAGGCCTCTCTCCTGGATGTGTAGACTCCACCTTTTCCTGTGTCTTCACGTGGTTAACTTTCTGCGTGTTTCTGGGTCCTGATCTCTTCATATAAGGGCACCAGTCATATAGGATCACAGCCCCACCCACATGACCTCATTTTAACTTAATTGTATTTTTAAAGGGGCTTCCCTGGTGGCTCAGACAGCAAAGAGTCCCTGCAATGCTGGCAATGCGGGTTCGATCCCTGGATCCAGAAAATCCCCTGGAGAAGGGCACGGCAACCCACCTCAGTATGCTTGCCTGGAGAATCCCATGGACATAGGAGCCTGGCGGGTTGCTGTCCCATGGGGTGACAAGAGTCAGAAACGACTGAGCAACTTTCACCCCTTCTCCAAACGTTATC
The DNA here is from genome assembly GCA_006410935.1 of Redunca redunca. Lineage (NCBI taxonomy): Eukaryota > Metazoa > Chordata > Mammalia > Artiodactyla > Bovidae > Redunca > Redunca redunca. The sequence continues at coordinate 27,163 of SJYQ01003113.1, forward strand.
ACATTTGAGGTAATGGGGGGTTAGAGCATCCACAGAGGAATTTTAGGGGACATATTCAGCCCCTGGGCTTCCCTGGTGGCTCAGACAGTAGAGAATCTACTGCAATGCGGGAGACCTAGGTTTGATCCCTGGGTCTGGAAGATCCTCTGGAATAGGAAATGCAACTCATTCCAGTATTCTTGCCTGGAGAATCCCATGGACAGATGAGCCTGGTGGGCTACAGTTTAAGAGATCACAAAGAGTAGGACACAGCTGAGCGAATAACACTTCAGACCATAAAAAGTTATTTTTGTCCCTCATGTATCATTTTTATTTATTTATTTTAACATACAGTTTTATTTACTTTTATTATTTATTTATTTTTTATTATTTTTAAAATTTTATTATTATTATTTTTTACTTTACAATACTGTATTGGTTTTGCCATGTATCAACATGAATCCACCACAGGTGTACATAAGTTCCCACTCCTGAACCTCCCTCCCACCTCCCTCCCCATACCATCCCTCTGGGTTATCCCAGTGCACCAGCCCCAAGCGTCCTGTATCCTGCATCGAACCTAGACTGCCGATTTGTTTCTTATATGATATTATACGTGTTTCAATGCCATTATGTATCATTTTTACAATAAAACAGTAAGATACAGTAAGATACATAATATTGCCTTCGTTCTTCAGGAATTTAAGTTTAGACAGATGACATGTCCAGGAGGACACGACTCTGTGGATGGAGCCAGGCTTTGTCTGGTTTTTCCCCCAGACAGACTGCCAGGATGGATGTGTATTCCTCTGACTGGGCAGGGGGTGGCAGAGTCAGTCTCAGTAGTGGTTCTGGGGGAGCCTTTAATCTGCTTTAGAAAAACATCCTGTCTTTCAAGGGACATCTTCATGCTCCCTGCATCTTCAAGGTCGGATTTCCCTGTAGTTAGAATTACATGTCTGGAAAATCTGCATTTATTTCCACTTTCCAAATAACATGTAGTCTTTTTTTATTAATTAATTAATTAATTTATTTATTGGAGGCTAATTACAATATTGTATTGGTTTTGCCATACATTGACTTGAATCCACCACGGGTGCACATGTGTTCCCCATCCTGAAACCCCCTCCCACCTCCCTCCGCATCCCATCCCTCTGGGTCATCCCAGTGCACCAGACCTGAGCACCCTTTACTATGCATTGAACCTGGACTGTTGATCCATTTCACATGTGATAATATACATGTTTCAGTGTCATTCTACCAAATCATCCCACCCTCGCCCTCTCCCACAGAGTCCAAAAGACTGTTCTATACATCTGTGTCTCTTTCACTGTCTTGCATACAGGGTTATTGTTACCATCTTTCTAAATTCCATATATATGTGTTAGTATACTGTATTGGTGTTTTTCTTTCTGGCTTACTTCACTCTGTATAATAGGCTCCAGTTTCATCCACTTCATTAGAACTGATTCAAATGTATTCTTTTTAATGGCTGAGTAATACTCCTTTGTGTATATGTACCACAGCTTTCTTATCCATTCATCTGCTGATGGACATCTAGGTTGCTTCCATGTCCTGGCTATTATAAACAGTGCTGCGATGAACATTGGGGTACACGTGTCTCTTTCAATTCTGGTTTCCTCAGTGTGTATGCCCAGCAGTGGGATTGCTGGGTCATAAGGCAGTTCTATTTCCAATTTTTTAAGGAATCTCCACACTGTTCTCCATAGTGGCTGTATTAGTTTGCATTCCCACCAACAGTTTAAGCGGGTTCCCTTTTCTCCACACCCTTTCCAGCATTTATTGCTTCTAGACTTTTGGATTACAGCCATTTTGACTGGCGTGAAATGGTACCTCATTGTGGTTTTGATTTGCATTTCTCTGATAATGAGTGATGTTGAGCATCTTTTCATGTGTTTGTTAGCCATCTGTATGTCTTCTTTGGAGAAATGTCTGTTTAGTTCTTTGGCCCATTTTTTGATTGGGTCTTTTATTTTTCTGTAATTGAGCTGCCGGAATTGCTTGTATATTTTTGAGATTAATTATTTGTCAGTTGCTTCATTTGCTATTATTTTCTCCCATTCTGAAGGCTGTCTTTTCACTTTGCTTATAGTTTCCTTTGTTGTGCAAAAGCTTTTAATTTTAATTAGGTCCTATTTGTTTATTTTTGCTTTTATTTCCAGTATTCTGGGAGGTGGGTCATAGAGGATCCTGCTGTACATGTCGTCTTAACAATGATTTCTTGGCACATGAAGTGCTTCGCCTTTATGTGTGTTGTGGGTGTGCATTTGCGGCTGTGTGTGTCCACCTGCCCATCATTCCTGGTGTTTCAAGAGGCATTGAATGAAGGGCTAATCCTGTCTCGTTTCAAAGCCTTTAGGGTCTTCATTGATGACAACTGCATAGAAGGGCTTCCCTGGTGGCCCAGTAGGTAAAGAATCTGCCTATGATTTGGGAGACCTGGGTTTGATCCCCAGGCTGGAAATATCCCCTGGAGGAGGGCATGGCAACCTATTCAAGTATTTTTGCCTGGAGAATCCCCATGGACAGAGGAGCCTGGGGGGCTACAGTTTATGAGGTCACAAAGAGTCAGTCGTCAGCACACTGCATACATAGAAAGAAGCCCCATTCTATGGAGCCAGAATTGTCGCATGACTTAGATCAGAAGCTATGGAGGGAACCAGGGCTCCGTCTTGAAAATCAGGCAGTTCTCTGGTCCTCTGTGACCTAATTTCCTCATTAAGGAAGTTGTGTGATGCGACTTCTGTCTTTAAGATCTAATGTGCTTGTATTTTCATCATGGTTAGCAACGTTTTATTTCCACTTAAGTAGATAATAGAAAAAAGAGCCCCAGAAATCCTGTTTTAAAAATATAGACAAAAACCTAAGACTAGAAAGTTGATTTTGTTTTTATTTTTAAGAGGAGTATTTGGTTAATTCTAAACGCTTGGCTATGAATTAGAAGCTTCATTATCCATTTTTGAATAGATATTTTATGCTGTTTCTAGAAAATGGTGAAAGTAAATAGTTATGGATCAATTATTCTAGTTTTCACATCAGATTTTATGTTCCCATTAAAGCTTTAGTTTAGATGGAGTCTCTTTACCTATCTTTAGTTTAAAAAATATTTTCAAAATAATTTCCCAGGGCTTATTTATTATAAGAAATTTAGAAAACAGAGAAAAATGTGCAGAACTTGACAAATTGCCCCTCCCGCCCAGCTCTCAGCACTCAGAGATGAAAGCCAGGCTCGTTTGGACATCTGTGGTCCACGCTGAGGGACGCAGTCCAATTACTCTGCTTCGTCGTTTAGCTCTATTCTCTGTGCATCTTTCACTCGAGCTTTCCCATCCCAGACCTTGGGTCACATGGGCTTGGAATCAGAACAATTATTTGCCAAAATTAACGTGCCTTCTAAACTACTTTTTAAACACCTAGATTATTTACTGTTAGTCTGCATGTGGGAGAGTACGACGATAATGGACCTTTTAGAATCAACCTTCTCATCAATGGATCAAAGGCCTGGCTGAGAAGGGAGCGTGTAGAAGGACCTTCTATGGTCTAGACAAGCATGTCTCTCCAAATCCCTCCTGGACTTTTCTGAGCATGTTTGATGGCCTCTGTGAGATGGGAATCAAAGCCACGACAGACAGGGCAAAAGATGTTAAGGAATAGTAGTGACAAGGACATCACCGTTACTGCTATTTAGGAATATCACTGTTGTTATTACTATCAACAGCAGTGATGGGGCAAGCAAACCAAGGTGGTGCCCATCCATGTATGTGAGTCAAAAATTGCTGGCACAGGTTTTGTCACCGACCCTGGCTCTTGGTTTTCGAAGCTGTCACAGTCATTTGCCATTGAGGTCCAGATGAAAAAGTGGCATGGAATGACAGCTGACAGATTGCAGACGCCTTTGGAGCAGCAAATGCTGATATCTGGTGTTGATACATCTTTATGGGAATTCACAACATTCTCCAGGCAGAGGGCCAAGAGATAAGCACAGAGCCTTGACAGGAGAGTGGGAACAGGATGGGCTGTGTAATGCTAAGTGCATGCTCCTGGCACACTGAAGGTACCCTCCTTGCTCTGTTGTGGGGAATTCTCAGGGCTGAGCATGGAGAGGTGTCCGGTATCCAGGAGGTTTGTGGTTGAGGGCTGAGGGGAGCTCAGCTCTGGCTGGGGGAGTCTGAGGTCGCTGACTTGCCTGGTGCCCTCTCAATTCTTTATAGCTCTTGGTGTATTTGGTATCATTGGTACCTTGGAAGCCACTGGCTTAGATAAACATGGGTACTCCAGCCAGTGGGTATGTGTAATGGTCATCTTTCACTCTCTTTCAGCTTTTTCTTGGACACTGCACTGATCATTTCAAGAGCTTTCATAGATGTGGGCAGGCTGACATTTGGCTGTATCTAACTGCAATTGTGAGATACTATGATCACAAAAGGAAATTCTCCTAGGACAACTAAGGCTCGCCAGTTGGTTACAGTGTGCCAGCTTTGCACGTTATCATCACTGAATATTTGATTGCTTGAAAACTTTTTAAACAACAAAGCAATGCAAAATTTTTTGAATTTCTTAAATTTCTTTAGCTTTCATATTTGTTGGTTTTCTTCTCCCAATTAATTTGCTAGCCTTTGGCTTATTTGTTGAATCATTAATGAAGTAAGAAGTAGAGATTT
>SJYQ01003113.1:32072-45223 GCA_006410935.1 Redunca redunca
CTTCCTTCATTAGGTTTAATGATGATATAAAAATAAGTGGAAATGAAAAATGCATGCCCACATGTCAGCCTGAGATGTACCAACGTTTATAAGTCACAGAACACCTGGAACCAGACAATTCAGATGATTTGACAAATATTTTTTTGTGCACTGGGGTTTGGTCATGTGCTAGACATTGAGCCATGCTCATAAAGAATGCAGTATGCCACTGGCACTCCTAACTAATTGGTGGGACAGGATGAATGCATAGCATTTCACCACGTTCAGCAGTGTGTCATTTCGTGCCAGGAAAGGAGGCGTCCCTCCACCCTATGGGGGTGGAGAGTGGGGAGATGTGTGCAAGTGAGGGGGCTGGGAGGATGGCGGCTGATCGCTGGCTGGCAGTGGACACTCTGCATAGGTGACTGGAGAAGAATGGAGCATGGATGAATCAGCTCCTTTCTCCTGCTCCCACCACCTTTCATGTGAACTTCCACACTCACCATGTGGCCAAGCCCTAAGCAAAACTCTTCATGGATTTGGAGATCCAGTCCTCCTCCTGACTCTGGTATGGCTGGACCACTTGGGCACTTCCTATCTGTGGCAGGTGCTCTCCAGGTCCATGGCACACCTGGGCTTCCTCCCACCTCCCTCTGCAGATCGACCATCTCCTTTCTGCTCAGCCCGAGGTGGTCTCGTGGTCCGAGGTTCCTCATTCCCTCTGCTGCACAACCTTGGCCCCAGTCATCAGGTTCCCATGAACTTCTATTTTTACTTCCACGATTCCTTACTTTCTGTTTCAAAACCATCTGTTTTCTATCCCCAAATAGCCTCCTTTTCCTCCCTAATCATCTTTCTCTAATTGTTTCCCTTTCCTTACCTGCCTCATCTAATCCTTTTACTCCTTATTGGAGCCTCAAATGTCCTGAGGTTGCTTTGCTTATCTGCACTGCCCTTCCTTTTTCTTCTATTGTTATCGTGTTTCTCACTGTGCTCCGTTCTCAGCCAAGACTTTCTAGATTTTTTAGAAGTGGCACAGCCATTCCTCTACTTTTTAATCCCATCTAAACCTGCCAGTCTATGGCTCTTTTAGGAATCTTATGATTAAATGCATCAACTCCTTTCTCTCTCTCTCGAGGTAGAGACAGATATAGACAAATATAGATAGGTATATCACAGATAATATCTATCTACAAAATATCCTTAGATATAGGTCTCTCTTTTTAATAGGTATGTAACGGATAAATATCCAATATCTATACAGGTGCATCTCTGCCGAGGGGCTTCCACAGGTGGGTCAGTGGTAAAGAATCTGCCTGCAATGTAGAAGATGCAGGTTTGACCCCTGGGTCAGGAAGATCCCCTGGAGAAAGGAATGGCAACTCACTCCAATATTCTTGCCTGGAGAATCCCATGGACAGAGGAGCCTGGTGGGCTACAGACAACAGTTGGACACAACTGAGCACACACATACGTGCACACACATCTCTACTGATGAAAAAATATATAGATCTCCTTGTATGGCTGGATTCATTTGTCTATATATCTGCATATCTATGTATCTATTATAGATCTGATATAACACAGAGAGAGAACAATTAAGCCAATTTTGCTTTAAGAAAATCTGAAATATTTTAAACATCTGGTAGAGAAAAGGGAAGGGTTAGTAAAGAGAAGCAAGCTCTTGTGGGAATTATAATGAAGTTATAATGAATAATTATAATGACTCATTATAAAGACAGTACATGCTGAGAGAGGAGGATGGAGCAGGGCGGGAGAGGAGCTGAGAGGAAGTGCCCCGCGCCCCTGCAGTTGGCTATGCAGAAGAAGCATCTTGGCTCTGGGACTCTGGGTCCTGACCTTGGAATGCCTGCTTCTTCTTCTGGACAAGCCAAGTTGTGTCTCTACTGCCTGAAGTCCTGAGACAGGCTGGAACAACAGTCAGGCTTTATGGAAAACCAGGACATGAATTTGTTTTTACACAGTTTGTTCCATTTATGAAGGAAAAGCATATGACAAAGGGAAAACTGCCCCATTGAGCTTCCAGACCAGAGACAAAACTGTCAGTTCTGGTGGTTTGGGAGGAAAATTGCTCTCTGTGTGACTGTGAGCGTTTAGAAGGCAAAGATGGTCTCATTCATTGCTAGTATCCAGAGGAATGCAAAGCACTTAATCAGCACACCATAAATTCTTGAATGAATGAAAAAATGTAAAGGGGTTATATATGTTCAGGGTACTCTCCGTGCCTGTGCCCAACTCAACCCACATTTATATTATTTCCAGAAACCAGCCGTTAATGATAGCTATTACCAAACTGCATATCTTGAAAAATATTCCTGGTGAACCATGTAAAAGTGCTCTGGGAAAACTGCCAATGGGGAAGCAGCCCAAAGGACCAGGATCATAGTGTTTAGAAGAGTGGAGACTCTTAGGAAGAGGAAGGGGTTCTTCCTACAGTGAAAATCGTTCATGCAGCTCTAGACAGCAGAGTGGAACCAATGGGTGGAAATGATAAGGAAGCGTAATTTTACCATAAATGAACGTTTTATGGTATTCAGAGTTTCCAGCAATAGGGAGGCCACTTTGTGAGGTGGAGAACATCACTGTAAGTTCAATACAAACTTGTCAAGAGTGTTACAGAGCCCCCTCCCATGTCCAGTGGGAAATGGACTCCCTGCAACAATGAGGAAGCCTCACACACAGTGTCTCATGAGAGAAGTCTCTCCACTTCATAGCCATGTCGAGGAGGGTGGAGTCTGGGCATGGAATTCTGCTCCCGAATCCACGAGAGCCGGGGGGACACCTCTTTTAAGTGGCTTCAGTGTGTGCGAAGGGGAAGGGGCAGAGTTTCAGACCAGTGGTTGGTTTGAAGTTGGAGATGATGCCCCCGCAGGTCCAGTCAAAGTAGGCTGGCACACTGAGTCTCCAGGTGAGGAAGGCTTTATCTCCCCTAAATCCCCTTACTCTGGATGAAAGGAAGACAGGCTTTGGGGAAAAACCAGAAGCGAGGGGTCTCTGCTTCTGTTACTCTCTCACTCATTCTTTAAATAAACATTCGTGAATTATCTCTTATGTACCANTGGGCATGGAATTCTGCTCCCGAATCCACGAGAGCCAGGGGGACACCTCTTTTAAGTGGCTTCAGTGTGTGCGAAGGGGAAGGGGCAGAGTTTCAGACCAGTGGTTGGTTTGAAGTTGGAGATGATGCCCCCACAGGTCCAGTCAAAGTAGGCTGGCACACTGAGTCTCCAGGTGAGGAAGGCTTTATCTCCCCTAAATCCCCTTACTCTGGATGAAAGGAAGACAGGCTTTGGGGAAAAACCAGAAGCGAGGGGTCTCTGCTTCTGTTACTCTCTCACTCATTCTTTAAATAAACATTCGTGAATTATCTCTTATGTACCAGGTACTGAGTTAGATGCTAAGATATAAATACAGATAAGACGCAGTTCCTGCTTCCAATAAGCACACATCCTAGGAAAGGAAGTAAGCCTTTAAAAATCATTATAATACACAGCAGTGCAGCTTGTAAGCAAGTATAAGGTACGATGAGCTGGAAAGAACACAATTTCAAAAGAGTCTTGGAAAGAATCAAGACATTTCAACTACCATAAAGAATGAGATAAAGAATCTCCTCAGCCTCCAGGGAGAAATAGGAATATTCTGGGTGAAGAAAAAGCATCTGCAAAGCCCAGAGACATGACACAGCAGATACGTCCCCAGACTGGAGAAGGGAAGGGAGATGAGAGGGGAAGCCAGGCTGTGGAAGGAGACTGAGCGACTTGGCTATTGCATCCTGTGAGAGAGTTTTATCCTCAAAGTGATGGACAGACATTCAGAAGCTCTCTAGGCTGGACCTGGTAGGATCATCTGTGCAGATGAAGTGAATGGAGTAAAGGGAGCATCCTTCAGGTGAGAAGGATGAAGACATACTAAAGACAGAGAGAAGGGCAGACAGTCCCTAGAACCTCTCCAATTTAAGAGGATTTTTTTGCTCATCAACTTGTTGGTTTTCTGTCTCAAAAGTATGCATTTTCTTGAGTTGAAGACTTCATTTTCTCTGGATTCCTGCCATATGGTGTTGCTTGGTGTCTTGGTTACATGTTGCCACAGAGATCCGAGACGGGTGGACCAACTTGGATCCTTTTTTAAGGCTGCAGACAGAAAAATGTGAAAGTTCCTCGGAGATTTTGATTCTGGCTTACAGTGTCAGAAAGTTCTAATGGTTCAAATGTTTTTCATTGGAATATTTGAAAAATACTGAAATAAAATTCCATATATTTTTATTTTTATTCTTATCATGGTTAAAGCGTCCAATCAAATGAAAAAAAAATTCCAGCAAGTAATAGAGCCCTTTGTTAACTTTTGGAAACAAATTATTCTGGGCAATTTCTCTGAGATAAAATACTTTTCTTGAAACTACATAATTATGGGGAATTTGTTGGAACTTAAGAATTAGAGAGATGTAGATTTGAGGTTCAAGACCCAGTGAGTATGGCAACATACAAAATATCTCAGTTTTGCCTCTTAATATGATTTTTTAAAAAAATTTTATTAACTTTTAAGCCTCAGTTTTTGCATTTTTCTCATAAATGGTGTATCTACTACATGGGTTCTGAAGTGAAGTGAAGTCACTCAGTCATGTCCAACTCTTTGCGACCCCATGGACTGTAGCCCACCAGGCTCCTTTGTCCATGGGATTCTCCAGGCAAGAATACTGGAGTGGGTTGCCATTTTCTTCTCCAGGAAATCTTCCCAACCGAGGGGTTGAACCCAAGTCTCCCGCATTGCAGGCAGATGCTTTAACCTCTGAGCCACCAGGCGTATATGGGGCATTTATCATGATTCCTGGCAGTAGGTAGGGTCTTTGGAACATGGTCCTTATTTTATCACTTCAGAAAGTTGTGACGATTTTATTGCAAGGTATTTTTTTGTGATCTTGAGGCTATCATTGTAATATTATAAAATTATAACAGTCTAATCATTTCCAACACATTTCCCAAAGGCCACAAAGGAAAAGCAAAATGACTTTTTATTGCCAACATATAGAAAAAATATTGATTTTTCTGTATATATTTTGCAGCTGAGAGATCTTGTTACTGAACTCTCATCACCCTTTCTACTGTTTTCAAGTGCATGATTTCATCATGGTTTAGCATCTCTGGTTTACAATCCATGTCAACCACAGTGCAGTCTCTACAGCTGTCACTGGAGGGAAGAGTACTATCCTTGCTGGCAGCTTGCTCTCCTCTGGGCTTAGACAACATCAGTCCGTTTGGCTATCACATGGGCTATTTGCCTCAATAGCACTGGATGCAGCTGAAATTTAAATTTGAGTCAGGAATTGTCAGTTCCCTGAGAAGTGATAACACTTGACCGAGTATTGAGACAGAAACACATTGTGTGTACAGACAGTGCTTTCATGTACCATTTTAATGTGGTACTAATTTTTAAATGTTTCCACAGATCATACAATTTTTAAATTTAGAGAGGTTGTTGTAACAGATTCATGCATCATGTGTGAGGGATTATCACTAGGTACTAAGTACCTGTCTAAAGTTTCCATATGTCTTCCAAGAAGTTCATTGAGTCTATGCAAGTCAGTTATGAAAAAGATAAATAAAACCACAGTTTTGACCAAACTGAAAGTACAGAAAAACTTCAGTCTTCTCTACAATCCTTGAAATTATAGCGTCAAACCTAAAAATTATGAGAGCAGGTCATCAAAACTGATGAATCTACATGAAGATGCACGTAATGGCCAAACATCATTCAGAAGAAAGTCTAAGCTAGGAAATGAAGGTCACTAAGCTTAAATACAGATCACATCTTATCAAAGGAGGCAGTATGCGACTGTATGAATAAAAATGGTCTTACTGACTCCTAGGAAAAAGTATAAAAGTATTTCAGTGTTTTATTTTTTAGATAAATTGCTATAACTAAAGTGATTTTAAATAGTCCAAATGATTCCATATTAGAATCAAGAAATGACAGCAGTTATAATAGTTTTCTTTTTACTCTCTTCATTTCTGTAGACAGATTGTCACAATATCAGTAAGGAAGCAGCGGCTCTGCAGACGGTTAAAAACACAGACTGGGGAACGAGAAAGCTGAATCCCCTCTCCATCATTCATTGTCTTGTGTCATGTGCAGCCTGAGCAGCGAGGGTGTAAGAGGGTCAAATGTCTTACGGAAGAGATGTTGGAAAGATGGACATGGAAATATATTTATAATATCTCCTTTCTTTTATTTACATTTAATTTTTCTTGTCTTGTTGCATTTACTACAAGTCCAAAGTGACATTAAATGATGACAGGAAATGGGTGTTCTTGAGAGGTACTTTCTCCAGGCCATGAATAGACAGTCACTACATCTGCTTTACAACAGAACACCTTTTTTACTTTCAGGAGGATTAAGGTCAGCTAGATTTATTATCTTACTCTCTGGCACAGTTATTCAAATATCACAATAGTTTTGTTTCCTGGTTCCTTCTTGTCTAGTCCACATAAAGGCTATCTGCCCCCCACCCCTTTTTTTTAATGGAAGATTTCACCAGGCACATGAATATAATTCATTAGATTGTCAGTTTTGTGATCCTTTAACAGATAAATTTTATTAGAATTTTTTCAAAGCTAAATTATCCTATATTAGACTTGTAAGAAGATAACTTGGGGGTAAATTTTAAAAATAACTAATCTCATTCTTTCTGTGTGTGTTAGAGGAAACAATTATTTGGATTAAATGAACTATTGGAAGAAAACCTCCTGCCAGTACTCCTAAGAAGAGCATTATCATGACTCATAATCTCCCTTTTTTTGGATAAAAATTGCACTAATTGGGAGGAACACAGGAAGTCTTGTGGGTAAATAACATTCTACCTAAATGCCTCACCTCATCCTCCTTCTGAATTATTCTTGGGAGGTACTGAGCTGAGCTGCATGTGAGCATGCTCAGTGGCTTCAGTCATGTCTGACTCTGCGATCCCATGGACCATATCTGCCAGGCTCCTCCCAGGTCCATGGGATTCTCCAGGCAAGAATACTGGAGTGGGTTGCTGTGCCCTCCTCCAAGGATCTTCCTGACCCAGGGATTGAACCTTCTTCTCCTGCATCTCCTGCATTGCATGTGGATTCTTGAGCACTTGGGAAACCTACTGAGCTGAGCTATATTTTGTTTTTTAAGTTGTGTAGAAGGAAAAATGGAAGGAAGTCTTTCAGTGTCAGATTCACACACAAAAAGATGTGATATTCTTAAAAATAAGATTATAACATTTCTTCTACCACAACACAGTACGGTATCACAGTCCGTGCATTCTTGTGTGTATATCCAGATAAATTAGCCTGTAGAATGGGTGTGTCCTTCACTGGGTATGAAACCACTTTCATACGCAGAGATGAAACAGATGGGAGCACAAGCAAGTGAGAGCAGAAATAGGACAGCCACACGATTGCATCATTCTGCTGGGTCGGTTGCACACAACAAGTGAAAGACAGGAGCAGGGACCCACACACTCAAGTCATTCTGGGCTCTGCTATGATATCTAGTCTCCGCGAGTGATCTGCCCAATGCAACCTAAATGAGCAGAGCTGGGCTGACCCAAGCCTTGCCCAAGGCTCCCATCTTTATCACATTTACAGCTTCTAACATGTACCTTGAAGGTGCCAACCTCCAGTGTTAAGAACTGAGAAGGCCCATTCCCATCCTGCCTTCAGCATGTCAAGTTCTCCTAACAAGATGCTAGGTGGTCCAAGAGATCCAGCTGCTTGCTTCTGTGGTATTCATTTTGCTTGTGAAAGTCAAAGTTTGGTAAATATGCTTCAGTTCAGTTCAGTCACTCAGTCATGTCCGACTCTTTGTAACCCCATGAATCGCAGCACATCAGACCTCCCTGTTCATCACCAACTCCCGGAGTTCACTCAGACTCATGTCCATCGAGTCGGTGATGTCATGCAGCCATCTCATCCTCGGTCGTCCCCTTCTCCTCCTGCCCCCAATCCCTCCCAGCATCAGAGTCTTTTCCAATGAGTCAACTCTTTGCATGAGGTGGCCAAAGTACTGGAGCTTCATCTTTAGCATCATTCCTTCCAAAGAAATCCCAGGGCAGATCTCCTTCAGAATGGACTGGTTGGATCTCCTTGCAGTCCAAGGGACTCTCAAGAGTCTTCTCCAACACCACAGTTCAAAAGCATCAATTCTTCGGCACTCAGCTTTCTTCACAGTCCAACTCTCATATCCATACATGACCACAGGAAAAACCATAGCCTTGAGTAGATGGACCTTAGTCGGCAAAGTAATGTCTCTGCTTTTGAATATACTATCTAGGTTGGTCATAACTTTTCTTCCAAAGAGTAAGCGTCTTTTAATTTCATGGCTGCAGTCACCATCTGCAGTGATTTTGGAGCCCCCCAAAATAAAGTCTGACACTGTTTCCACTGTTTCCCCATCTATTTCCCATGAAGTGATGGGACCAGATGCCATGATCTTCATTTTCTGAACGCTGAGCTTTAAGCCAACTTTTCCACTCTCCTCTTTCACTTTCATCAAGAGGCTTTTGAGTTCCTCTTCACTTTCTGCCATAAGGGTGGTGTCATCTGCATATCTGAGGTTATTGATATTTCTCCTGGCAATCTTGATTCCAGCTTGTGTTTCTTCCAGTCCAGCGTTTGTCATGATGTACTCTGCATATAAGTTAAATAAGCAGGGGGACAATAAACAGCCTTGACGTACTCCTTTTCCTGTTTGGAACCAGTCTGTTGTTCCATGTCCAGTTCTAACTGTTGCTTCCTGACCTGCATACAGATTTCTCAAGAGGCAGGTCAGGTGGTCTGGTATTCCCATCTCTTTCAGAACTTTCCACAGTTTATTGTGATCCACACAATCCAAGGCTTTGGCATAGTCATAGTCAGGCATAATTTTGAATGTATCTTTCTTTTCTTCCTTATGACTGTGCCTGCTTTTACTAGTGGTATGCAGGCTTTCTTTTAGTTGCAGTATGTGGAGCTTCGTTCCCAGTGAGAGATGGAGCCTGCACTGGAAGGCAGATTCTTAGCCACTGGACCACCAGGGAAGTCCCTGAGTGTATCTTTCTTCTCTCCATTAAATGCCTCTGGTTTTTCTCAATATGAAGTCATTGGCAAGCTTTTACTTTCTGGCAAGAGAAGAGACTCATGTTTATACCCTACACCTCAGAAAGACTCATTACTGAGTCAACCAGGTAAAAATCGATTGAGTCAGATAATCACATCATTTCTTTCTTTTTAACGTTTGCTATAAATATTTTATATTACACATTTTTATGAGCTTACATCTGAAGTATGAAACTGAGATAGATTCCAGGTTTGAAAGAAGAAAATGCTACAAATATTCTTCAAAGCTACATTGATATGCCAATCCTCTGTGGAGTTTCACCAGGGTTTTTGAACTAAAGTTTAAAGGGAATTGCATTTGTCTGAGAATTCCAAATTAGGTTATCATGTCTATTTATGACCGTCGGTTCCTGTCATGTAACTTGATTACGTGGGCTTGATCAGAAGTGACACATTGGATGATTTATGTGATGTGTCAGCCAGTGAGATACAAAGGCTGATAATTTCCTGTAATTACCTTCAAAGGAATTTTGAAAATGGACTTTAAATAAATAGAATGGGGTTGCTATTTGAAGTAATTTTAAAATACCATTCCAATATATTACATAGAATTAAATAATCAAAGATGCAGGATGCTAACAAGAGTTTCCTAACTGGTTGAAAAATGGAAGAATAAACTTTTTTTTTTTTTAATGGTATCTTCTTATAGTGAGAAGTTGGTAGAGATGACCCAGCCATTGCTCAACTCTCAACAGGAAGAGAGAGATTTTGCTGTGTCTCTCACTTTCCTGTCATGTCCTCTGATCCCTGAGTCATTTGTGCCTTTTGCTTTGAATTCACTTCTCTGCTCATTTCTTACCCAAATTCTCTGCAACTTTCACAGACAAAGAGGAAAATAAGCAACTACCAAGAAACCCTTCTTAACAGCAGTGATTTCCAGGGATCCTTGTCTTTTTAGTAACCCCACCTGGAGATCTGTGCCAGCCTGTCCCCAAGCTCTGAGTCATCCTGACGACCTGTCCTGCAGGGCGTGGCGGGGCCACAGAGCATGGCAGGGCTGGGCACCATGGGCTACCACACTCGGGTGTGACTTCCTGCCACGACACGCAGCAACGTGCCACGGCCTACTCTGCAGTCTCTTTCTTGATGTTTCCTTATTCCCACCTTTTGACCTGGGGACTTATTTCATTTTATAGTTTATTTCTCCATGTGTCTGGAGTACAGTCAGCATAGCAAGAGGGGTAGACAACAGGGTGCTTCAGGAAGTCTGACACACAGGCTGGGGTTTAACTTGAGTTCACCCGTCTATTCCCTGAGGGATTTTGAACAAGGGACATGCTCTGTCTGAGGATCGCTTTCTTAATCTGTGAAGCAGTGTCTATAGCACTTGGTTCACAGGGCAATACTAGGTGGCCGAGCCCAGTCCCTTTCCAATCATTCTTATAAGACCTGGAACGTGCACTCAGTACATTTCCAGGTGCATTTGGGGCTCAGAAATATCAGGCGAGGAAAATATTGGCAGCGGAAGGAATTTTACTTTGCATTCTTGACTGAAATTCAGACTCCTAGCCTACTGCAGTGCCTCCAGCAGACGTGAGTTAACATTTTGCCCAGTTTGACTAGTTGCCCAAATCTTTTACCAATAGTCAGCTTTCCTGTTCAGTTTATTGCTTCATAGTAGAATTGATTTATCACTAATTTGCTTCTGTCTTTTCTCCATTTTTTTTTATAAGGCATACTTCTTTTTATTTTTAATCCTAACTAGATGATGATTTATTGGTGGTCAGGGTGCATATTTTTTATTGTTCAAGCATTCACATTGGTAAAGCCAGCGTGTTTAGCACATACAAGATGTTCATTGTTTATTGACTAAACAGAGTGATGTATAGATGTCAGAAAAAATCTTCCGTATTCCTGTTAATCTATAAAGATGCTGAAGAGGGAAAGAAAATGGATGAATCGATATTTTGGTGTGTGTGTTTCATAAGTCTGAGCCTCAGGAACTTCCCTGGGAGTCCAGTGGTTAAGATTGCAAGGAGCATGGATTCAATCCCTGGCCAGGGAACTAAGATCCCACATGCCATGCACCAAAAACAAAGCAAACAAACAAAAAAACTGAGCTTCAGATAGCAGGGCTGGGATTGTCTCCATCCTTGCATCTCAAAGTTCCAGAACCCCAGGGACTTAGCACCTGTTATGACAGAAATGATGAGTGAATGAATGACTTCAGAGGAACTGAGGTTAATATTCATCCTTCTGATGTATCATAACTTTGCTGAGGTCAGAATATCCATCATCAATTGCTTTGTCAGAAGTTGTCTTGCCCTCAGAAGGCAGTCATGTCTTGAGGAGTAGATTCCAGCAAGTTGAGAGCTTGGCTCTTGGGAACATGTCTACTGCTTATGTTCACTGGGTAGTTCATTGATTTATTACAGATCTCTGTGCTTGTGGAAGTGGGTGTGCCAGACAAGGTAGTCTTTTCTAAGTTGGTTTCAATGCCAGAAATTCTACCAGGGTTAATTTCTATCTACTTCTTGCCTCACACATATACTTCAAAAGTTTTGATAAATCTCACCAGGTAACTGACACTTGCCAAAAAATAAGCACTTTTCAGGACATTGCTAAGCTAAACATCCTTAGTAGGACCACATGTTTTTACTAAAATTCACAGATTCTCTTAAGTGTTGAGCCATCACTTATTATTTATTTATTCACTTTATTCATTTGTTGAGCAAATCTTGGGAATGTTCTCCATGCAAATGCCTCAAAATACTTGGATGCTCTCAACTTAGGGTTAAAAAAAATAGTAAAAGCTGTTTCTTGGGAGAAAAAGAATTCCTTCTTTAAAAAGGATAATTTCTGTACCGTATTAGGAAAGAATTGTTTTTCATCAAAACTGTGTATTCTAGCTCACTAAACCACCAGAGGTATGTTATTGAACTTGATCTGGTTGAGATGAGATTCTGAAGTATATTATTCTGCTTGCCTTGGACATCCCTAGTAGCAAGAAGGATCTCTGTTGGATCATGGAGAATCCATCTCAGGTTTCAATTGTGGAAGACCAGGATTCTCCCAGGACTACTGCTCTTCCTACAGAACATTATGGGATGCCTATGCCCAGCTTTGAGGATGTGTTAAGGGCCATCATACTAAAAGCATTCCACACCATGCTGGCCCAAAGAACACTGCCTCGAATACACAGGGAATGTTTATTTTATTTATTTAACCTTCAAGATCCTTATTAGCTGTTGTAGAAAAGTAAAGATTTATTCATCAATAAAACCCAAAGACTCCATTTACCAAATTTCCATTCTTTACTTTAATGCAATGTGTCTGTAGGGCTTTTAAAATTCATTTATAAAGTTAGAAATATATTCAGCTCTGCTGTCTTGGAGATAGATGGCCACATTATTACTTGTCTGTCAGATATAAGTAGGGCTATTAATAATGTAAAGACAGCTACTAAAGATTCCAAACGTGGGGGTTTCCTTTAGAGGAAATTGCAACTCTAACCTTTGAGTTCCGTTTGGAATCAATTACCTGACTTTGTGTGTATTGTGAAATACCTTTTTTTAGTTTGGAGAGCAAGACATAAGTTAATAGTCTTCAGAATATTTATTGAAAAAGGCAGAGGGAGTGTAAGAATATTAGTGCTAAGAGGATAGTGACTATGACGTGTGTTTCAGATTGGGACCAACCTATTCAGTATATTACACAAAGGACAGTCTGGACTCCTCTCTGACTGGCAAATGAATTTACACAAGATGTCGGAGTTGGGACAGGAATCGAACAAGTGAAAAACTGTCAACTGTTGTAGAAAGATGAGATGCCTTCTTAGCCTACAGTTAATGTGTGGATACATACTCAGCGATGCCTTCCTTTCTCCTTACCCCCACAATGAGTTCCAAAAAGAGAATATAATCAGAAAGCCAGTGTTAGAATAAATCTGAAGGTGGATTTTCTGGCTCACAAAGTCCGATTTCTTAAACGCCCACATGGAGGCACGGTTAGGTCTACACAGCAGCTCTCTGCCCCTCTATCTTAGTATAAACCAGGCCCCCAGGTATGAACCGGAGACATTAGAGTATG
>SJYQ01003114.1:0-171567 GCA_006410935.1 Redunca redunca
GACATCTTTTTTTGGGTGTTAGTTCTAAAAGGTCTTGTAGGTCTTCATAAAACCATTCAACTTCAGTTTCTTCAGTGTTACTAGTTGGGGCATAGACTTGGATAACTGTGAGACTGAATGGTTTGCCTTGGACACGGACAGAGATCATTCTGTCATTTTTGAGACTGCTTCCAAGTACTGCATTTCAGACTCTCTTGTTGACCATGATGGCTACTCCATTTCTTCTGAGGGATTCCTGCCCACGGTAGTAGATATTATGGTCATCTGAGTTAAATTCACCCATTCCAGTCCATTTTAGTTCGCTGAGAACCCCGTGAACAGTATGAAAAGGCAAAATGATAGGATACCAAAAGAGGAACTCCCCAGGTCATTAGGTGCCCAATATGCTACTGGAGATCAGTGGAGAAATAACTTGAGAAAGAATGAAGTGATGGAGCCAAAGCAAAAACAATACCCAGTTGTGGATGTTACTGGTGATAGAAGCAAGATCCGATGCTGTAAAGAGCAATATTGCATAGGAACCTGGAATGTCAGGTCCATGAATCAAGGCAAATTGGAAGTGGTCAAACAAGAGATGGCAAGGGTGAATGTTGACATTCTAGGAATCAGCGAACTAAAATGGACTGGAATGGCACTGTTTACATACATACATATGTGTTTCAACAAAAATTATTCCCTGTTGAATATCTCCCCCTCCCCACTCCCAGAGCACCGGCACGAACAATCTGAAGGGAGTGCTTTCTTCGTGACGCTGAGGCTCAGCTGGCCCACAGCATTGTTGGTTCCAGGGGTCCTACAGTGGTTTGCTCTACAGAAGCTTTCAGATGTGGAAATCAGTCTAAACGCAGTTGGGGGCATTTTTATCTTTTTTCGTTTTTTTTTTTTTTGGCCGTGTCGTCTTGACTGAACCCATGCCATGTCAGCGAAAGCCTGGAATCCTAACCGCTAGGCCATCAGGGAACTCCCTGGGCATTTAATCATGCCGAACTCCATAAGCATCCAGTTAGAAGCTCTTTCTTTACCTTTATTTTGGATGTAAAAATGGAGAAATGAAAGTACGAGGCACCACCGCCTCCCATCCACGTGACCGCTGACCATTCCGGCCATTCCCGTGACGCGGCACGAGCTCTGCTGGGGCCACAGGTACGCGTCCGTGTCTATTTTACGAAGAGACGAGGTCAGGCCACAAAGAGTGGACAGCGTCGGCGAGGAGCCCTTCAGCTGTCAGGCTGCAGACCAGCCGCGCTGGCGTCTGGTTGCCCTAATTTGTTTTCCTTTAGTTTTGTGTCAATACTAATCGGTGGATCCAAGTACTGAATCCTGGGACATTCATTTTTAGGTATGATGTAAGAAAATTTCCCCAAAACTGGCAACAAATCCTAGCTTGGTTCCTTTTTATCTATTATACCCAGAAAATATGCTACTAAATATATGCTACTGTGATTGAGGCTCACATTTCTATAATCCACTAAGTGAAAATTTAAAATGAAACAGAATGACAGAAAAAGCTGAAATTGTTAACAAAGGCAGTGAGCTGAAAGGCTAGATGGACAAGTTCAAGTTAAATTATACAATGATAATACAATTATAATTCAAGTTTCAATAAAATAACATCATGGAAGAAAACAAAGTCTCATATGCTGTAATATCAAGTGCTGTGATAGGGCAATCTCAAGAATATTTTGCTCAGCTTTGGTAACATACTAAGAAAACAAAAGAACAAGGATTTTAAAAGAAAACAACACAACCCCATCACTGCACAGAGGTTTGTGACGGTGCTGAAAGCTGTCTGTGGGAAAACTTCTCAAACCGCATTAAATGCTTGAAGGCTTCGCTGAAAAGCATGGAAGTCACCCAGGGGAATCGCCTTGTGACTCAACCGTGTGGCGCTGAGGCAGGTTGTTTCAAAAGCCGTGTGGTGGTTTTCTGGGCCAGTTTTCAAGCTGAACCCTGTTCAGTTTCAGAACAATCGCGCAGCTGAGTCTCATTTCCCTCCAAGGGGCTCTCTCACCTCTGCTGATCTGGGGCGGCGGAGCAAGTGGTGTTTCCCGCTTGCCTGCTGTGTTCCAGGTTATATGCCAGACCGAGGAAGGAAGAGAAAAAGTTCTCTTTCCCCACAAATGGCCTGTCAGGATGCACGCCGGCGTCATCAACCCCAGACCAGACTGAGGTGCGGGTGAGGCAAGTCCTGGCCTGACCTTCAGAGCTTCTTGAATTTCCTCACTTGTCCCTCTGCACATCCCCCCACCCCAAGACAACCAGATCGCTGTCAGGAGGGTCTGCGCCAGGCCTGCAGCCACACACACACACAGAGGTCGGTGCGAAGCTCGCCTCACCCTGCGCTCCCCTCCTCCCTATTTATTCCTCTGACACTAGAAGGCCATTGCCCAGTACTGCCTTGATTCTCCTTTCCAGCGCATCTCCTGTCCTCTGATATCTACCCGCCCGGCGCTGGGCACGCAGTGGATCTTATCAGAGTGTCGTCAATGAACATCCTGTATCCCGAGTTACACACACCCCTCACCCGCCTTTCTCTGCTGTCCTGGAAGATGCGTGTCACATGCTAGCAATGCCGAGTCAGAGGTTTTTTAATGGACTACTCTTCCCGAGAGGAAGGGCCTGTTTATTTGGGTTATTAGTTGCTGGGCTTTGATCCAGACATCCATTGCTGGAGAAATGCATTGCGTTTTTTATTTTTAGCTATGAATGGAGCATATACTTTTTGTTTGCTTTTCAGAAATAGCTGGCCCTTCTGATAAGACAGAGCCATGGATAAAAAGTAACAGGTGTTAGTAATTGCACTGTGTTCCCATGTCAGAGAGCAAGGCTGTGCCCAGAGAGCAGTGGGCGCCCATCACTGGGGGAGCGCCTGGCCAGAGAGGGCTCCTGCCGACAGGGCGGGGCCCTGTGAGCACCCAGGACGCAGGGGTCATGCCACGGTGCCCTGAGTGTGAAAGAATCGGAGTCTACAGTGCTAGAAAGTGAGGGGAGGAGAGGGAGGGCCAGGTCACCTGGAGAGCGCCGTGGGGCCAGTGATGCAGGCGACCTCAGGCAGGTCCTCGGGGTCAAAAGGGCTGCAGGACAGGGAGCCGCCTCCTGGGGCTCAGGTACCACCGCCTCTCCACAGGAGGCAGGGTCTCAGAGAGACGAGGCACATCCACCCTGAGGGTGGGACAAGCCCCCGCCCCCGAGCTGGGGAAGCGAGCAGCACGCAGCCTTCCTGATCGAGATGCTTCCCTGGACCTCAGACTGCAGGACACAGTCCAGGACAGCCGGCTCGGCCTCATGAAGACCGCAGGAAGCTGGGGAGGGGCGGAGGGCACCAGGGTCCCAGCGGGAGGGGAGGGAGGGGCTGGCGCAGCGTGGCGCTGGGCTGTGTGTCGAGCCAGTGGGCACCGTCGCTGTGTCCTCGGTAACCATCTCAGGTGTGACGCTGGCACTGTGCCTACGGCGGAGAACGTGCATGTTCTTAGGAAAGTGAAGTCGCTCAGTCATGTCCAACTCTTGGCGACCCCATGGGCTGTAGCCTGCCAGGCTCCTCCGTCCATGGGATTTTCCAGGCAAGCATACTGGAACGGGGTGCCATTCCCTTCTCCAGGAGATCTCCCTGACCCAGGGATCGAACCCCAGTCTCCCACACTGCAGGCAGACTCTTTACCATCTGAGCCACCTGGGAAGCCCCGGTGTTCTTAGGAGACGTGCTGAGAAATTTAGGGGCAAAGTGTCGTTATGATTGTACTGGTGGGGGTTTCTAGTGCTGGGCTGAAAAGAACGGTGTGAGTAGGCACCTTGACTTGCTCCTGATCTTAAAGGAAAAGATTTCAGACTTTCTCCACCGAGTGTGACATTCACAGCGGGCCTATCACACGTGTCTTATCATGCTGAAGTATGTTCCTTTTATGCCTAATTTGTTACGTTTTTATCAACAACAAATGCTGAATTTTGTTAAATGCTTTTTCTGTTTCTTGACATGATATTTTTTTTTCTTTCTGTTAATAGTGAGGCATCACATTGATTGTCTTGTATATGGTGAACCATCCTTGCATCCTTGAAAAGGATTCCACTTGATCACGGTGAATGATCCTTTTAATGTACTGCTGAATTCGGTTTGCCAGCATTTTAATGAGAATTTTCACATTCACGTTCACCAGGGATATTGGTCTGATGAACCAATATCCTCATCTGGCTTTGGTATCAGAGTAACATTGGTCTTGTAAAATGGACTTGGGAGTGTCTGTCTTCTTCAAATTTTGGGAAGAGTTTGAGAAGGGTTGGCATTAATTCTTTTAATACCCTTCTTTTAAAGAGCAGGGTAAAATTCACCAGAGAAGCCATCTGGTCCTGGGCTTGTCTTTGTTGGGGTATTTGTTTGTTTGTTTTTGATAACTGAATATATTTGACTTTTGGACTCAATCTCACATATATTTGCGTAAGCAATTAGAATTCTCTCAGATGAGTAGATGTTCACAGCTGCTTGTGAGCCCAGTGGATCCCACTTTCATTCTCCATTTATAATCCCACCCTCACTCCGCTGTGTCACCAGAAGGAGAGGTCCTTTCCTTATGGGGCCACGGGGGGAAACTTACTGAGACGTGATCAGCCTTGAGTCCAGGACACACAAAGCACCACGGCCCTGGGACAGAGCCCACGGATGTCCTGTGAGGACCCCCAGGCAGGACCTCTGCCAGCACCAGCAGCGCCAGGTCGCGTACTGCAGGAAAGTCACGCTGCCCACTCCCCAGGGGGCTCTGGCGACCCACCGACTGTGAGTGCAGGCCCACCTGGAAGCCACAGGTTGGCAGTGGCTGGAAAAGGGGACAGGTGAAAACGCGCTACACCCCCAGGGCCCCCACGTTCCGGGAAAGCAGGCTGGGCTGGCCCTGTGGGGAGCAGCGGTCTGAAGGGCCCCAAGTTCAGAGTGTGCAGAGAAAGGAAGCGCCAAGGGAGGGCATGGGCAGACAGGCGGAGCCAGAGGAGGCCGGACCCCCAGAGCGGGGATCCCAGCCCTGCCCACCCCTCCAGCCCTTTGCTCTGAGGCGGGATCCATTCCACGGCCCCCTCCCGTTGCTCTGTAGGGTGTCCTAAGGAAGCCTCGCTCCCCAAGCACTGATCACCCCGGGATGCTGACATTTGGATCCGAAGGGCTGCGCGTCCCGCTCTGCAGGGTGAGGACCACACCCCGGGGCCACACCTGGCCTAAAAGGCTCCCTGTCTTCTCACAGAGTCCAAACGCTGACGTCTGTGTTAATTCTCAAGGACATGCTGAGGCCCTCGCAAGGTTCAAATTACTTATTCATAGTTCACAAATTGGTTAGTTATTGGTTTTTTTTTTTTAAATGGGCTTTTGAGGGTCTTCAGAAATACAACATGGCCATCTTGCCCGTCTCCCCGGAATGTATGGCTGATGCACCGTGCACTGCTGCTGGGAGCCCCGCGGCTGCGGCCCCGTCCCCCCCCCTTGGTGTCGGATCACGCGATCACCTCCCAGGTGACTGCAGCCGCCCGCACATCAGCGCCTCCACTGTCCATAAATCTGCTTTCTAATTACACGGGAAGACATGTTTGTCTTTGGCCCTGATTACATTAAAAACACCAGAAGCATCATTGTTTTAATGTGCATTACAGACACATAACTCCCCAAGTGAGTCTGACCCATTAATAACACCTCTAACTACTGTCTAATGGTGTGCACAGACATGTAATGGAATATTTTATGGCTGTTTTCAACCATCTGTCCTTTCTTTCAGTATGAATTTGCCAGAGACGTAATGAAATTTCTGGTGATTTGTGCCGCTACATGTTTTTTTAATACGGCACAGCGGTTAGAAGTACCAACACTGCCACATGCTCTTTGTGGAGCTACGCTCTCCTAGGCATTGCTCAGGGAGATGGAACCTTCTGCAAGGGGCTCTGAGATGCCCCCCGAGCCGGCCCAGGGTTCCCACCTCTGTGGCAGCACCACTGGCTAAGCAGCCGGGAAGGCTGAGGCACCACAGGTCTCAGTTAGTCATGGAACACGAGCAGCCAGCCGCATCACGGACGCTGCACTCGAGAGTTACAGTGACCTTAGTAACGATGACCCTTCTCTTCAAATATATATCATATTCTGTTGTTGTTGCTAAGTCATGTCCAGTTCTTTGTGACCCCATGGAGTGCAGCACGCCAGGCTTGCTCGTTCTTCACCATCTCCTGGAATTTGCTCAAACTCACGTCCATCGAGTCGGTGGTGCCATCCAACCACCTCATCCTCTGTCCCCTCTCTCCTCCTCCCTTCAATCTTTCTCAGCATCCGGGTCTTTTCCAGGGAGTCGGCTCTTCACATCAGGTGGTCAAAATATTGGAGCTTCAGCTTCAGCATTAGTCCTGCCCATGAATATTCAGGGTTGATTTCCTTTAGGATTGGCTTGTTGGATCTCCTTGCAGTCCAAGGGACTCTCAAGAGCCTTCTCCAGCACCTTGATATGAAAGCATCAATTCTTTGGTGCTCAGCCTTCTTTGTGGTCCAACTCCCATGTCCGTACATGACTACTGGAAAACCCATAGCTACTTTCAGCTTCTTTAGTTTATAAATTTGCTTTTCGCTGAGTGCTTACTGTGGGCTGGCCACCTTCCATGGTCAGTTTTTCTGAGTCCAGGGCTCACATTTAAGCACACACACCAAAGAGAAGCCCATCCGGTGAAGAGGCAGATCGTAAAGCAAGGAACCAGCTCTCGAAACCCAGCCGTCTGCTTCCAGAGCTGCTGCTAGCAGGAAGCTGTCCCAGGGGTGGCGGGCAGATCCCAGCAGGCCCGGGTTCCCTGGAGTAAGGAGGCCAGTCAACTGATACAGAAACTACAGATGGAAGGGCCCGAGCCGAGGTGGGGGCACGTGGGGGTCTGAAGAGGAAGCCGCATGACTGCCGCTGGGGTCTGTAAGGGGAGAACTGGGACCCAGGATGCCCGACGCCCTGCCCCTCAACAGCTCTACTGTCAGACCCGAGGTTTTCCAGAGGAGAGTCACTCTGATTTCTATGCTTTTCTCTCTCTCTTTTGTAAAAGGGAGGCCAAAGGAGAAATAGAGAGTCTCCCACAAGCAGCTGCCTGTGTTTAGATCTCACCATCTTTACGGGGAAGAGCATATTGAAAACAATCATTAAAATTTTACCATCACCAAGAGGACAACAACCAATCTCACCCGCTCCAGGGCCCGGCCAAGGTAATAAGGGCAGTATCCCCTTTAAAATCAATTACTGCCGTTAACAGGAGGCAGATATCTGTCTCTCCCCGTGCCTGGCTCCCCCAGCGGGGATAACTGATAGAACCCGAGAGGCTTAGCCTGCACAGGACAGCTGCCACAGACCCAAGTTATAGCAATGAAAACAAAGGCGATCTCTGTGCTTCACACTGTGTGGCCAGTGCCCCAAGCCACCTCTTCTTGGGGGCAGGCGGTCAGCTAGAAACTCAGCCAATGATATTGCTTCAAGGACGGCGGGAAGAGAGACAAACCTTCAGCTTGAGAGTCCTGAAACCTTTTCCTGGTCTCTTTTCCTACACTTTAAACATTCAGTTCAGTTCAGTTCAGTCTCTCAGTCATGTCCGACTCTTTGTGACCCCATGAATCGCAGCACGCCAGGCCTCCCTGTCCATCATCAACTCCCGGAGTTCACTCAGACTCACGTCCATTGAGTCAGTGATGCCATCCAGCCACCTCATCCTCTGTCGTCCCCTTCTCCTATAATAAGGTCCCAAATACTAACCTGAAGTATATACGTAAACATACATGTATTTCCCCTACCCCTATTTCAAACAGATATGCTAGGACAAGTTTAAGTTCTAACAAATATTGAGAAGAGCTGAGAATACGAAACACAAGCCAGCTCTCCCCGTTCAGTTTTACCCAGCTCCTCAGCCGACTGGGGCCACGAACATCGCACGTGGAGCTCCTGCCCTGGGTACGGCCTTAGCCGCTGACCGAGGCGGAGGAAGGCGGCCTTCTGCTCACTGAGAAGGACCCATGCTCTCAGCCAGAGGCTTTGCAGCCACTACGTCAAGGCCGCAGTATCTGAAGGAGGGCTGCTGCAGAACCCAGTGTGACCTCTGTGTGTGGCGTGATGTGTGACCTTGGGCACCGCCTTGCCCCGCGAGCTCTGGGCCTTTGTGAGGGGTTCAGAGCCAGTGCAGACAAGAGCACCGCCTGGAACCCTGGGGGATCCACAGGTCAAAGTTAGATGCCGGCCCAGAGCAGGTGTTTAAAACGGGGTGAGTCAACATGAAAAAGCCATTTCCCATTCAAATGGGAGGATCGGAAAATGCAGACTCCATGGCACCTTCAGCGGGAGCTAACAGCTGTCCCTCAAAATGTGCCAGCTCCCAAGCCAGCCGAGGAGCCTGGCGCCTGAAAGGCTCACCAACGCAGCCCTCCCTCTCTGCCTGAGCCCCGCGGCGCAGGTGGAGCTCCGGGCTCCCGGTCTAGAGCTGGGCAGCGGGGAAAGCCAGACTACAATTAGAATACAGTTCTTCCAAGGGCTCCAGGACAAAGCGCACCTGCGATTCGCAGGCCTGGGGTTGTTTTAAAACCAGGCCACTGATTCTGTGGCGCTCCTGCCACTGAGAACTGGGGGCAGGGCGGGTCCCCCTCCCTTGAACCTGAACGTGTGTCCAATGGAGGCTGGGGACTTGCAAGGTGAGGTCCTCAGAGGCCAGGCTGCCATGTCCTGTTCTCTGCGGCTCTGAGCACAGAATGGAGCCAGGGCGCGCGGCCTCCTGGCGAGCCCACAGGGAGCTGCTCTGTTTAAGGGGCGTGGCTGCCCCCGGCCGGGAAGAAGCCTCCAGGGGAGCCCAGGACCAGCCGCCTGCGCTGTCCCCAGCTGTTGGACCTTTCCCGTTGGGGCTGGAGGCATGGGGCAGACATGCCATCCGCGCTGCACACCATCAGAATCCCCGAGTCACAGGAGCTGTGAGCACAGTCAGAATGGTGGCTGTTCTCCAGAGGTAAGTTCCGGTGACGGCCCCAGATCTGGGGGACCAGGCTGGGGGACCACTCGGAAAATCTCTGCCACAGCTTCTTTTGTGCTGCAGGCCTGCCTGTCAGCGAGCCTCTGGTGGGTTCTGAGCTGCACCCCAGATTTTAAATTGAACACTCAACAGTCTGCTGTGTTCTTCTCTTCTCAGAAACCGATGGGAAGGAGCGTAACCGGGTGGTGTTCTGTCTTCACTCTAAGCAGTACGGTTTAGAAACCAGTCCTGGCTGTTCTGTGCCTGAGGGCCGAAGCACCAGAGGAAGTTTGCTTACGTTATGACCTGACAGATTTTCTCCTGAAAATGAGGTTTCCATCTTCACACTGAAGACAAGGATGACGTCAGCTGGTTACCTATCTCGCAGGGGCTCAGAGGCCTGGTCTGAAGGCAGGTCTCAGGCTCCCGAGGCCGGGAGGATGACTTGGTCTGCATAGGTGCGGGGGCAGAGGGGCGATGCTGGAGCCTCCTGTGTGTTTACTTCCCCAGCTGCCCTCCACAGTCACATCCGAGAGCGCTGTACCCGGGCACACGCTTCTTTAGCGCTGCAGATGACACACTGCAGTAGCACTCGTTTGGGGTTACTGGAAAATGTCTTAAATATCCCCTACTGTGTAAATGCCACAGATGTTTGCAAAAGAATGGCAACACGCAGGAGAACGTGGAAAAGTGTTAATTCGATAACTGGAGGAGGACTACCGAGGTCTCCACGCTTTTGTGTGCTGGAGAGTCGTGTGCTTTACAGGTGTGGCCGTAATGGAAAGGCCAATATCAGGAGCATTTTCAGAGGAGTTTAGAAATTTTGCAACTTCATATTTCTCTTCTAGTTAATACATCTTATGGCTTTCCTTAAATGGCAAAGCTGATGTCTCCTTAAGGAGCTGAGAGAGAAGTTTTCCTAGTAAAACAGGTCCTTGCTTAGAACTGTATCACCTGACCACAAAACCCGTCCTTTCTTCCAAGATGATTCCTTTGAAGTACCAACTGTCTGTGTAGCACGTGAGATCCCCAAACAGGGATCAAAGCTGTGCCGCCCCGGCACTGGGGGCCTGGAGCCTTAACCACGGGACCACCAGGGAAGTCCCCCAACCGCCTGTTTAGGAGGACAGTTCAGGGATACACGAGCTCTCTGGTGCCAACACAGTTACCCTCCGAGCAAAGGACGCTTAAGTTTAGCGTGCTGTTTCTGCCCTACTGGTCTGTATTTTACCACGTCTTTTCTTCCGTCATTTTAGCCACAGCTGTCAAACATGTCCATATGGCACTCAGTTATTTAAATGACTAACAAAAATATAAAATCCAGCTAGAGCTCTAAGATGCTGTAATGCATCTTCTTTGATCAGTCTGTGGGGCTCAAGGCCAGGTCATCACACGAGAGCAGTTATCTGTCCTCTATTATCGCAGATGTCCCAGGTCAGATGGGGCTTCCCAGGAGGCTCCGTGGAGAAGAATCCACCTGCAGTGCAGGACACGTGGGTTCGATCCCTGGGCTGGGAAGATCCCCTGGAGGAGGAAAGGGCGACCCACTCCAGTGTTCTTGACTGGAGAGTCCCACGGACAGAGGAGCCTGGAGGGCTACAGCCCACGGAGTTGCAAAGTGCCCGAGATGACTGAGCACACACGCCTCTGTAAAGAGATGGTAAGTGCTTGTCAGGAAGTGGAGCCTTCTCACACCTTCCTTAGGGCTGTCATTTGGGGACAGGATGATGTATTCTGGGCCGAGGTCTCTGTTCAAAACCCTTCTGAGAGCCACTCCTCTCCCAGGCCCCTGCTCGACCACACACACCACCGCCGTTCCCTGCGTAATCATTTGTGCGAGAGTCTGTCTTCCGCTAAGATGGTCAGCAGCTTGATAGCGGGGATGGGCAGCATCTCATCGCCTGTCCCGGGCATCCAGCAGGACATTTGGCAACAGCAGGCGCTCAGTGTTTACTGAATGAGTTAGCTCAGGCCTCTTCTGCGTAATGTCTTTGTCGGCAGAGAGCCATCCTCTGAGGGTAGATTTACCTTTTGGAAACAGTTAAGTGATTCAGAGTCAAGGATGAAGAAAGAAGCTGAGACACTACTCAGGGTTCTCAGGAGCCCTGGAAACTGGAACTAAAGGCAGTTCTGCAGAAGGAAGCTTTGTGGAGCGAGCTGGCCCGGAGGGATTTTAGAGCAACGCTTGGATGGAGAGCTCCACACGTGGTTCTTCAAGACCACCCTTCAGGATTCCTCCGTGGAACTTCCTCAAAAGGCAGAGCTTCCGACAGCAGGCATGGCCGGCTCTGAGGGTGCTGCTGCTGCTACTGCTGCTAAGTCGCTTTAGTTGTGTCTGACGCTGTGCGACCCCATAGATGGCAGCCCACCAGGCTCCGCCCTCCCTGGGATTCTCCAGGCAAGAACACTGGAGTAGGTTGCCATTTCCTTCTCCAGTGCATGAAAGTGAAAAGTGAAAGTGAATTCGCTCAGTCGTGTCCGACTCTTAGCGACCCCATGGACTGCAGCCTACAGGCTCCTCCGTCCATGGGATTTTTCAGGCAAGAGTACTGGAGTGGGGTGCCACTGCCTTCTCCTCTGAGGGTGCGGCTGGGCGATACTCCGCCCAGGGGCTGCGGGGGGATCACCAGCATGACTGAAAGGTGATGGCTGAAGTGGAGGTTTCCTTTTCAGTGTTTTCCTGCAGAAGGGTGAGGTCGCTGCCTCTGCCCTCGGCCCTGCCGGGCCTGTCTGGGGGCATCAGGCCTCCACCCTGCTCTGGGTGGGGGGCCCGTGGCCTGCCAGCCGTGCACTTATATGGCGTCCTGGCTTTAAGAGGCTTTCTGCACAGTTACATTTTCTGACCCAGAGAGAAGAGAAGAAATGAATAAAATGGGTGGAGCTGAAAGAGCTTCCTCTGGTTGTACCTCCCTGCTGCAAAGGGTTAAAACAGAATTCCTTTTCCTCAAGGGAGTCGGTTACTGGCAGCTCACACGTGCTGCTGGAGAAGAAAATGGCAACCCACTCCAGTATTCTTGCCTAGCGAATCCTGTGGACAGAGGAGCCTGGTGGGCTGCTGTCCTCGGAGTCGCAGAGTCGGACACGACTGAAGCGGCTTAGCATGCATGCACACACACGTGCTGCGCAGAAGCGGAATAAAGCATGTATGTGCATCTGTGGACACAAACACACGTGTCCATGGTTATACACTCGTGATTTAAGAATGATACACAGATCTCCCTCTTGGCTTTTTTTCTCACCGAGCATTAAATGCTTAATTGAAAATAAAAAGGAGTGAAAAGCCCTTGGTAACTCAAAGTCAGGGTCTAAGTTGGTTTTTCCTTTATTATGATAGAACATACGTAAAATCTACCGTTTATACCATTTATTTAGAAGAATTTATTCTATTTTTAGAAAGTTGTGGTTATACCTAAAATTTATCATTTAAACTTTCCACCTTTCGGCTACTGCGAAGGATGGTGCTGTGAACATGGGCCTGAACAGCTCTTCCAGTCTCTGCTCTCAAGTCTTCTGGGCACAGAACCAGAAGTGGAATTGCTGGATTGTAAGGTATTTCTAGACTTAAGTTTTTGGAAAAGCAGCTGTGCAAGGTGATTTTATAAACCGTGTTGCATCGTACTTGCAGTACGCTGCTGGCTATGGCTCTGCTGACCATTAGTTTCTTACGGTGCTTAATCACAGGACATGTGACTACACCAGATGAAGTCTTATCATGCCAGCCACTCAGGCTCATCGGTTTCCTTTACTACCAGCCTCACAGCACAGGTTCTTAGGTAGAAACACACAAGCTAAGTCTCAACACAAAGCCACAAATGGCGATTCAGCTACGTAAGCAGAGCTGCTTACTGGGTTAAGCTGAGAAGGCCAGGGTCTCCCGGCAGACGGCTACTCATGGCTCCAAGGGCCTGTGGGCCCAGGGCCCCGGAAGCTCTGCATCGTGAGGTTTACGGGGCCCGCTCACCCCACTTCCCAGTGACACCAGGTACACGGCGCAGGAGTACACAGGGACAGCCCAACTTCCTCCCAGAGCTGTACCTGCATCCTGACTGCCCGCTGCTGCTGTCTGGGGGCCCTCGTGGCTACACTGTGCCCTCGCCCCCCGTGGGCATCTGCAGGCCTGGCAGTGCCTGTGGTGTCACCCTGGCACACACGCACCACACGCTAACCTGTGCCCTCAACCTCACCGACAGCTCCAGCCCCACACCCGATGCAGCTCCATCCTTCTCCACCGTCACCCCGAGCTTGCCCTCCACCTTCAGTGCAGCTGATCGGCCCCTTCTGTTCCCACAGCACAGCTGTGCTCCCACCTCAGGGCTGCTCTGCCCAGACGGAGCCTGGTGACCAGTCACCGTGGTGATGCCAGTGTGGGCACCCCCACTTCCCCTGCCATCGGCACTGCCTTCTTGCCGAGCCCAGCCTGGGGAAGACGGCACCGACCTCTTCCCTTTCTGATCCTGAAGTGTGCTATTCGACGTTAAACTTGTCCTCTCTGCAGTTATCCTTGTACCTATTTTCAACGCACCCCTCATATTCTCAGTCTACGGTAACAGAGCCTTCCCAACTTTTCTTGTCACAGTCCTACAATCCAAACTGCACAGAGAGATCTGCTTTTTAAATTTTTTGAGAGAACTGAGACCACGTAAGATGAATGAATTTTCATGCTAAGAAAAACAAAAGTATGAAAGCAGCTGCGGACGTCATTACATTGCTGTTCAGTTGCTCAGTCGTATCCAGCTCTTTGCGACCCCGTGAGCGGCGGCGCACCAGGCTTCCCTGTCCTTCACTACCTCCCAGAGTTTGCTCAAACTCCTGTCCATTGAGTTGGCAATGCCATCCAACCATCTCGTCCTCTGTCACCCCCTTTTTCTCCTGCCCTTGATCTTTCCCAGTATCAGGGTCTTTTCCAATGAGTCGGCTCTTCGTTATCAGGTGGCCAGTTGGAGCTTAACCTTCAGCATCAGTCCTTCCAATGAATATTCAGGGTTGATTTCCTTTAGGATTAACTGGTTTGATCTTGCTGTCCAAGGGACTCTCAAGAGTCTCTCCAGCCCCCCAGTTTGAAGGCATTAATTCTTTGGCGCTCAGCCTTTTTTATCGTCCAGCTCTCACATCCATACACGACTACTGGAAAAACCACAGCTTTCATTAAATGGACCTTTGCAGGTGGCAAAGTAATGTCTCTGTTTTTTAATACACTGTCTAGATTTGTCATTGCTTTTCATCCAAGGAGCAAGTGTCTTTTAATTTCATGGCTGCAGTCACTGTCTACAGTGAATTTAGAGCCCAAGACAATAAAGTCTGTCACTGGAGTCCAAGATAATAAAGTCTGTCACTGTTTCCATTGTTTCCCCATCTATTTGCCATGAAGTGATAGGACAGGATGCCATGATCTTAGTTTTCTGAATGTTGAGTTTCAAGCCAGCTTCTTCACTCTCCTCTTTCACCTTCATCAAGAGGCTCTTTAGTTCCTCTTTGCTTTCTGTCATAGGGTGGTGTCATCTGCATCTCTGAGGTTGCTGATACTCCTCCCCACAGTTCCCAGCTTGTGCTTCAACCAGCCTGGCATTTTGCATGGTGTACTCTGCTGCCGTGCTGTGCTAAGTTGCTCAGTTGGGTCCGACTCTTCGCGACTCCATTCGCTGTAGCTTGCCAGGCTCCTCCGTTCATGAGGATTCTCCAGAATACTAGAGTGGGCTGCCATGCCCTCCTCCAGGGGATCTTCCCAACCCAGGGGTCGAACCCAGATCTCCTACATTGCAGGAGGATTCTTTACTGTCTGAGGCACCTCTGCATATAAATTAAATAAGCAAAGTCACCTTGACACACTCCTTCCCCAGAGTTGAACCAGTCCATTGATCCATGTCCAGTTCTAACTGTTGCTTCTTAACCTGCATACAGGTTTCTGAGGAGACGGGTAAGGTGGTCTGGTATTCCCATCCCTCTAAGAATTTTCCACAGTTTATTGTGATCCACGCAGTTAAAGGCTTCAGTGTAGTCAATGAAACAGAAGTAGATGTCTTTCTGAAATTCTCTAGCTTTTTTGATGATCCAATGGACGTTGGCAATTTGATCTCTGGTTCCTCTGCCTTTTCTAAATCCAGCTTGAACATCTGGAAGTTCTTGGTTCACGTGCTGTTGAAGCCTGGCTTGAGGAACTTTGAGCATTACTTTGCTAGTGTGTGAGATGAGTGCAACTGTGCAGTAGTTTGAACATTCTTTGGTATTGCCCACATAATTATGCTTTTGTTGGAAGATGAATGACAAAGCAGGAAAAAGAACATGTGAGCCTCAGCTTCTCCTCTGCCTCGGAACTGTCCTGCACGCCTCTCAGTCTACCCTAGCCTCCCGCTCTCCAGCAGCACGGGAGGCTCCTTCGGGAAAGCAGGCTCCCGGCTGCTCCAGGACGCCGCTCCACTCGGCCCCTCCTCCTCCGTGTGCAGCGGCGCTTCCTCCTGCACCAGCTCCTGCTCCAGCAGCAGACACAGCAAGAGCCTCACAGAGACCCCGCGGGTCCCGGGCAGCAGACACAGCAAGAGCCTTGCACCCCCACAGAGACCCCGCGGGTCCCGGGCAGCAGACACAGCAAGAGCCTCACAGAAGGGTCCCGGGCAGCAGACACAGCAAGAGCCTCGCAGAAGGGTCCCGGGCAGCAGACACAGCAAGAGCCTCGCAGAAGGGTCCCGGGCAGCAGACACAGCAAGAGCCTTGCAGAAACCCCGCGGGTCCCCGGCAGCAGACACAGCAAGAGCCTTGCGCCCTCATAGAAACCCTGCGGGTCCTGGCTCCTGCTCCTCTGCAGCAAACACAGCAAGAGCCTTGCGCCCTCACAGAGACCCCGAGGGTCCTGGCTCCTGCTCCTCGGAAGCAAACACAGCAAGAGCCTTGCACCCTCACAGAGACCCCGAGGGTCCCGGCTCCTGCTCCTCGGCAGCAAACACAACAAGAGCCTTGCACCCTCACAGAAACCCCGAGGGTCCCGGCTCCTGCTCCCCGGCAGCAAACACAACAAGAGCCTTGCACCCTCACAGAGACCCCGAGGGTCCCGGCTCCTGCTCCCTGGCAGCAAACACAACAAGAGCCTTGCACCCTCACAGAAACCCCGAGGGTCCCGGCTCCTGCTCCCCGGCCCCTTCTGCCCTCACCGCCCGCCTTCCCCTCCGACTTGGTGCCTCTGCCTCTGGCCCTCGCCGGCCCTGCCCACCATCCCCTCCCTCAAAGCTGCTCTGCAGTGCCCAGTGGCCTCCCGCCGCTGCCTCCCGGAGGCCTCTTGCTGCTCTAAGTGTGGGACACGGGCACAGTCTTCCCCAGGCTCCGCCTGCTCCCCTGAAGCAACACGGCCCAGTCTCAGGGTTCACCTCTTATCAGATGCCTTCCAAACTCAGGCCTCCGCCCCAGAGGCATGGGAGCTCTAGGCCTGCGTTTTCACCTGTTTGCTGAATGAACCTAGACAATACCAAGCTGGCCGGGATCTCCCTGAGGACCATTCTTGTTTCACGTGGGTCCTCCTCTTGGCTCCCTGTTGCTAACAGCATTCCCAGTGAGCAAAGCAACAGACACACACACACTCACACTCACACAGCTGCGCTGAAGCAATGAGTGAACTTCACCCCCAACAAGGCAGCTCAGATGGGTGACCAGCACCTGAACGGGCATCAGGGTGTTCTTTTTATTATTCATACTGAGAAAGGTATTAGTTAACGTCACACTTGGAAACCCTAGGATGATGTGTAGAAATAATGACGATTTGAGTTAAACCAAACCTGTTGCTATATTGTAACAGGTTTAGTAATTGTAGTAAGTATAGTAACTGGTTCTGTAAGAACCATTTTCTGTGTTGTGTTTGCTACTTTTTAAGGTGTTTGGAGAATTTAAGAGAAGCCCCTATATGAGATTGAAAAGTGGTTTTTAATTTGGTTGAGGAAATATAATTTAGCTTTTAATCAATGTGCAAATGTTTAGCAAAAATCCATTTTCAAGTTTCAATTACTGGATGTGTAAGATTAATGAAGAGATGACTAAACTGAGAATAAGCTAGTCCGTGGCCGTAAGCCCTGGATATTAAAGGCTCCCTCCTTCGCGGGTGTGCCGTGCACGTCTCTTTGGTTGGAAGGGAAGCTGGAGCCACAGGTCTGTCCAGGACGTCTTGCTCAGAGCTACAGTCTGAGCACGTGTACCAGGGGTGTGAGCCTGCTGAGGAAGCTCGGTTGAGGTTCTTCCGATCGTGCGCAGAGCACAGTAACCACCGTGGCCGAGTAACCTCTTAAATTACCAGTCAGATCGTCCTTTGCTCCCCGTCGAGGGACCGTCTCTGTTCTTTAGTTAAAATGCATCGGTTTTCAAGGAGGCCACAACCCGACAGTGGGGAATATTCTATGTTATAGAGATTTTTATTGTAGGAAGATTTAGTCAGCACATTATGTTTTATTTTTATAATCTAGTATTTGCCACACACAGTTGTAGAAACAATAATGAAGTGTAAATCTTCGACCTGAAGTGCGAGTGCCTGGGACACCTGTCAGTTCAGTACTGAAGGCTTCTCCTCCCTCCCTGGCTTGGTCTGCATGTGTACTGATTCAGGAAGAGGTCCGCGACCCGGGCCTCTAGCTGGAAATCCAGGGCCTAAGGGCTAATGGCTGCAGCCAAGAGAGCATCCAACGTGCTGCTCTGTAGGGCCCCCTTCCCCAGGATGCACAGATGAGGGCTCCCCGTGTGTCCCCCCAGACCACACTCTCACTGCCCCGGGGCTGGGGGCTTGATGCTCAGCTGTGGGTGGCGTGCACCGCTCCTGTTCAGTCTTAGAGAAAACAGGATACACAGCTTTGTAAGAAGCAGAACGAAAGGTAGCGATTATTATTATTAGTTATCATTACTATATTTGGAATTATTATATAGTAAAGAAAAGCTTTCTATCCAAAGATCAACAGGGATGTCCAGATGGTCCAGTGGTTAAGTCTCTACGCTTCCAGTTTAAGGGGCGCAGGTTCAATTCTTGGTTGGGGAACTAAGATCTCACATGCTGCTTGGCGCAGCCAAAAGAAAAAAGGAAACAAGGGCTCAACAAATACCACTGTGATGCCACTGAGAGATCCTGGGTGCTGCAGTGACTCTGCTCGGCCCGTAGAGTCTTCTGTCCTGAGCTGCATGCCAGCGCTCACGCCCCCCCACCCCCACCCCCCTGCTTCTTCAGAGCTGCTAAATCAAGTGTGTGGTTAGAAGCGATCATTTCTCATGTTCCGACTGTGAGAGGAGAAATAAACAGGAGACAGGAAAACAAATCTGGCAACTAAGAAAGCCTGGATCTTGTTTAAAGCTCTGCTTGAGTTGTTAAGAATAATAACCAAAAGTCTTATTTACTTATGTATCAAAAGTGTTTACAGAAGGGACTAAGGGGGTAACTGCATCCATTTTTCTTGTCCTCAGACTGGCTTGCATTGAAGACTAACGCTTTTTCATGTGTAGCCTTTTTTTTTTTTTAAATTTGAGTACTTTATTTATTTGGCTGCGTGGCATGTGGGATCTTAGCCCCGCTGACCAGGGATTGAACCTGTGCCCCTGCGTGGGGAGTGAGACGTCTGAACCCCTGGACCACCAGGGAAATCCTTGCATATACGCTCTTAAATGTCCACACTGTAGGGGCAGGGTATTAAAATAAGCAAATGTCGAAGACTAAAGCAGGATGTGAGTAGCTTTTTACCATAAAGGGGTCAAAGTTATAGCTGGATAGTCTCTTCTCTTTCCTTTCTTTCTTGAAAGGAAAAAAAAGCTTTATTTTTTTTGTTCCCTCTTAAAAGCCAACAGATATTAGACAACCTGGTATTCCTGCTTCTATTAAGGCTTGATTTTACTCTGTGGAGCTGCTGTAAAAATCCTGCAAAAACAAAAAGGACTTGCTTATATTTTATAAGGATCAACCTTATTACTATCTTAACAAATTCATTTAAGCCATCTGGTGTTTGGAAAATGGGTCTGATTCTGTAAAGAAAATAAACACAGTATAATTAGTTCTTGAGCTCATGCCTTTTTTTTTTAAGGAAAAGGAGACCCTTGGGTTACATCCCCTGCATTCTACCAACACCCACTCGTTTGCCCACCAGCACTGCTGGGCCTGTGCTGTGGACCAGGCGCTCATATTCTGGGTAAAGAGACAGATTCTGTTCCCAGGTGCTTCCAGAGGGAAGCTGCCCGAGTGCCAGTGAACAGCCACAGTCCTGTCCCAGCTCAGCTGGGCCTCAGGGCCCGCCCTCAGGAAAAAGCCCACGCGTGGAAGGCAAGCTCCCAGGAGCCCCTGGCTCGTCTCTGAGCCCTGCCCTGCACCGGTGCCCGGGTCCTCAGCCAGCAGTACCCACGTGCTCCTTGGCTGGCACTTCCGGGAGCTCTGTCCCCTGTACCTGCCTCCTGCCCTGTGCCTCTCACTGTAATAGTCCCCCCACCAGCTGCTGGGGGCAGAGTCTGTCTGACCACCTTGAGTTCCTAGGGCCCAGGAGAATCTGGCATGAGGGGGCTGACTGAGCCGGATAGCTGGCGTGGTGGAGAGCAAGGGGCCTGGCAGGGAGAATGGCCTCAAAGAGGATTTCCCAAGGACAGAGCCTCCTTTTAGAGAGTTCTGGAGACATGCCGACAGAGACTGGAAGGGGTGGGCTTTGGCTCAGATTGCTCTGGGTTGAAATAAAAAGTGAATCCAAACACATAACTCCTTTGTGAGAGACGAGCCATGTAAAGTCCTCAGTCTAACACTCGACAGAGAGCGCCCTCGGTAAGGCAAACTCTAGTCTAATAAAAAATATGCTGTATCCAGCCTCCACCTTGGAAACCCAAGGTCCAGCAGGAAAGAGCCATGAGGAGGGCGGGAGACAGGCAGCAGCTCCCAAGGGCCCGGGCTGGAGAGCAGCAGCTCAGGGCTCACAGCAGGGCCCTGTGTGCTCAGGGCTCACAGCAGGGCACACACACTGCTGTGTGTGCACAGGAGGGTGTGACCACTGAAGACACAGCTGGGAGTCGTCCTCAGGGGTCAGGGGTCAGGGGCGGCATTGATCCCAGGGAAGAGCAGGGCTGCAGGAAGGAGGAGGGGCTGGGGCTCGAGGGAGGAGTGCCCTTGAGCATAGTCACGGGGTCAGACGCGCTGAGGCGCTCAGATGAGGGCGGGAGGACAGGGGCTCCGGCAGTGAAGACCCCGGGCCTCTGGAGGAGCTGCTCCAGACAGCTGGGGTCCAGGCTGGGGGGCGGGCGGAGGCAGGGCGTCCAGGGTGTTCTGGAGGGGGCAGGATGGACTGTCTCGCTCAGAGAGGCCTGAGGCGGCAGGCTCCTGGGGAGGACGCGAGGGCTGAGCCAAGGCAGAGCCGTAGCTGCTCTTCACCAGGTAAAGGGAGGCTCGGAGATCTCGCCTGACAAGCTCCACGGAGACAGAAACGTCTACTTCTTCAATAAACAGTACTGGCATAAGGGGTTACCATTTTGGAAAAAGTCCATTCTTAGGCCAAGACGAATTCTCAGTGGATCAAAAGTTAGAAATGGAAAAGCATCTATAGAAGCACCAGAAGAAAAGTACAAGAGAACTTCCATAATCCTGGGTTGGGAATGACATAAACGCAGGGGCGATGAGACAGAATGTCACTACACAGAAATTAACATCTGTGTAAAGCAGCGGTGAACAAAGTGAAAAACAAGTGGCAAATGGGAAACACATATTTGTGACAAACACAAAAATAAACAGTAAGACTGATTAATGGAGAAGAGAGATAAATGGTTCAGTTCAGTTCAGTTCAGTCGCTCAGTCATGTCTGACTCTTTGCGACCCCATGAATAGCAGCACGCCAGGCCTCCTGTCCATTACCATCTCCTGGAGTTCACTCAGACTCACGTCCATCGAGTCCGTGATGCCATCCAGCCATCTCATCCTGGGTCATCCCCTTCCCCTCCTGCCCCCAATCTCTCCCAGCATCAGAGTCTTTTCCAATGATAAATGGTTAACATACATAAAATATCCTTCACTTGACCCATAACTAAAGAGATACTGTCTTTCACAAACTGGACTGATAAAGATGAAAACACTTGATGTTCTCAGGGCTGAAGGGTGAGGGTGAGACAGGCTTCTGGAGCGGTGAGCTGCTGGGCAGCGTGTGGATGGGGGGTCTTCATTTTCAAGGCTCGCTCCCTCGGACTTTGTCCTAAATAAAGACGTAGGTGCTAGGATGCCTACTCTGGCCCTGCTCATAATGGCAAAAAGCTGAGACCAATGTCATGTAAGCAGTAGGGGGCCAGATAAACGACAACATGGGCATGCTGTGGAACACGGGTGCACACACCGTGACACACAGCCTCGAACGCGCAGGGAGTTCTGGAAGGCGGCGCTGGGATTGAATGTGCAGGGAGTCTGGAAGGCGGCGCTGGAATCACACGCGCAGGGAATTCTGGAAGGCGGCGCTGGAATCATACGTGCAAAGTGAGTCAGAGGCAGGAGAGCAGAATGAGGAGACCAGCTTTCTTCCTGCCTGTACTGTCTTATCTGGAAAATGCATCACTTTGATTGAAACAATGGAAAGTAGGGGGCTTCCCTGGTGGTCCAGGGGCTAAGACTCTGCGTTCCCAATGCAGGGGGACTGGGTTCGACCCCTGGTCAGAGAACTAGATCCCACACGTCGCGACTAAGACAGGGCACAGCCAAACACACAAATAAATAAATATTTTTTAAAAAAGAAAAGTAAATTAACATAAATTTCAAAAAAGAAAACAAAACCGAAATGCCCTCCAAGTTATCTAGCCATTAAGTCACAAGATGCTTCTTGTTCCTCTTTTTTAACACATGGTCATGAAAATCCTACCTACAGTTCTTTAAAGCCAGGCCCTCTGTCTGCCTCCCTGACTTAGGAGGGCAGGGCCACAGTGGGTATGTTAATGAACTGCCCTAAAGGCAGTTTCCTCATCTCTCAGTACTGGCTGGAAGGCTAACTGAAATGGTGCAGGTAAATCATTCAGCACAGAGCCTGGTACAAAGTGCTCAAAAAATGTGATTTATTATCAGTATTAGAGCGCTTCCACGTTACAGTCTTCCAGCGCCCTATTACATGTAATTACCACCTGACTCTGGACTTCTAGACTATAAAACATCATTATCCTATCCCCATCTCAAGAGCCTCCTTTTTACTGAGTCTCAGAGAAATTAAGCAGCGAGCCTAAGATCACAACCTAGGATTGGAAAGCAGATCTCTGACTTGAACAGTCTTTGCTTCTCAATCACAGCCATGGGAGGATCGATGAACCCCTATATTGTTACGTGAATTTATGTCAACTGTGAAGTTCTCGGCGTTGCGCTCTGATGGTACCTTGGACAGAGCCAACCAAAGTGCTGCTTGTAACTCAGTTCTGTTGACGATTACATTTCTTAAAAAGATATTAAATTTTTCTACGATGGTTAGTGGTGACAGCACAGAGAACTCAAAAAGCACAAAAAAGGAAAAAAAAAAAAACGCACAGAGGTGGCTAAATCCCCTAAGAAATCAATATGTGCTTCATTTAATCTATGAATCTAATCACTGTTGTCCCCAGACCGAGGCACTTTCATTACAGTGCTACTGTGTTCAATAATTCTTTACACAACAGAAGCTGCTCTGATCCACAGAACGTTTGTCCTGGGCTAGAAATGCAGACTGATGCTGACATCGCTGCTGACGAGACAGAGGCAGGGAGCTGACATCCTCTCCCCGAGGTCCTCAGCGAGTTACGGCAGAACCAGCCCCGAGTCCAGGCCCCTGCGCGGCAATCTGCCTCAGATTCCACACAGAGGGAGCCCACTCTTCCTTGCTTTAATTTTTTCATAGTTTTCTGGAATCAGTTCTGAGTTTATCTTGGAATTTCTGAAGCATTATGCTAAGCACATGGAATAAAAGTATGTTGGAGTTGCAATAAATTCCTGAGTTGATGCAAAATAATTGATTTCCTTGAGCTTTTTTTTTTAAAAGTTTGGCTCAAACTACAAATCCTAACACTTTTCAATAGCCTTGACGTTAAATGCTTTCCTTATATATAGATGAACTTTAGTGCAATGTAACACTAGGAAAAGTCCATTTAGAAGAAAATTCATTTGGTATCTGTAGTAGTGATGCCCCTGTTCTGAACTATCTTAATGAGCAATGGTCAGCTGAATGTGAAGGCTCTGACAGTCTCTGACACTTAAAATTTAATTGAATGCTATTTAATTAAAGTTGTCATTCAGTTCCTAACTCGTGTCCGACTCTGCAACCCCACTGCCTGCAGCATGCCAGGCTCCTCTGTCCTCCACTATTTCCCGGAGTTTGCTCACACTCGTGTCCACTGAGTTGGTGACGCCATCTAACCATCTCACCCTCTGTTGCCCTCTTCTCCTCCTGTCCTCAATCCTTCCCAGCATCAGGCTCTTTTCCAATGAGTCAGCTCTTTGCATCAGCTGGCCTAGTATTGGAGTTTCAGTTTTAGCATCAGTTCTTCCAATGAATATTCAGGGTTGATTTCCTTTAGGATTGACTGGTTTGATCTCCTTGCAGTCCAAGGGACTTTTAAGAATCTTTTCCAGCACCGAAATTTGAAAACATCAATTCTTTGGTACTCAGCCTTCTTAATGGTCCAACCCTCACATTCGTACACGACTAGTGGAAAAACAGCTTTGACTATAGACCTTTGTCAGCCAAGAGATGTCTCTGCTTTTTAATATGCCACCTAGGTTTATCATAGCTTTTCTTCCAAGGAGCAAGTGTCTTAATTTCATGGCTACAGTCACTGACTGAAGTGATTTTGGAGCCCAGCAAAATAAAATCTGTCACAGTCTCCACTTTTCCCCCTTCTGTTTGCCAGGAAGTGAAGGGGCAGGATGCCAAGGATGCCATGATCTTCATTTTTTTAATGTTGAGTTTCAAGCCAGCTTTTTCATTCTCCTCTTTCACCTTCACCAAGAAGCTTTTTAGTTCCTCTTTGTTTTCTGGAATCAGAATCGCATCGTCTGCATATCTGAGGTTGCTGATATTTCTCCTGGCGATCTTGACTCCAGCTGTGCTTCATTCAGCTCAGCATTTGGCAGGATGTACTGTTTGTCGTTCTTGTTTAGTTACTAAGTCATGTCCAACTAAAGAGTTGGACCCCATGGACTGTGGCCCGCCAGGCTCCTACGTCCATGGGATTTCCCAGGCAAGAATACTGGAGTGGGTTGCCATTTCCTTCTCCATGGGATCTTTCTGACCCAGGGATAAAACCCAGGTCTCCTGCATTGGCACGAAGATTCTTTACCACTGGGCCACCCAGAAAGCCCCTGCATATAAGTTAAATAAGCAGGCTGACAACATACAGCCTTGACGTACTCCTTCCCCAATTTTGAACTGGTCCATTGTTCCATGACTGGTTCTAACTGTTGCTTCTTGACACGCATACAGGTTTCTAGGAGAGAGGCGAGGTGGTCTGGGGCTCCTATGTCTTGAAGAATTTCCCACAGTTTGCTGTGACCTACACAGTCAAAGGCTTTAGCGTAGTTGATGAAGTAGAAGTAGATTTTTTAAAATTAACCCCCTCCCAGCCGAATATACACACGTAAACACACAGATGCACGTACACACAGCATGATAACCTGACCACTTCTCATGTGACTGAAAATATCAGATGCCAGAAAACATCATTTTGACATTAGTCCCCTTCCTCTTGCACCTTTGGAAGCATTTTGGGTCAGACTCTTTCCTGGGACATAATTCAGTTAAAAAAAAAAATCTCTGTGCCACGTATCAGCTGCCCAACAGTGAGTACTTACTTGGAACAAATGGAGCAGACGGTGTCAGCTGCTGTCTCAGCAGCAAGGCCGAAGCACAGCTGTGGGTCTCAGTGGCCTCAAAATCCCCATCTTCTCCTCAATAAAAAGAAGTTACTGGCAAATATGTTCTATCCCAGCTGAAAGAAAGATTAAAAAAAAACTGGGCTGCCATCCGTGCCGGAGGAGGTTCCTGGGCTGGAGTCCCAAGAGCAACGTCCAGGGCCCCGTGTCACGCTGGCCCACGTGGAGAAGCAGGCTCAGAGCTGCGGCTTGGTCAGTCACAGGCCTAACTATAAATACATTACATCACAACAAGTGGACTGATGTACCTCTGAGAGGGGAAAATTCAAACCCCAAGTGCAGTTCTAAAACCGCCGTCCCCCTCCGGTCTCTGCTGTTCTGCTTCCTCGAGTACAAACGCCTGAACGACTGACTGTGGGGGGCGGGCTCCCCGTGTGCTGAGGCGGCAGGAGAGCTGCAGGAACCCGTTACGAACCCTGCCCCTGAAAAATGGGCCTCCACGGTGAGACCACACATTTTGATCAACAAATAATGGAAAAACCCCTCGTGGTCTCACAGGTGCTCATCCGGATTAAAGCTGCGCCTGAAACTGCAGACTGAAGGGGCCAGAGGGGCCTCCGAGAGCCGCGCGGGGAGGCTCCTGCAGAAGCGCCAGGCTTCGGCCGTGCAGACTGAAGCCTCTGAGCCCTGGCCCGCGGCTCCTGAAACCCAGAGATCGCCGTCTGCCTGGCGGGCACATTCCTGGGGGTGATACCAGATATAAGGCACGATGCTTATACCCTAGAAACACAGGCACACTTTGACCTGATCATCTTAATTTTAGAAGTTTGTCTTAAGAAAACAGCCAGGAATGTATGTGGGGGTTTTTACACCCACAATGTCTCTAACAGGAGAGGGAGAAAAGGAAACCGAATAATTGTCAACATCGACACATCATGGTAAGCTCTAACATAAAATATTGGGAGTGATAAAAAGAAATCACGAGGCAAAAGAGACCCGAGTCGCGTGAGATGCTGACCAGACCTCAGGTGAAGAGGCCGGAAGCCCCGGGCGCGGCTGTGATCCCCAGGGAGCTATAAAGGTGAGCCCGCGTCTCTGCTGCCTTCAGGTCCGAGTTCCAGGAAGGCTGAGCAGCTGCCGACGGGCAGTTCATGGAAGCCACCTGAGGTCCTTCTGACGGCAGGCCGACCCCCGGGCCTCCGGGAGAAACAGTGGAGCCATGTGAGACCCGGGGTGGAACCTGTCTGCAAGATAAACCCCCAGAGTGGGTCAGGAGGGAGCCGTCTGAGTCCTGGGCTAAGATCATGCGTTTGCTAAACTGGGAGAATCAAGACAGATGAGTAAAAACATACCTGACTGTAATTGAGGCTTGCGGTCATTAGAAAGGGTCCCCCAAGTGATATGGAGAAGCCGAGGAGGTTATAGAGAATTAGACAAGTCACCATTTTGCAACCACGAGGTAATAATTGATTCAGGCAAGGTGCGTTAATGGGTCTGGAAACCACTGGGTAAAAGGCTGATGGGGAACCATTTATTTATTAATCACGAAGAGAGATGGGATGTTTCTCATAGAAATACCTCGCCTCTACTTTAACAAAGGATCAAACTGAGCACAAACCAATAATGGTTCCACCGGCATTGTGGGCTACTGATGGCTGGAAAGGGAGAAGCCTTATCACCCACTCAGGGCTCCTGCGGAAGGGTTTGTTCCAAGTGTAATAACAGAGACACACCGACTGATTCAGATAGGGACTAGTCTAGACTAAATATGACAATATCATGAAAGTTGAAAAAAAACAAAGGCAGAGGGTCTCTTCCTCATCGAAGGAGACTTAAGAGATGTGACTACATCTCTTCAGTGAAGCACCTCTCGAGGCCTGAATGGGTTCTGGCTCAGAGGCAGTTATGAAGGTGGGGTGGCTGGAGGTGTGAAAACGGACTGTGAGTCAGCCAGCACTCACTGATGCTCAGATCTGAGGTGTGAAAATAGTACCCTGAGCCAGCAGACACATGTCCTTGTCCTAAGAAGACCCCGCTGACGTCTACAGAG
Organism: Redunca redunca; assembly: GCA_006410935.1. NCBI lineage: Eukaryota > Metazoa > Chordata > Mammalia > Artiodactyla > Bovidae > Redunca > Redunca redunca. Next base: position 26,808 of record SJYQ01003114.1, read on the forward strand.
GTAGGGTTATGTCTGCAACCTGATGTCAACGTTGGTGAAATTAAGTAAAGGGCAAAATATTCATTCCTTTACATAAGCTGCTCAAGTTGACGTAAAACAATCTTTTAAAGGAGAAAACCGTCCGGAGAAGAGTGATGTGCTACTTTTCATTCAGAAGAAACATGCCTGAGGGACGAGTTTTAGTGTCAGCCCGGGAGCTGTCTTAGGCGCCTACCCTGGCAACTGAGTGGAGCATGCACTCGGAAGGCGCACAGTGGACCTCTTCAAAGTTAAATCTGCAAACCTCATCCACGCTGCCAGCAAGCACCACAGGTGTTATGAGATTAGAGCGAGGATTTTAACATACGGAAAAGTGTTGATTCCCATTCCCCCACCCCAACACTAATAAACCAAGAAGTACTTCAGTCAAAACGCAGAGCTCATGGAAGCCTGAGACTTCACAGGCCAGGAGCGATATGTCCACCTCTCAGACACGGTCTGTTTCCTTTGCTGAGCGAACAGGAGTTCGCTTCCCATGGGCTTTTCAATGAACGACATCTAAAGGACATTACTGCCACCTGAACAGGACGGGTCAGGGGCCGTGGAGGTGGGTGGGACAGCTCCAGGGGCGGGGAGCAAGGCGCAAGGGCGCGGCCTGGCCTCCAGATGTAACGGCCTTGGGTGTTTGGGTACAGCTTCTGGTGGGAGACCTTAAGCTTTTAAGTTGTTAATGTCACTAGCAAAAGACATTCATGCATGCAGCCTCAATGCATCTTTGTTTTTAAATTACCGACAGGAGCTCCTGTGCTACCATGAGGCAGGCTCAGTTAACCTTCTTTGGCAGAGGGACGTGAGGAACACCATGAAAGCCCCCAGGAGGAGCCCCTGCTCACAAGGACCTCCGCTGGCCTCGGCGGGGAGGTCTTCCGTGGTCTCAAGGGAAGGGCTGGGGGCTCACCTCTCAACGTGGCTTGTTCATGTGCTGAGTGGGTGTTTCACTGACTCACATGGTAACTTCCTTTCTAACACAGAATGTGAGCTTCACGGGGGAAGGGGCAGGGACGGGGTCTGTCTTACTTATTATCATTTACTGCTGTATCCTAGTGTCTGGAAGCGTGTCGAGCAAGCCTCCTCTTCGGAAAAACGAGCTGGTAACACGTCCTCCTTCCTGGGAATGTCCACCACTGTGTGGTCCAGCTCCCTTCCCCGGGCCGGGCCCTGGCTCACACGTCGCCTCGGGGACTCACCAGCGCTCGCGGGCACGGTGACTCCAGGCCGCTTTAGTGGAGCACGCTGCACTGGCCTGGCAGCCAGCCTCCCCGTGTTTTCGCTGGAATGCTCTGCCTGCAACTGGATTTCAGTGGTGGCACTGACTCACCTGTCTCCTGCTGCACACTCCCCCTTTCTCAAAAGAGAAAAAGTCCTCATAGAGACAATTTATAGCACATCAGAATATTGACAGAAGCCTTAAGCGCTAGTGCCTGAAGATAGCTGTGGGCACAACTTATCACAGAAGCTCCACTGTTTATAACCCAGCAATTAGGGAGTATTGACAGATGCAAACGCATTATTGATGTCAATTAGAGACGCTCGAGACTGATGAGGCTCCCGAAGAGCTCTGACTCGGGTGGTTAGAGCAGCGCCTGTCAACACACCTTGAAGCCTCGGAGGACCGGGGAAGGCTGGTGGCCAGGAAACAGAGGCCCTTCCACATTGGACGCGAGGTCACGTCAACTGAGACGCACTCGGGAGGGTCCCACTGGCACGACATCGAGGCCGTGTGCACGAATGAAGGCTTGGGCGCGCATGCGGAGAAGGCGTGCACACGTGGACCCGCAGCCGCGCCTCCTGCATGGCCACGATCTGAAACCAAACCGGGCTGCAGCCGCGGGACGCCAGCACTGTGGTGTCTCCCACGGGCGGGGCACCATGCCGCTGCTCTGGCTCTTGCAGGATCTTCCTGCCCAGGCAGAGGGTGTCGCTTCCGCCTATCTGACAGAGCAGCACGTCAACAGGGGGGCCGGCCACCAGGGAGCGGGACCCCTGCCAGCGGCCACATTGCTGCCTAATGGCTCTCTAAACTGCCCAGCAGAGAACAAGCATGGTGGCTGGCCAAGAGGGAAACATGTTTTCAGTAAGAAAAGCACTTAATTACTAAGAAAGCAGGGACGGCCGCACATAACGCAGAGTACCGGCCGCTATACGATCATGGCAAGAAAAACGCAGACAGCCAGAGGGACAGCTGCAGACTTCACACAACAGCTGGGAACTGCTGAAAACGCGCGCGCTGAGCCTGCTCGGCTGAGACAGATTGGGATCGGAGCCAGAGACAGGATTCGTGCTCTCTTCCAGTCTCTCCTCCTCATCCCACTCCTCCGGGGAGGCCTGTCCGGTCCAGTAAAGGATGTCTCCCCCGTGACGAGGTGTCCGCGGTCTGTCATCTGTGTGAAAGGCGGCTTCTGTCACAGCTCACGGGCCCCAAAAGCCGTGATCCCTGCCATGTCCCTGCCATCGCTGGGTGTTAAAAGCTTCTGCGCAGTGTAGCCGAGGGCTTTTCTGGACTTGGCCCTGAGGCCGCAGCCGACAGTGGGAACCACCGCTACATAACTCAGCCAGGCCGCCAGCCACGGCCAACGTCAACGTGACAGGCGGCCTGTGACACCTGGCAGCCAAGCTGTTTCAAGTCAGTTCAGTAAATGCAGAGGGTCAGTGGCAAGCCTCACCTTGGTCAAAATCCAGCACTCACAGGTATGCCCCTGGGCTCTAACTACCACCATCAATCACCTTCAGAATCAGAGACCATCACGCATGGAAGGGGGCCTTGTGCCCCTGCACGCCCGCGGGAGGAAGCTGGCCTCGACGGCCGTCTGCGGTGCGCAGGGTCAGGAGCAGGCCGGCCTGCGTGCAGTGACGGGTGTGCAGAGCCCGAGGGCGCGTCCACGTCTGTGCAGGAGACCCTGGGACACGCTTGGCTGAGGGAGTGCAGATTGACCCCATGAAGGAAGCTCCACTCCAACCCCAGCCAGCTGTGTTGTCGAGAGCAGAGTCATAGAAGGAACGCCTGTGCTGTCAGGGTCTTGGAAAGCAAGGCACCCAACTCCTCACCTTTTCCAGACGAAGCCCACCGGCTCGTGAACTTGCTGGTGATGCTGCCTCAGGTTTTGACAGACTAAAAAGGCAATGCCTAAGAGTGCTCAAACTACCGCACAATTGCACTCATCTCACACGCTAGTAAAGTAATGCTCAAAATTCTACAAGCCAGGCTTCAATAGTACGTGAACCGTGAACTTCCACATGTTCGAGCTGGTTTTAGAAAAGGCAGAGGAACCAGTGATAACTGGCAACATCCGCTGGATTATCAAAAAAGCAAGAGAGTTCCAGAAAAACATCTACTTCTGCTTTATTGACTATGCCAAAGCCTTTGTGTGGATCACAACAAACTCTGGACAATTCTGAAAGAGATGGAAATATCAGACCATCTGACCTGCCTCTTGAGAAATCTGTATGCAGGTCAGAAAGCAACAGTTTGAACAGGACATGGAACAACAGACTGGTTCCAAATTGGGAAGGGAGTACGTCAAGGCTGTATATTGTCACCCTGCTTATTTAACTTATATGCAGAGTACATCATAAGAAACACTGGGCTGGATGAAACACAAGCTGGAATCACGACTGTTGGGAGAAATAGCAATAACCTCAGACATGCAGATGACACCACTCTTATGGCAGAAAGTGAAGAGGAACTAAAAAGCCTCTTGATGAAAGTGAAAGAGGAGAGTGAAAAAGTTGGCTTAAAACTCAACATTCAGAAAACGAAGATCATGGCATCTGGTCCCATCACTTCATGGCAAACAGATGGGGAAACAGTGGAAACAGTGACAGACTTTATTTTATTGGACTCCAAAATCACTGCAGATGGTGACTGCAGCCATGAAATTAAAAGATGCTTGCTCCTTGGAAGAAAACTTATGACCAACCTAGACAGTATATTAAAAAGCAGATACATTACTTTGCCAGCAAAGGTCCGTCTAGTCAGAGCTATGGTTTTTCCAGTAGTCATGTATGGATGTGAGAGTTGGATTATAAAGAAAGCTGAGCACTGAAGAATTGATGCTTTTGAACTGTGGTGTTGGAGAAGACTCTTGAGAGTCCCTTGGACAGCAAGGAGATCCAACTGGTCCATCCTAAAGGAAATCAGTCCTGAAGATTCACTGGAAGGACTGATGTTGAAGCTGAAACGCCAATACTTTGGCCATCTAATGTGAAGAACTGACTCATTGGAAAAGACCTTGAGCTGGGAAAGGCTGAAGATGGGAGGAGAAAGGGACAAAAGAGGATGAGATGGTTGGATGGCATCACCAACTAGATGGATGTGATTTTGAATAAACTCCGGGAGATGGTGATGGACAGGGAGGCCTGGCATGCTGTAGTCCATGGGGTCACAAAGAGTCGGACACGACTGAGTGACTGAACTGAAGGGGATTCTCTGTGACTTTGGGCTGGTGGTTTTTAGATTAAGGAGGCGAGATGGGGACAAGGAAAAGAGAAGCACTTGTTAGGCTCTGTGAAGTGGGCATGCTTGAAGAAAAAGAATCTGTGTAAAAGGCTGATTTAAACTGCACATCAGCATTACTGAATACAGCTAAGTATTATAGGGCCCCATTCCAGAGACCTTTTAGAGCCTTTCAGTTACTTATAACTGACCAGTCTATGAAATGACAGCCTTAACCACCAGGTCTGGGGACCAGAGAGCATCTGTGACACGCCCTTGGTCCTGGCATTTCAAATACTCAGCAGGGACAAGACTCGCCTTCATTTACGAGTGGTGCTCCCTGGGCTTCAGAAGACACTCTGAGTGACGATCATGTCTTAAGAACACTTAAATACCCTGACCAAGGAGAGAGCGGGTTGACGAGGGTCAGGATTTGAATTCAGGTGCATCTTGCTCGAAGCCTCTCCTCTTTCTTGCGACTCCTAGTTATGTCTCTGAGTGAAGCAACAGACACGTGACTGTGTGTGATCATCGGTGAAACCGCCCTTCACATACATGCAGGTAAAACCCACCAAAGGCAGATACCCAGCGCTGAGAAACGAGGCCCGGTTCTCACACTTGCGCTGGGCTGGGTCGTTGGGTTGTCAGCTCCCTGCCACCCAGAGGACCTGGGACAGAAACACAGTGACGTAAGCGGCCCTCTGTCTCTTGCTTGGTGAGGGGCGCCGTGCCCTGTGGGCTTGGGGGGAGCCTCGGTGCGAGCATGGCGCGGACGGACGATGACCACAGCAAGGGCTGCGGGCAGGAGGGCGACACGCGGGCTCCGCAGGAGGCCGGCAAGGGCAGCCACTTGGGAAGCCTGATGGGGCTGCGGGCCCAGACCCGAGAGAGGGGCTCTCAGATAAGGCGGCGACGGGGCTGTGGGCCTAGACCCGAGAGACGGGCTCTCACACAGGCGGCCGACCTCGACCCTGCCCAATGGGGGCTCCCGTGCTGCTCTTTCCCTTCAAAGGCGGACGGGTGAGAGTTTTCTGAGAAGTGAGCAAGGGGACCAGCCTGAGGGATAAGCTGTTCACGAGCCTGCAGGGGAACTGCTGCCTTCCAGGGAGAGTGCTGAGAGCCAAGGGAGGAGGAGTGCACGCCCGGCCGCCTCCGCCCGCCTCGGTTGCCTGCGCGACCCCTCTTCCGAGAGCTGCCCAACAGCCATGGGCCGTCCTCCTCCTAACTGTGTCCCTGGGGGAACTACGCACACAGGCCCCGTCTGAACTTCCGCATCGAACACGGGATACCTCACAAGGCTGCTGGTGGGCATTCTCAGTGCTTGGGTGAGACACGGCGTCGGTGTCCAGGGAGGCGTGAGGAACCCACGCTGGTGACTGGCACCCACCACCGCCACCTTCACCAATAAAGCCGACCCCCCACAGACGCAGGACCCACGGCAGCCCTCTCGGCCGCCCAGGCCCCACAGCTGGTGACTGTCAGAGCGGAGACGAGCCGTCTGCCTCCTGCCTGTGAGGTCAGTGTCCGTTCTGCGCCAGAGCTGTCAGTATCTGCTTCCACTTACGGTGCTTCACAGCGCAACAGCTTCTCGTGGAATTCAAGGGTGAGCAGGTCTGGCCGACTAGACTAGGAGACTCATCGGCTAGACCAGACGAGAGGAGGACAGGCACCAAGATAAAAATTCCCACCGGAAACTCATGCCACAGTTTTCTCCAAACAGCCCTGTTGCGTGAGCTCTTGTGAGGTCACACATGCATGGGTGCAGAAAAGCCATTACTGTACCTAAAAAAGTCAGGGGTGAGACAGGCTTCCTCTAAAAGCACGTGGAGTCTTGTTCTGTGCGCGTCAACCCTGGAGGAGGTAAGCGAGTTTAATGAGTGATCTCCAACTGAGAGGCATTTGTTCTAGAAGAATGGCAACTATGGGGAAACATGATGGGCCCACACTGGAGGCATTTCTAGAAAAAGCAGAGAAGACACTGGTTTAAATTCTTGCATGAAGAAGTCTTTTTTTTTTTTTAAGCTGCTGCTGCTAAGTCCCCTCAGTTGTGTCCAACCCCATAGACGGCAGCCCACCAGGCTCCCCTGTCCCTGGGATTCTCCAGGCAAGAACACTGGAGTGGGTTGCCATTTCCTTCTCCAATGCATGAAAGTGAAAAGTGAAAATGAAGTCACTCAGTCGTGTCCAACTCCCAGCGACCCCAAGGACTGCAGCCTGCCAGACTCCTCTGTCCATGGGATTTTCCAGGCAAGAGTATTGGAGGGGGTTGCCACTGCCTTCTCCTTTTAAGTTGCAGAGGAACTAAATACTGAACAGGCTGAAAAAACTATAAAACTAAACAAGCCTCTCACTGCTCTGCTTTCTGAAAACTTCTCAGAACGCTGGGGAACCTTTTATCCCTATAAAAACATTTCACCTATCCAAAGACACAGGGTCCACTTAGGGGGCAATTCTGGTCATTGTTTATAAGCTCATGCAGACTTCCGGAGGACTTTATTCAAGTCCAAAACAGAGTATATAAATCTCCGTTGCCTCTGACTGCTTCATTGTTATGTTTTTAATATGTAGATTGAGCTTTTGATGTAATCTTAGTTTATCTACAGAAGCACAGGGTAAAGTAACCCTGGGCTACACCTCTAAACTCCACGTTCTGTTCCATGAAATGGGTGAACAGATTGTATCTAGAACAGAGAGGCCTGGCTTCCACCCCCCGAAGGGTCAAAGTCAGAAAGAGCTTCTGTGAGGCTCTGATGGACCTCTTAATTCCATCCCAACTCTGCCTCTAAAAAACTTACAAAGTCAATTCATAATTATATGGCACAGAATGGGCGCTTGATAAATAGGGAAAGAGACGGTGGGCCTGGAATTAAGTACAGCGTGTGCGTGATTTGTCTGGCAGAGTGGGATCAAAGTCCCTGAGACGCTGGCCAGGGAGCAGGGAGGGGTCAGTCAAAGGCTCCTTGGCGGAGCACGCCCATCCTTCTCCAGCCTGTGCCTGACTGCGTTACTGCTCTTCACGTGCTGCTGCCATTTTCACTGAAGGAAAACGTTCTCCTCAAAAATACGCTCAGGGCCAGTGATGCGTCTTTACTGGAAAGGGAGGTTAGCCGCAGAGGCACAAGCAACACAGTAAAACAATCCAATTTTTTTTTTTTTTCTTTCTCTGAAGCAGAAAGTTCAGACCAGGATAAGTTTTTGGAATTTATGATCGCACAAATGCATGGCTGGCTTTCAACTTTGCTCACCTGGAACCAAAACTCTGGAGAGTTAAGATCTTGGTTAAAAATGGTCAAGGAAAGCTGAGCATACAGTAATGTACCCTGAAATGTATCCACAGCTTCTGCAAATAATCAACAAGGGGACAGATACTGATGTGAAACGTTGAACCTGGTATTTCAGAACTGGAGGGAGTCTTGGAGCTACAGTATCATCCTTTGATTTTATAGACGAGAGACTGGAGGCTTGAAGTTCAAGCTCCAAAGGACCCTCAAATATCAGTCAGTGTCTAAAACACTTCATTTTATTTTTCTCAATTAAGAAAAATTGATGATTGGTTATAAAATTCTTCTTTAGAAGAAGAGAGAATTTTTTATTGTGAAAAAAATTAAGAAGTTACCATCTTGACTAATTTTAGGTGTATATCAGTAATTCAATAGTGTTAAGTACATTCACATTGTTGTAAAACACATCTCTAGAACTTTTTTACCCTGAAGACCTGAGACTACACCCATTTAGACACTTAACTCCCCTTCCCACGCCCCAGCCCCTGGCTGCCACCACTCCCCTCCCCGTCTCTGGACTCTCGCTTGGGGGGAGTCTGCAGTGCCGGTCCTTCTGCGTCTGGCTTAGCGCCTGAGCGCAGGCTTGCAGGTCCATACACGCTGCAGCCTGTGTCAGCCTCCTTCTTTTCAAGACTGAATAATATTCCCCTGCACGTAAACGCTACGTTTTGTTGTTTATCCATCTGTTAGTGGGAATTTGGGTTGCTTTTACCTTTTGGATACTGTGAATGATGTGTAACTCTTTCCGTGTATTTTAAATGCCCCTCATCTACCGATTGGAGAAGGCAATGGCAGCCCACTCCAGTACTCTTGCCTAGAAAATCCCATGGGTTGAGGAGCCTGGTGGGCTGCAGTCCATGGGGTCGCTAAGACTCGGACATAAACTTTAGAGATTCATCTGAGACTACCAGAACAGTGCTTCAGCTAAGAGTGAACCAGAGGCCAGGGAACGCACAGTACTGCCCTTCCCACAAGACCTGTGGGCAAAACGCCCGCCTTCTCAGGCCGTCTGCAGGATGACATTCGGGTTAGCAAGCAGGCTGCCACCCATGTCATCAACCCCCTTCCCGGTGTCTTCAATGGCTGTGCAGAGTGTCCGCCCTGAAGCGCGCACGGCATCGGGTTCACGGTTCTGGGTCTGATACAGCCACTGTATGAACTGTCTCCTTAAAGAACATGAACAGCTAACATGGTGTGGAATCTTGTCATCACTAAACAGCTGCTGACAGTAACTCCAACATCCTGTTATCCAGAATTAGAAGACACGATATCTAGCTGACCTTCTCAGGGTGTAACTTCAGCCTACAGTTAACAATATACGTCCTCATCTCAATACTTAAGTTACACAAACCCTGCTGAGCTGGCCACATGAGTGCCGCATCACTGGCTCAGTAAGCAAACAGCCTTCGGAAGTCAGTCTAGCGCTCCATCGCCAGCCTGCACGCTCAAGTGCGGGGCTGGGAACCCGTCAGCCTGCTCGGCTCGGAGCCTGGCAGAGCTGAAGGGGCACTGTCCCAGGGGGCACGCTGGCGGACGCTGAGAGTAGCACACAGCTGAGCGCACCCCCAGGCTTGGCACAGACATTTTAGTTTCCACCAGGTTTGAGCAAAAAGGTGCTACACGCTAAAGATTCAGTTGGATTCTCCTGAAGCCATCATCGTGACTCACACACTCAAGGAAATCGAGGGCGAGTACAGGAACGCGGGCGCAGGGCCTGCTCAGCAAGTGCTGAGGGAGGGGCTCCTGCTGCCGCTTCTCCCACAGGCAAGGGCTAAAGCCAGGGATGCAACTCTGCTTCAGAATGCCGGGGAAATGCTTTCTCACAATCTCTGTGAGCTACCCAGGCTGGGCACTGCCCTCCCTGCAGGCTACAGAGTACAGCAAACAGCCAGACAGAAGAAGGCTGGTTAGGCTGCTTACAATCCTAAGGGCGTGGCATATCCTAAGGGCTTACAATCCTTAGAGCTGGAGCTCTAACTTGAGGGTCATGACAGTCTAATGAAAGGCTCATACAGAAGGGTCAGAAGGAACACACAGTCAGAACAGCAAAATGGAGAAAAGAACAAAGACGAAAGCAGAGTCTGGCTGATGCTCTCGCTTCTCTGTCTGGCGTGAACCACCCAGATCTCTGCTGACATCTCAGGCAGAATATCCCCCGTGACTTCGCCACAGCCCAGATGGTGGGAGCCGCGTGCCTGGGCCCCTTACTCGGCTGCTTCCTCGCACCATCCCAGTGGCACTGGCACCCACGGGAAGGGCCTCTCCTGCTTTTCTGACCTCACCTGGGAAGAGGACAGGGAAGCCAGGTTTAGCAGCGGCTAGTCCGGGACCTGCTTTCAGCAGAGGAAGAACTCACATGAGCTGCCAGGCTCAAGCTGTGTTTATGAAACCATTTTATCTGGAAACAGAGTTTATACAAAAGTGGGCGAGTGTCTCTGCTGTACAGGGTGAGAGAGGACACAGGCAGCTGGAGAGAGAGGGGCCTAGGGTTAGGGGGAGAGGTGGCTGAGAGAGAGAGGCCTGGGGTTATGGGGAGAGGTGGTGGAGAGAGGGAGGGCCTGGGGATAGGGTCGAGGTGGTGGAGAGAGAGGCCTAGGGTTAGGGGGAGAGGTGGTGGGGATAGAGGAGAGAGGGGCCTGGGTCAGGGGAAGAGGTGGTAGAGAGAGAGGCCTGGGGTTAGGGGGAGAGGTGGTCCACAACAGCATGTCCACAACAAAGAAGCGGCAGCCGGCTGGCTTGCAGTCCGTGGGCCACAGTTACGGGCAGTGAGGGAAAGGAGCCCGAAGTGCTCATGCGGAGGAACTCAGTCTGCATGCGCCTCCCGTGGTGAGAGTCACTCCTAGGGGCCGTGGGGAAGGAGAGTCACCCCTAGGAGCCGTGGGAAAGGCTGGTGTGAGCTGCTGATGCTGCTGGAATCCCTGGGGTGGCCACGTGAAGACTAAACGTCTCGGCATATGAAGGAAGGATGGCTTCTGAGGACAGGATGGGCTAGGATGACACAGTCCTTAAATGTCTGGGGAACAAGAACGGGAGAGGACTTGAAAGTATCTTGATCCTTCCGTTCCTGACGCAGGAGCTCTCATCCTGGACCTTCTGAGTCTGCCCTCAAGAATGGAGGCCCGAGTGCCTGTTTGGCCAGGCGCCCCGAGACAGGGCATCCAGCCTTCTCCCACCTCGGATTCTCCGTGCCGAGACAACCAGAAGAAACCTTTTCCTGGAGACGGCCGTAAACACTGCAGAACCTCACCCTGCGACAGGGGCGCCATCAGCATCAGAGCCGGGACCCTCTGCGAGGACGGCGGCGGGAGGCGGCGCGGCGGGAGGCCGCTCCGGGTTCCAGGGCCCCCCGCCGAGCGCGCGCCTGGCGGCCGGGAAGGGGCCGCTGCTGGGACCGCGAGCACGCGGGTCTCCCAGCGGGGCGCCCCGCGGAGGCGGACGTGGCGGGGGTCGCTGCGGCTCTGGGGCGACGCCTCTGGTCACCGCGGGCCATCTGACGGCCGTCGCGGGCTCGGGGCAGCCGGCGAGACAGCAGGCTCCTGGCGGCACACGCCCGGGACCGAGGGCCACGGGCGCAGGCGACCGCGGCGTGCTTCATTCCGCCCCCAGCAGGAGCCGCGCCACGCGGGGCCGGGCTGGCCCTCCCGAGCGCCGCGGCGCGCCGGCGGCTGTCCGAGGGCGTCACGCGCTGTCACCGACTGCTGAGCCCTGTGACTCAGGCCGTCGGAGTGAAGCCCGCGAGGCAAGGGGAGCCCCGCTCCACGCGAGGGCGACCGCGGCTCCGAGAGCGTCAGGCTGCGGGCGGGGGCGGCGGCCGGGGCGGCCAGGGCGTCACCGGATGCTGCGGGTGGGGCGGCCGCGGCCCTGGAGGGTCCCGGCAGGCGTGTCACCTGCTCTGCCTTCCCTTTCAGAGGCTCACCCGCGGCCTGCGGAGGACAGGGCGCCGGGGGCAGGGAGGGCGCCGGGGGCAGGGAGGGCGGCGGGCCGGGTGGAGACGCACAGAGGCGGCTTTCCCGACGGCCTCGAGGCCGAGGCCAGCCCGGCCGCTCAGCGCCAGGCGGCTCGGGGAGGGAGCTCCGGTCAGCGTGACGCTGGCATTCGGCACAGTCTTGACACGACAGGGAGGCCCCCGCTGCTCTGCCGGTTAACACGGAAGCCCTGCGCGGAAGCGGCTGCACGCCCCCTGCCCGCCCCCCATCGAGAAAGGTCTCCAGGCAGCTGTCCTGGGGAGGGCCCGGCCTGTGGCCCCAGGGTTGGTTGGTGCGGATTCACTGGGCATGTCTGGTGAGAGCCAGTCTATCCATTTTTTTTTTTAAATAAATCATTTCAAACTGAGAAGTGACACAGACAATTATATAACAGAAGAAATGGTGGCAAGATTATGTGCAGGTCCCTTTTCTCAGCAGTTCCTACTCTGAGCAACTTTACAGTAAAAGAGAAAACCAGTATGTTTTGGAGGCGCTTGCCAACCTCTGTGTGGGAAAATGCCAAAAACTGCATCTTCCTGAATTTATGCAAAATAAGGATGCAGGCTGCTTGTTATTCCAAGTTCTGGTGCTAAAGGATCCCATAAAACTCCCCCACTGATGCCTCGGGAAGGCCATCCTTCTAGAGTTTTCAAAAGGGCAACTCACTTCTCTGCCACTATCTGCAACCTTGGAAATCTGCAGACCAGCTTCTTTTTCTGACAATCCTACTATCTCTTCATGCCTTTACAGTTAAAGATCATTTCTTTAAAACGGCCGAGTTATTCTACTTCTAGATAACTGTAGAACTCAAAGGGAGCTGTCAGAATCTGAAAGGTTATGATAGAAGGGATTGTTCTATGATGCAGGTAACATAACAAGACTATTAACTTTGACATAAGATGAAAACCAGCTCCTGATACTGCTTCCTTTGTGAATGGTTTAGAGTCAAGCATGAAGAAGGATCAGAGACGTAAATATATATCCCGATGCACGTCACAAGTCATGACACGACATAGCGTCAGCCACGCCGGGATCTCCTGACGATGCAAAAGGAGCCCCTTCTAACACACTCACGGGTCTCAGGAAAATGTAAGGGTGTCCTTCCACAGCTAAACAGACTCACTGCGAGGAAGAGCGGAAAGCGAACGGAAGCAGAAGCGGACCTTACGGTGGGACTAGCGCTGAGCTAGAGAAAACCAGTGGAAAGGACGGCTTTTCAGAGGGTGGGAAACCCAGCAGATGGCAGGCCGCTCCGCCTCTGGCACCCTGACCGATTCTGCAGAGACGAGGACACGTCGCCACACCCGGAGGCCCAGCTGCGGCCCCGCCCACCCTGCAAGGAAGAGCAGAGCGAGAGGCCGAGGCGACCACCGGCTCTCCTGCGAGAGGAAACAAATCCCTTGCTGGGTCCTTGGGGGTCGGGGCCTACGCAGCTATGTTTCACACCTGCAGACACGCTGCCACGTGGCAACGAAACAGCTTCATCACCAATAATGCTGTCCTCAGGAAAAGGGCAGCACAGTCTTGAGTTATGATCTTAAAACACTAGGAAAAGTAGAATATGTTTATACTCTTTGACATACGTCCGGGTATCAATGTGTAATGCATCCAACAAAGAGACGAAATTTTAAAAAATTCTCCTGTACTTAGAGCATCATCGTCTAGTAAAGTGTGGGGACCCAGCTCCCCAGAGGCCGTGTGCTCTGGGAACTCGGAGGCCTGGCACTTCCTTCGCGCACCCCTTGATTCGGTGACAGGACAGCTCGTCTCTGGCCACACGAGCAAGAGGAAGAGAGTCTCGCGATCCTGGGTGTGACTCACAAACCCCAAAGCTGTGGCATCTGATCGCAGGGGATGTGTGAAAGCTCTGCGCTCTTGGCCATCTTACCTGCCGACGGATTATGCCCAGGTTTCTTCTGGCTTTATTCACCAGGGCTTGAATTTCTATGGGATCCTTCACATTCTTGTTTTCTCTGAAGGCGTCTCTTATCCTCCGGATGGCATAAGTTCTAAATGAATTCAGGGAAAAAGGGGAAAACGTGTCAGTGTGTCTGAAACAGTGCTTTTAAATGAATTAACAAGAGTTTCCCCAGGAATCAGCTGTCTGCTGGGCCCCTGGGAAGAATCACCTTTGTTCGCTGCTCTGGGCACAGGCCCATCCATTCCTATGCTGGGATGACTGAGCAAACAGATTTAGGGAGGTGAATCGACTCTGGACAAGTCACATGAACTCCAGAAAATGCTCCTCAGGTTGCGGGCTCCTCAGAGCTGTTGGCGTCTGGCTTCCCTCCATTGACACGGACGACTGGTCCTCAACGTGCAGAGACAAGCGAGGACTGCGGTGCGGCCAGGCACCATACGAGTGGGCATGCGGGCACCGAGATGGTGACGGGTGCCGCCCTGGTGTCCGCTCTCTCACCTTGCCCTGCCCTCCAGCTGCTGCCTCTTCCTGTGCCCTGCGACATGCGTGGTCCATACTGGGACCCCACCACAGCTGAGAGTGGAGATGACACCAAGAGGCTTTAGAGTCCATGAATAGCAAGCATGGACAAACTGGACTGAGTAGGTGACTTAAGTTGCAATGGAAGAAAATGTCTCAGAAGTGATAACAGTAAATTAAGAGGGCTCATAGAGGCTTAATAACCAGACAGCTATGCCAAGACATTTACTTATAAACCCTGAACTCCAAGGCCAGAGGAAAAATACTTCCAGAAAGGATAAAAAAGTGACTTTAAGCTGGTAATAATGAATGCAACATAGCTAAGTACAACCTCAGATTTTTATGTTCAGAAATCTGCAAAGAAAACAGCTGTTTTCCAGTCATTTGCCGAACTGTATTGAGGGTCCAAAGGGACAAGAAATAACATCTATGAATCTAGGATGTATGGCCCAGGGACCAGGCACAGGAGACTGTGCTCAGAATGGGATATGCATTATCCCATTTAAAATGCACAAACTACAACTCAGAGGTAATAATAATAAAAATGGCCAAGATCAAATGCCCAGTAAGTGGTAGAACTAGGTTCTGCAAACAGCTGAACAGAATCTGTGATTTTCAACTGTACCTGCTATAAGCCAAGTTGCTCTCCATTCGCCAAGGCATTTACAAGGACAAAAACTGACTGGCCTCACGAAGAGCAGAAAGATTATCTCACCCCAACGGTACTTCAAGTCTTGCTACAAACAGTCCAGGTGCCAAGCAAGTCTTAGGAAAGTGGCTGAGAGCGTTATGAGGGAAAGCGCTACTGACGTAAGCAGTAAGTGTGAGCGGAACAACCGAGCTTCATTATTTTGAGGAGAAGGACACTGACCAGTGAGGAGCATATGGAGTGAGGAGGTAAAGCAACCGTCAGCAAAGCCGCTCTGGAGACCACAGGCGCTCAGTCTAGGGGGGAAGCTGCCAGCAAACCCATGACAGGCTTCCCCTGCTGGTTTACTGTTACCATAAGCGTCAAGTGCGTGAGCGCCGACGGGGCACCCTTGTTCCTCGATCCCACCCCGCCAAGCACCGCGTCCAGGAGGTGCCACCGACTCCTGCCTCACGGGAAGACCTGGAGTTTCCTGATGGCCGGCCTGCTGTTTCTCCACTCAGGGAGTGTCCTTCTCCAGCCTGATTTATTGGCTAACTCTTCCATGTCCTTAAAGACCTAACCAAGTTAGTAACAAATAAGACAAAAGATTAACATCCTGAGCACATGTAAATCAAGTAGGAGGAGAGAAGGACCACAGTCAGTGAGCGAGAGGTGTGCACCAATAATTCACAAGGGAGCCTGGAGGGACTAAACTTGGAGAGAAGCGTGACTTAAGTATATGGATCCTCAGCCTCAGCTATGATCAAAGAAGCATACATTTAAACAGGGCAGAATCTCCTGTCCATCAAATTAGGCTTTTTAAAGGGCATGTACAGCTTGATGGTGGGATATGAACTACACTTCCTGTGGGGAAAAGGCCATCATAATCTATAATAACATTCATAATCCTTTATCTGCTAACTCTACTCTTAGCGACCCTGCAGAAACAGCTGTTATTTGTAGAAATAACAAAGCTGAATACAGAAAGATATTCACTACAGAACTGTTTATAAACATTAAAAATTGAAACAACCATAAAGTTCAACAACAGAGAAGCGGCTACATAAATTATGACATCATGCAGCTTTTAAAAGAGATGCTTGCTACTGCTGCTGCTGCTGCTAAGTCACTTCAGTTGTGTCCAACTCTGTGCGACCCCATAGATGGCAGCCCACTAGGCTCCGCCGTCCCTGGGACTCTTCAGGCAAGAACACTGGAGTGGGTTACCATTTCCTTCTCCAATGCATGAAAGTGAAAAGTGAAAGTGAAGTCGCTCAGTCGTGTCTGACTCTTCATGACCCCATGGACTGCAGCCCACCAGTCTCCTCCGTCCATGGGGTTTTCCAGGCAAGAGTACTGGAGAGGGTTGCCATTGCCTTCTCCAAAAGAGATGCTTCCAAGCTCTTAAACTCACAGGTACCAAAGTCAGAGGTATAGAAAGGTGTGAGGAGAGTATTCAGTCTCGAGGCCCCTGACACTCTGCTCCATTAGATGCAGGTTCCCGTGAAGCCTCCTTAAGATACTGGGTTCATAGTACACCCTCCACATGTATGTTTCTCTTCACAATAGTGGAGCTCTAAACACACTGTGCACCTTTAATTCCTGAACCAAAATACAAAATACACCATTTCCTATCAGTACTAATGAGCTGACCCACAGCACAGAGACCCACCATTAGTGGGCCCCTTACTTCCCTAGTGGCTCAGTTGGTAAAGAATTCGCCTGCAATGCGGGAGACCTGGGTTTGATCCCTGGGTTGGGAAGATCCCCTGGAGGAGGGAAAGGCTACCTGCTCCAGTACTCTGGCCTGTATAGTCCACGGAGGCACAAACAGTCGGACACGGCTGAGCGACTTGCACTTACTAACGATTGGGTGCTTCGATTGTTTCCAGTCTTGCTATGACAATCAACACCCTTGCTTCCTGTAGCATCACGTGCCTGTGTGTGTGTGGTCAACTCACAGATACGGAAGTGGTAATGCAAAGGACATGTGTATCTGCGGCTTTAATAAAATATCGCCCAAGCTCTCTCTGCAGAGGGACGAGCCCACGCTCCCGCCAGCAACAGGCACACTGCTTGTTCCAGCGCCATCGCCAACGCGCGCTGCCAAGCTTTCTCTGCAGAGGGACGAGCCCACGCTCCCGTCAGCAACAGGCACACTGCTTGTCCCAGCACCATCGCCAACGTGCGCTGTCAAGCTTTCTGATCTCTGCCGATCTCTTTCTGACCTCACGGGTGAAACAGTCTCTCATTTCACTTTACACTACATTTTGCTTGTTATGAGTGCTGCCGACCAGTTTTTCACAAGCTTAAAGCCATTCGTGTCTCTGTTAATGCTCTCTGCCTTTTCCTGAGTGATATTCCTGATTGATTTGTAAGATGGTGCTAAGGAAACCACCCCTTTGGGATGAGTGGTGAAGTTCTCCCTGGACTGCCATCTGACTTTATGTTTGTGTGCTTTGTCATGGACAAGGGTTCCGTTCCGCCAAGTGGCCACTTTATATTATGACTTCTGGTTATACATCACAGGTACAAGTCTTCTCTACTGTGAGGTCACAACAAATACGCACCCATGTATTCCTGAGAACTTTTTTGGTCCATCTTTTTATGTTTAACTCTTTGATCTTCTTGGAATTAATTTTGGAAGCTGTTGAATATGGAATCTAACTTTACTCTCTGATGTTAAGTTTTCTGAAATGAAAGATATTAAGTCTATACTCAGGATGATCTCATTTATGTTAAATACAGAAAAAATACAAAGAGATAGCATGTTTCAAATTACTTTTGATTACTGGAGTTTATGCTAAGTTTTTAAAATATTTTTTAAATTTATTTTGGCTGTGTTGGGTTTTCATTCCTGTGTGAGCTCTTCTCTGGCTGCAGCGAGCAGGGCCTACTGCCGAGTTGCAGTGCGTGGGTTTCTCACTGCAGTGGCTTCTCTATTGCAGGAAGCAGGCTCCACAGCACAGGCTCAGCAGCTGTGGTGCATGGGCTTAGTTGCCCCGTGACATGTGGGATCTCCCCGGATCAGGGACGGAACCCATGTCTCCTGCGTTGGCAAGTGGATTCTTTTTCACTCAGCCACCAGGGAAGCCCTGCTCTCTAAATTATTATAATAATTATTATTTATTAATAATTTAAAGTGCTGGTAAGTTACCGTAATAAAAAAAAAATCAGAGAAGTTTCAACCTGTGAGAAAAGAGATTGGGGAAGGAAATAGACAAATACATATAGCCAGGAGACATGTACTACTGAGGATTAAATTAAAGCAGTGCCATGGGGAAAAGAGGAAGGGAATGCTTAGGATTAACAGATAACAACAAAAGGTTCTACAAGGATTTTTTAAGGCAGTGCAGGGACAACAAGGCAGGTGTGTCCAGGAGGCTACCAGAAACGTGGTTTTGGGTCTCTGATGAGAAGGTCCAAGCTGGTAATAAACCTGAAAATCCTTGACAAAGAAGAATGAGGCAAGACGGTAGGGTAGTTAAGTCTGCTCTGAGGACAGCTGCAGAACCGGAAGAGCAGCTCGCCTGGGACACAGCCCGGAAGAAATGGTGCCAGTATTTAAAAACAGGCAAGGTGCTGAGGCAGGAAAGACGGAGACAAGGAGGCCCAGTTTATAAGCAGGGAGGACACAGGAACGCCACTCATCCTAGAAAAGACAAGACGAAGCCTGGGAAGAGCCCCACTGGAGCGAGCAGTTAGGAGGCAGTCAGTCACTTCAGCAAGAAAACGTCAGCATGTGCTCAATGGCGACAGTGCAGTACACACAGGAAGAAACACCCTGGATTTTTGGAAACATGCTTGTGAATAACAACTAGGAGAAGGAAAAAAAATTTGCCACATAAGAAAATAGTTTTTAAATAATGAAAAAGTTAATGCACGGAATCTTTGGAATGTAGTCAAAGCCATACTCAGATGAAAATTAATGGCTTACCCAGCTTGATTATTAATAAAGTAAAAGCACAGTTTAATAAATTAGAAATATTTCCTAACATTTTAGAAAGGCAGTAATATCCCATAGGAAAATGAGACAAATTATTTTAAAAATGTGCCAAATCAATGAAAAGTGAAAAAAAAGCCCAGTGAAATTAGCTAAGACAATTGAGTTTGTTCTTTTATGTTATGACTTCTGAAGTATATACATCAGAAAGCAACATTATAAGGAAAAAAAGAGTTAGGAGGATTGCAAGCTTGAGCAGAGGGGTTTAAAACAATTATTTCAGAAACAGAGCCAGGGCAGGTTGGCGAAGAGGCCAGTGGAGCTGGGCAGCACCCAGTCCAGTGGGCTGGTCTGCCAAAGTGGGGGACTTTTCTCTAGCTGAGTTCAGGTGCCCAGGTGTGGTTGTGGAAAAGACAGATGTGTTAGTAAACCCATAGCTGCAGTTCTGACAGGTGAGCGTAACAGAAGGGCAAAGAGAGAGAAAAACCTTCTAGGGCGCAAAAGAGACAGTGCTGGGAATTCCTTCCCCCATGGTCATAGAATTCTGAAAGCCCAGTTCTGAGAACTCTGGCCAACCTCCTACTTAGTCCCCTTTGTGGAATTCAAACCCTGATCTAAATATCCAATAATAAATAATCAAAGAAATTACAGTAAATTTATGACATAATAAGCATTAAATATGAAATATGAAAAATATGTACATCCAAGAAAAAGTGTACTCAAAATGTTATGACCTAAAAACCATTTTTACATAACTGCAGATTTTAGGTACAGTTCTATGGAGATTTTTTTTTTAAAGTAACATTCTCTTAAAAAAAAGAAAAAAAAAGGAACTTCCCTGGTGGTCCAGTGGTTAAGACTCCATGCTTTCAATACAGGGGAACTAAGATCCTACAGGCTTCGAAGGGGCATGCCAAAAAACACCCAGAAAAACACAAAAACAAAACAGACAAAAAGCCCTCAACAAACAATGGAAAGAAAGAAAGGCACCCTCGTCCTGCAGCAGATGTCCTCTCGGGCCCTCCAGGAAAAGCATAGGAGCATTTCTGTCCAGGCTTTCTTTCTGATGCTTAAAAACATTTAGGATCTTTAACCGACAATTCATCAAAATTAAACTTCCAGTTACCACTTGGATCTATCCTCATTGCCACTGACATTTTGTTGCAAACAAGATTTTTCAGAATGTAAACCAATCTATCAAAGTAAAGGCCACCTCTACAGTGCTGTCTGGCGCCGGGGCAGAGAGCTGCACCTCCCTGCTTCTGGGTTTTAGACACGGCCGTGTGGGAAGTGCGGTGCCCTGCAGGTTGAAATCAGAGAGCTCGGACCCATAGTGCCTTTCTCACCTGATCCTGGACCAAGAGGGGTGAGGGACCAACTGTCCTTCATCCATGGAGTCCTGCAAACACTCCTGTGGGGGGCAACCACTAACTGTCCTCATGGAACTGGCCACACTTCCTTTTAAAGCCCCACCATGACATCAATGCACCACAGGCAGGGATGGGATTTTCTGCCTTCTTCCTCCATGACCCCCTCATCTACCAGACATGAGCCTGACCTTGTACCAAAAAGGCAAACTCAAGCTTTCATTATGTAATAAGAGCTAAAAGTTAGAAAACTACAGAATACAATTTTTAAAATTTTACTTTAAAATTATACTGTGAACCGTGCCAATGTAAGACAGGGTCTTTAAATGACTTAAAGAATAACAACTATCTATGGTAGAATATTCAATTACTTCTGGGTTTTCCACTTTACGGGAGAAAATAAAGCATGAACAATAGAAATTCCTCTAGTAAACAACAGAAATAGAACAATTCCTTGTGGTCTAAACTCAAGTGTCTTCATTAAAATTTTCTAAGAGTGCTACTAAAATGAAGCCAAATAAAGTGACTTCTGTTTATGTTATCCTTTCCTCCTGCCATTACTCACCAGCAAGGATAAGTGAGCCAGGAAGAAAAGAGGACAGAAGACATAGATAAGTCACCAAGCTTGTGCTCAACTCATCATTAAGGATAATTCACAGAGCAGAGAAGCGCAGAGTGGTACTCGCTCCCCCTTCCTAGAATGTGTGAAGTAGCAGAATACCGGCTGGGTTATTCAGAAGGAAAAACATTAAAAAGCCACCTAAAAATATTCCAGATATATAGTAATCATCTGTAAAACCAGAAACCGGGAGGTAAATATGGATGGTCTCGGGACTCAGAATTCTTGGCTGGGAAGGAAGGTCAATATCGTGGTGAGCATCCCAGGAGCATCCTGGCTTTGAAAGCACCTTGAGGCACCAGCTGGGCCTGGCTTCCCTCCATCACTAAATAAGGAGTGAGTCCAGCACAGGGAGGCCATGAGCCACCTTTACTTTAGCTACTAGGCATTACAGGACTCTGACCTCTATATGTAAGTTTATGCAAAGAGGGACAAAACCCACATCCCTCCCTGGCTTTACTCAGAAAGCCCAGAAGCACTTTCACCCTTCGGCGAGCTTTAATTTTGCTGTTCACAGAGAAGACGCATCTCTAACATTCTGTCTGGTCTAACAGTCTATGAATTTAAAGGCGAGTTAACCTTTGTGTCTCCTGGGATGTCACCAGCCGCGAGGGCACGGAAGGCCCTGCGCTGTCACGGGGGGATGGGCACCCCGACCCGAGTGCTGCTCTGCCGGGACGCGTTTGCCGGCTCGGCCGTTTAGAGTACAAACGACCTGTAGCCGGCTTCCCTGGTGGCTCAGACGGTAAAGAATCTGGTGCAAGGCAGGAGACCTCCTGTTGCATCTTTCTTTCAAGTAGGTCAAAATACTTTCATTCGTTACATAATTTATCTCCATGACATCTCTGTGAATCATCTACAGGTGTTTGGGTATTTCTGTGTTAAGATTTAATTTTGTTTACAAAACTGCAAGACTGAAGAAAACTGAGCAAATATCTGCATTTACAAGTTATGACTATTTATTTCACTATTTATATTAATACCGATGAATAACAGTAGAATGACACTTGGCATGTACCTGCCAAAACAAAAAAAGGATACATAATTGGTCAAACCCAAAATGCAGCTGAAAACCCAGCCCTGATGATGAACAGAAGCCCCTCTCTCCTCACTCTGCCCCAGCTGGCCCTGGGAGTCTTCACCTGTGGGCACACTCCTCCTCTCCCTTCAGACCGTGGCTGAAGGATCCTGGCCACAGGCTGTCCCTGTAACCAACCATGTCACGGTCACTGCTTAGAGCTCCTGGGCCATTCTGAGGTGCTGCCTCTTCCTGGCCAAGTAAGAGCATCCTCAGTCACGTAAGAGCATCCCTGGTTAGGAGACACGGAAGCGAGAGAGGTGACAGCATCTCCGGGGAGCATCCCCCTCAGCTCCTGACATTCTCCTGCTAACTGCGCAGGTCCAAGGTCCAGCTCCCTGCTCTCTGGATGTGGACCACAGCTGTGCAGACACCGGGTCTAACTGGTAAAGTCAGAAGGGCTGACTCCTTACCACTTACATTTCAGCGGCAGTAACCTCAGGAACAGAAATCCGTAACACGCTTTCACTTTGAGGTGCATGAAGCTTTTATTACTTGGCTTAAATCCAAGGCCAACTTTTCAATATGCTTAAGTGCTCAGAGCGAGGTGGTTTGTGGCTTCATTACTGTCTGTAATTCCTCCATCCAACAACCCCGTCCAGAGTCAACAAAGGGCACATTCTCAGTGGGTAAGCAATAGTCATTTTAATGTGGGGCAGACTCACTCAGCTTCTTTACCTACTAAAATATTAAAAATGTCCACCTTGCATCAAAAGCCACACAAGTGTGATAAACTGCATTTACCAAAAAACTTGAAGAATTTTCAATGGATGAACACAGAGGGAGAAGCCCATGGTCGATATATACGGAGGCACAGAGAAGCTCTGCTCATTGCATTCTTCTGCAAAATGCAGGTTTCCTAGAAGCGTGTTCTTGCCTGGAGAATCCCAGGGACGGGGGAGCCTGGTGGGCTGCCGTCTATGGGGTCGCACAGAGTCGGACACGACTGAAGCGACTTAGCAGTAGCAGCAAGGTGGTCTCGTGTATGATCGACAATGCAGGCAGAGAAGGGTGACTCGGCAGATCTGGGGAGCCCTCCCGCTGCCTGTGTGCTTTCGACAGCCTCAGGTGAGTGGGAATCGGATGCGACACGTGGACCCCCGCCTCCCAGCATGCACTGCGTGGCTGGAAAGCCGCAGGGAGCGTCTGCGCGTTAAAGCAGAGACGAGACCTGGAGACGCGAGAAAGCAGAGGGAGGCACCTGGGCTCCTTCAGTCTCCCTGCTCCACTAACACCCGTTACGTTTTGGGAAATGCTGACCAAGACGAAACGTCTCCCCAGGCAGCCCCGTCAGGGGTCAGAGGGGTCCCAGGCGCTGCGCTGACAGTTTCCACCGGCAAGTCTTGCTCATTCATCACAGGCTCTTTACAGACCCTCCCCTCACGGCAGCTCAGGGACCCAGGGCACCTGCTGCGCTTGTACCTCCTCCAGCCCTCCAGCAACGCGGCCTCAGAGGCGCGATCAGCTACAGCGGAGACGGTCAGTACATTCCCCGCCCCTTCTTCCAGAAGGTCCCGACCACACAGACCCCACAGCCAAGTCCAAAAGTCAGGTCGTGACGACGGGGAGCAGGACGTTCGACCCACCGATACACCACCCTGGCACTGGGTCATCTTGAGCTGAAGGAAACGGAGAAACAATAGATGCGGGAAGCACTCTGTCCTGTACATTCTGCCAGAAGCAGGGCATAAGCATCCCACGAGAAAGGTGTCCTTCTGGTACCAGGAAGGAAAGAATATTCTTATCAGCAGACACGGGGAGCCAAGGCTGAGAGGAGTCTGCACAAACCACACCCAAATAGTCCTTGTCTCCTGTCAGTTTCCCCAATGTATTTCCTAGCCAATTTCCAATAACATCCTGTCCTTAGGTGCCCCAATCCTGTCTCCTCACTGTTCCACAACTTACGGCCCTTTGTAAAAACGGTACATAAACCTTAAGTCTAAGTGCTTTTGTGGGGTTGTCACTCTCCTATGAGGTGCCCCTCATGTTACATGAAAGTATCAACATGAAATAAAATGTGTGCATGTTCCCTCCTGTTAGGTCTTTTTTTTGACAGTTTAATTTGTAGGCTCCAGACACAGAGCAGAAGACAGTAAGGCTTTCCTCCCCTAAAGTGGTCTGAGCCGTATCGCTCAGGACTGTGGGCAGTTCTGGCTCTGAGGTGCTGACCCCAGATGTGGAACCTGGTCTTGGCTGATCGGAAGAATTCTGGGGCCTGCCGTGGGCAGAGCCCTTGCGTGACGCCCCTGCCAGGAGGCTGTCTGATCGGGTCTGCTCTCGCTGAGTTACATGCCCACTGGGGCTTTCCTTCCTTCGGGCATTCAAGTCTGGTGCTAAAGTGTCAAGTTGCCGCTAAAAGTATGATCACCACTTCAGTGTCTCCCCAGCTTAGAGACCACCTGTACTGAAGGCTGAGCTTGCTCAGTCTGGGAGGGAAGGACACAGGACTCTGAACTCACGCACAGGGCAGTGGGGCCTCCAGACTTGTCCAATCAATGAACCAAGGCACGAGACACAGTTAGACCAGGACAGAGGGTCAATGGCTTTTTCTGGCTCCAGTTTGGCTGTAAGGAACTCTTTTCTCATTTAATTTCGCATTTTGCTCCTTAATAAAGAGGAAAAAGGATTTTAAGAGCTGCTTGCATCCGTGTAAGTGATTTTTGGTGAGTGCACCACCACTTCTAGGGATTAGATGTAGGGCAGGGATAATTATACAGGAAAAATATTCGTATTTATCCTTAAAACATGGGCAGACAAAAAGAAATACATGAGAGCACTAAATGAATAATTGTGCTACAGAGTAATATTTATCATTATAATGAATTGATCACATAAGTAACTTTGTATAAATAAGACCAAACGGAGGGGATATTAAATCTACTCAAAAAATTACCCCAGGAACAAAAGAATAAATGTAAGGCTATAGATACAATAATGACATCCAGTGAGGATAACAGCCAAGTAGTGAAGAAAACAAATAATTACTCTGAAAAAAGATAGCCAACTAATTGAACACCAAGGACTGATTAACTGGCAAATTAGCAACATTAGTATGTAAAGGTACGTAACTAGAGAAGAAAAGTGAGATGAACACGTAGATTAATACCTACGACCAAAGAGATGCTTTAAGACTGAGCCTGAGCTATGCCGACGAGCTTCTGAGGCGACGGCCCTACACTGAAGATGCTCCCGTCCGTCCCTGAGGTGTGATGTCTCATTTCCAACAACAACTTCTTCCAGTTACGTTCTCCTGACCGAAGGTCAAGTCGTTCTCTCTAACCCAGGGTGTTCAACCAGCCAGTGAGTCTGGCTGATCCTCAGTGTATCTCAAGATCACCCTCCCCTACTCTGCTCTCACCTGGCTGCAGCCAGCCCTCACCATCATTCACCGCGTAACCCACCTCAACTGGCCTCCATGTCTGTAGCCTCATCCTGCTTCGGGTGGTCCAGCTGGAAGGTGTTGTCTGTGGTCTGTTCAGACGCCTCTGTGGCTGTCCACTGCCGAGGATGGCATCC
Source organism: Redunca redunca (assembly GCA_006410935.1). Classification (NCBI taxonomy): domain Eukaryota; kingdom Metazoa; phylum Chordata; class Mammalia; order Artiodactyla; family Bovidae; genus Redunca; species Redunca redunca. Next base: position 52,119 of record SJYQ01003114.1, read on the forward strand.
AGCATCTCAGTGGGGCTCCCGAGGCTCTGCGTCCCTCCCCGTCACCTGCTCCAACCGTGGCCCAGGGGGGAATCCACACTGCTGGTAGCTGGAAGCACTCAGCACCAGCTACACTGGCCTGCGGGTCCATCCCCACTGCTTCAGCCTCCCTCCTCCAGCGAAGCCCTGCAGAACCCTGACAGCCCAGGGCAGCCACCATTCCCTTCCTAACCTCTGGCCCTTCTGGGGCAGGCTGTGTTGCCCCTCCTATCTGCCCCCACAACCCGCTGTTCATTCTCTATCGTGGCACTGCCTCTTCGTCTTCACAGAACCCTCAGGGAGAGAATTCCATGGACAGAGGAGCCTGGAGGGCTGCAGTCCGTGGGGTCGCATAGAGTCAGACACGACTGAGCGACTACACTTTCTTTTTCTTTCAGTGAGTGCATTGCTCTGTGCACTGAACCACAAGCCCCTCCTGGGAAAAGGTCACGCTGTTTGTCTCTGCACTTCTGCAGAAGCCCAGGGGCTGGCACATGGTGGGTCCCCAGCCAACGTCTGCTGAAGACTCAAGCCGACCTCATCAGAGACCACACGCTACAGTGACGGAGGTCTCTGGATGGCGAGGAAGCACCTGGTGCGGAGTGTGGCTTAACAGTTTAACTGAGCTCATTAAATGGCTGCTAGCTACTACGAACTGAAAAGGTCTGGCAGCTGGCCTACCAGCTAACAGGTGGCTGCAGTCAGGCTGGAGGGCTCGGCCCCACTCCAGGGCTCTTGCCTGGAGAGCCCCAGGGACGGGGGAGTCCATGGGGTCACACAGAGTCGGGCACGACTGAAGTGACTTAGCACGCACACATGTAGTCACTGGTTTACTTGTGTTTATCTGTGGAAGGGATTCTGGAGCCCAACATTCAGCCAGAAGGTTCTGCAGCCCGCGCCTTTGGAATGATGTGCCAGGGAACAGCTGCACGAAGGTCATGGAGCTGGGAGCTAGTTGACCTCGAGCCTGAACCAAGGTTTCTTGATTCAAAGCCTGGGAGCCTTCCTACATGAACACCACCCCTTGCTTGTGGTCCTCATTCAGAACACTGAAAACAACACGTAGAGCAAAGATCAATTCAGGAGTCACTGTGCTGGGGAAGGAAGCAAGGGGGAAGCGCTAGCAGCATGAAGTCAAACAGATAATCAAAATGTCACAGTGATAATATTATTGTCTCAACTTCGGCAATTTTAAATCTACTTCTTAAAATAAGGGTGGTAGAGATCAGCTGAAGGAACCCTATTCAGGGTACTCCTATTATTAACCCAGACAAAATCCAGGAGGACACACAGTAATTTAGCTGCTGCTGCTGCTGCTAAGTCACTTAAGTCATGTCCGACTCTGTGTGACCCCATAGACGGCAGCCCACCAGGCTCCGCCGTCCCTGGGATTCTCCAGGCAAGAACACTGGAGTGGGTTGCCATTTCCTTCTCCAATGCATGAAAGTGAAAGGTCAAAGTGAAGTCGCTCAGTTGTGTCCAACCCTCAGTGACCCCATGAACTGCAGCCTACCAGGCTCCTCCGTCCATGGGATTTTCCAGGCAAGAGTACTGGAGTGGGGTGCCATTGCCTTCTCCGAGTAATTTAGCTGACTCCTGCTAAATCTAGAAATTCACAGGTTGGTTCATGCAATTTATCTAATTTTATCACTTCATTGGTTTCTAAAGGTCAGAATTTTCCTAAATTGGCTAGGTACCAGTTAGCTGAGAAAATAAATGCTGGTTCAGTTCAGTTCAGTCGCTCAGTCATGTCCGACTCTTTGCGACCCCATGAATCGCAGCACGCCAGGCCTCCCTGTCCATCATCAACTCCCGGAGTTCACTCAGACTCACTTCCATCGAGTCAGTGATGCCATCCAGCCATCTCATCCTCAGTCGTCCCCTTCTCCTCCTGCCCCCAATCCCTCCCAGCATCAGAGTCTTTTCCAATGAGTCAACTCTTCGCATGAAGTGGCCAAAGTACTGGAGTTTCAGCTTTAGCATCATTCCTTCCAAAGAAATCCCAGGGTTGATTCTCCTTCAGAATGGACTGGTTGGATCTCCTTGCAGTCCAAGGGACTCTCAAGAGTCTTCTCCAACACCACAGTTCAAAAGCATCAATTCTTCGGCGCTCAGCCTTCTTCACAGTCCAACTCTCACATCCATACATGACCACAGGAAAAACCATAGCCCTGACTAGATGGACCTTTGTTGGCAAAGTAATGTCTCTGCTTTTGAATATGCTATCTAGGTTGGTCATAACTTTTCTTCCAAGGAGTAAGTGTCTTTGAATTTCATGGCTGCAGTCACTATCTGCAGTGATTTTGGAGCCCCCCCAAAAAGTCTGACATTGTTGCCACTGTTTCCCCGTCTATTTCCCATGAAGTGATGCTATAAATGCTAAGGCATATACGAACATCTACCAGCTGATGAAGTGGGATTCAGGCAGTCAGGAAGGGGGCCACAGAGAAGTACTAGGACAAGAAGTATCTTGCATCCACAGTAAGTAGACACATAGCTACTGATGCGAGGCTGTGACACACAATTTCCTATAATGTCCATTACAGCAATTTCCTGACAGAATGTTTTGTAAGTACACTTTGCATTAAAAAAAAGTATTACCCTATTGCAAAACATTAAAGAGACTTTAAGGAAATCCTGTTGACTTATAATTGCATTTTGTGGTCTAGCTTTACATCTCACTTTGTTATATTCTCTATCTTTTTTCCCTTGGCCCTGATTCTCTCATTATTTTAAAATAATAACAATTATTTCACGCTACTGCATTTTATGTATTCTTAACAGTTTTTAAAATGGTTTTAGGGGCCACTGTGCTTATTTGCAGAGAAGGCAATGGCACCCCACTCCAGTAATCTTGCCTGGAAAATCCCATGGATGGAGCCTGGTGGGCTGCAGTCAATGGAGTCGCTAAGAGTCGGACACGACTGAGCGACTTCACTTTCACTTTTCACTTTCATGCATTGGAGAAGGAAATGGCAACCCACTCCAGTGTTCTTGCCTGGAGTGTCCCAGGGATGGGGGAGCCTGGTGGGCTGCCATCTATGGGGTCGCTCAGAGTCGGACATGACTGAAGTAACTTAGCAGCAGCAGCAGTCCTTATTTACTTGGTCATGTCCAACTCTTTTCGATCCCATGGACTGTAGCCTGCCAGGCTCATTTGTTCATGGGGATTCTGCAGGCAAGAATACTGGAGTGGACTGCCATGCCCTCCTCGAGGGGATCTTCCCAACCCAGGGATCTAACCTAGGTCTCCCGCATTGCAGGTGGATTCTTTACCAGCTGAGCCACCAGCGAAGCCCCTTTGGTTAAGTATAAATAGAGGAAGTACAACTTGGAAACTGATAAATCAACAACGACATTGATCTAATGATTCTTCTTAACATTTCCCTCTAAATTTAGGCTGCTGAATATCTTAAATGTATTCCTCCCTAAGTTAACTAGACAAGTTTTTCTTACTTTTCAAAACCATCATCACTTAATGTGGCAGAATTTAGCAGCCATAAGAGAAAAAGAATTGGACAGGGGGAGGATTCCAAGTGTAATTAATGATAGTGAACAATCCATCTTTCAAAAGTCCATGAAATCGCTTTTGTTGGGCACAAGTAAACTGGCTGGAGTTTTATGGGGCCTGTGGGAGGGAGGGGTCAGCTGACAGTTCCAACAAAGGGCCCATCGGTATTAACTCAGAGCACAGTGAAGGCTTAATTTGGGAAGAAATTAGAAAATTTAATAGTAGTCTTTTTTTTCTTGTATTTCTCCCTACCTTCTCTGTGTTCTTGCATAGCCTGTAATAAACACAATTAAAGCTGTTTTCATAGAGATATATGGCTTGTTCCACATTTTATCGTAGGCAAAACTAATTTTTTATATATCAAAAATCTTATACAGTAGAACAGAGTTCCACTGTATCTCCTAATCCTCACAATATAAACAGGCATTTCATGATTTAAAAAGAGGGAAAACTTTCTATCAGGGGGGAAAATCCTAATAATCTTGTTGTTGAGAATGCCAGCAAGCAAAATACAACATTTCATCGCTTCCCAGCCTGAGAGCCATCCCAGGTGACATCTGGTCTGTGTGGCTCTAAACTGAGTTAAGGGATAAAAGGAGAAAAAGAACAAGAGAATGGAATTTATATCAGCAACTTCTGGTTAAAGGCATGTTTTATCCTGGTGGGGAGGTTGGAGTTACACTTACTGAAGTGAAGAACATATTTAAGGGTTTTAAGTTTCTAAAGGAGAAGAGATGTATACAGTTAAAGCTGGCCTGGCAGTCAGGCCCAGCGGGCTGCAGGGACGTCTGGTGCCATCTGCACAGGGTCTGTGCGGTATTCTAATGTCACAAATCCGCAGCCAGGGCGTTACTCCAACTTGTATGTTTCCTCCGTGAGTTTCCCTGTCACACGCCCATCATGAGAATATCCTGTAACAGCAGGGCCGCCCAGAGTTGGTCTTCCGCCTCCGCCAGGCCCCGGGGCAGTCAAGTCCGTGCTCTGGGTTCTCAGGGAATACCCCGCCCCCCCTTCCCCCCACCCCGTTCTGGGGTGAAGGGACACTTGGCCCTACGTTCTCTAGCATGGCTGGCCCATTGCAGAAGGGGAAAGGTGCTTGGGGTTGACACCCCACGCTGGACTGGTGCTATTCCAACCCAGCCTTCTCCGTCAGTCAGTGACCAGGGACACACGCAGCAGAAGAGGCCGCCAGCGTAAAACAAGCTGCAGCAATGAACGCAGAAACATGGGAGTGGAACCCTCTGCTGGGGTCCTGCCTCCTCGACAAGGTCACGGTTCCAGGTGCTCAGCTCCCAAATCAAAAAGAAACCAGACTCCTAAATGAGGATCATTATCTAGTCCCTTCACCACAATGCAAAGACTTCCACAATGCTGCAGTCGGTTGTGCAGTAGTAATTCAGAGTGACACGTATCACCAGTTAGTAATTTAGCTGTTAGGAAACCAGAGAGCCTGTTAGCTGCTGCAGTTGTAAGAAGAAACTGTGAAAGTAAGTGTCTGCGGGCTGAGGTTTCTAAGACTTCTGGAGGCCGCGTCAGAGGACGCCCAGGTTGTAGGGAGTTGGAACCGAAGAGTGCGCAGTTGTGGAAAAGCAGAGACCTGGAACTTCCCAGTCCCCATTCTGTCCTGAGCAGCCGCGACCTCACCCGCTGCCCACCCTTCCTGGCCTCACCTTTCTCTCAGACGCCTTCTACCACTCGCCGGCTACTCCTCTCAGCTCTTTAGCACGAGCCCATCTGGGACGGAGCCCTGGCCGGGGCTTGCCAGCACCACCTGCGCCTGGCCCCCAGTGCCCCGGGCACGTGGCCTCCTGCACCTTGCCGTGCGCACCTGGAGAGCTGGCTGCTCCCATCCATGCGCCCCACCCACGCAGATGCGGCCGTGGGCTGAGCCAGCAGTCCCTCCGGCGCTTTCCTCTGTTACCTTCTGCTGCACAGGCTAGATGAACTGCAACCTAGTTCCCCAGCCCCTGCTCAGCTAGTGTGGGAACGTAACCGCGTTCTGGTCAATAAGACCGAACCAGAAGTCGGCTGGAAAGCTTCCGGGAAAGTTGGCCCTTTCCTCGTGGAAGGGAAGCCCATCCAGGCCCGGCTGGTGCTGCTCCTCTGTCTCGCCCTGAATAAGGATAGATTTGGAGCTTTAACAGCTGTTTGCAACCATCAGGCATAAGCATGAGAGGAAACCGGAGACTCCAGACACCCTCACGTCACCTAGCTGCTGCATCAGCCTGAGCGGCCTCATGCTCTGAACCTCTTCCGTTTGAGAAGGGTGACGCCAACTGACTTACGCACCTTGTGAAGCCTTCCCGTTCAGTTCAGTCGCGTCTGACTCTCTGTGACCCCGTGGACTGTAACACCAGGCCTCCCTGTCCATCACCAACTCCCAGAGCTTAATCAAACTCATGTTCATCGAGTCAGTGATGTGATCCAGCCATCTCATCCTCTGTTGTTCCCTTCTCCTCCTGCCTTCAGTCATTCCCAGCAACGAGGTCTTTTCCAGTGAGTCAGTTCTTCGCATCAGGTGGCCAAAGTACTGGAGTTTCAGCTTCAGCATCAGCCCTTCCAATGAATATTCATGACTGATTTTCTTTAGGATGGACTGGTTGGATCTCCTTGCAGTCCAAGGGCCTCTCAAGAGTCTTCTCCAACACCACATTTCAAAAGCATCAACTCTTTGGCGCTCAGCTTTCTTTACAGTCCAACTCTCACATCCATACATGACTACTGGAAAAACCATAGCTTTGACTAGATGGACCTTTGTTGGCACAGTAATGTTTCTGCTTTTTAATAAGCTGTCTAGCTTGGTCAAAGCTTTTCTTCCAAGGAGCAAAGTGTCTTTTCATTCATGGCTGCAGTCACCATCTGCGGTGATTTTGGAGCCCAAGGAAATAAAGTCTGTCCTTGTTTCCACTGTTTCCCCATCTATTTGCCATGAAGTGATGGGACCAGATGCCATGATCTTAGTTTTCTAAATGTTGTTTTAAGCCAACTTTTTCACTCTTCTCTTTCACTTTCATCAAGAGGCTCTTTAGTTGTTCTTCACTTTCTGCCATAAGGGTGGTGTCATCTGCATATCTAAGGTTATTGGTATTTCTCCTGACAATCCTGATTCCAGCTTGTGCTTCATCCAGCCTGGCATTTCTCATAATGGACTCTGCATATAAGTTAAATAAGCAGAGTGACAATATACAGCCTGGACGTACTCCTTTCCCGATCTGGAACCAGTTTGTTGTTCCATGTCTGGTACTAACTGTTGCTTCTTGACTTGCATCCAAATTTCTCTGGAAAAGCATTCCTGATGAGATCTGTTTTCAAGGTGGCTCACACTTCTGACACCACTCACCACTCTACCCATAAGGCAAGGCTCATTCTGATTTGTAGCTCCCAACACAACAGTCAGCGTACAACAAGTATAACAGAGACTCAACCACTTAGTGAGAAGGAAGGAGTTCTGACACTCAGCTGGGATTTGAGCATTACTCTTGCCTTCTCTCACATTTACAGCAATATACATTTTTAATCAGTAGGGCTGAATGGCTGATGAACATTACCTCTGAGTACAACTGCCCCCTGCTTTTAAACAACTATTTATAAGCACTGAGTAGGGAGGTATTGTGGCAAGCACTAGGAGTGCAGAGATAAGATGGAATTTCTAGATTCAAGGGGCAAATGGCAGAGACAAGTAGCGTGGTGCACGTTATTAATGAGAACACGGCCCCCGAGCACATTCCCTGTTATCCAGAAACAGGCTGCCGCGTGGCACCAATCACCTCAACTTCCCGCCCTCATATATTGCACCTGAACTCCACCTCCTCTGATGGCAAAGGGAGCGTTCTTCCTCCTCAGTGACCAGGCCGCCACCTGCGCTGGCAGAGGCGGGAATTGGCACCTGTGTGCGGCCTTTCTCCAGCAGTTCCCACACTCACAAGTCAGCCAGGCTTCCTGGGGGAGGGGTGCTGGTCTGCACACATGGCGATGGTTTACTCCCTTCTGGTTCACTTCTCAGTGCCCCTTCCTGGGCTGGGTCCTAACCACTTTATGTGTTGCTCTGGGGAAGGTCCCCGGAGGTCCCTACGGTGGGGACACCTCTCTCTTCATCTACTGGACCATGCTACAGCAAATGGCCTGCTGCCCCCAGTCCGTGACTCCAGCGACACTGCTGTCTGCCTGCTTCCTGCTTCTCAGACACTTTAGCGGTCATCCAAGAGCAGCCCAGGGACCGCTGGGGCCTTGGAGATCTTTCAGGAGATCCGTCAGGAAAAGGAACTTTTATTGTTTCAAGCAGGTATTTGCCTTTTCCAGCCTGATTCTCTGGCAGGTGGACAGAGGAATTTCCCAGAGGCTAGGCTATGGGTGACACAGCGACAGGTCTAGGCAGAAACTAAATACAGAACCCAGATGTCTACCACTAAGCCAAACACTAAAGAGACTTGCAAAATATGTCAAACAGCAAAACTCTCATCACTGTTTTTTTTTTTTTGGCGGGGGGAGAAAAATAGCTATTCTTCAGAAAGGTGTTATTTATGTCAGTGTGCAATGGGTTTCCCAGGCGGCTCAGTGGTGAAGAATCCGCCTGCCAATGCAGGAGATGCAGGTTCGATCCCTGGGTCAGGAAGATCCCCTGGAGGGGGGCACAGCAACTCCCTCCAGGATTCTTGCCTGGAGAATGCCATGGACAGAGGAGCCTGGCAGGCCACAGTCCACGGGGTCACAGAGGAGGACACGACTGAAGTGACCTGGCAGGCTAAGGTTTATTTGTTTACTGAGAAATGGAGGGAACGGCAAACCACTCCAGTATTCTTGCCTCAGGAACCCCATGAACAGTACTCAAAAGTAAATGCTTTAAAATGTTTCAGTTTTACTTTCTAATATAAATATTGATAACTATGCCCCACATAAGCAAGGCTTTCAAGGCCCTCAGGAACATTCAAGGCTGTAAAAGATTCCTGAGACCAGTAAGTTGAGAACCACGTCCTTAGACTGTGATTTCTCTGCCTCCTCGCAGGGGAGCCTACACCTCAAATTTTTATGTTCTCTAGAACCACATCCTAAGCCCACTAATTTTCTCACCATAAACTAAGATTCCACAATCTTGGTACGACTGACATTCAGAGACAGAGAACTCTTTCTGTGGGGCACTGTCCTGAGCTTGGCGGGACCTCTGGCGGCTAACTACTAGAGGCCAGTGGCATCCTTCTGCCCACACTGTGACAGCCAAAAGCGTCTCCAGACATGGCTGGAATGAAACTGGCCCTGGCTGAGAACCACTGCTCTGAACACTCTTCCTGGAGATGTCACCAAACACCACGGGTTAATCCCACTTATGATAAGAAATAACTGGACTTATTCGGTGCCTACTCTGAGCCAGGCACAATTCTGAGCACTTGATAAGCATTCATTCACTTAAACCTCATCTCCTGTGACACAGATAAGTCATTACCTCCACCTTCTAGATCAAGAAACTGAAGCACAGAGAGGTGCAGTGACTTGCCCAGCATCACACAGCAGACGTGACGATGGCAGTGCCAGGCCTGGTTGCTCCTCTGAGCTTTAGGCTTCTGTGAATAACTGCCTCTGCTGGGGACCCCCAGGTGACATTTACTCGAGTCCTCAAAACGAACTCAAAAGTCTCTGGTAGCTCAGCGGGTCAAGAATCTGCCTGCAACGCAGGAGACCCCAGTTCAACTCCTGGGTCGGGAAGATCTGCTGGAGAAGGGAACGGCTACCCACTCCAGTATTCTTTGGCCTCCCTGGTGGCTCAGATGGTAAGGAATCTGTCTGCAATGCGGCAGACCTGGGTTTGATCCTTGGGTTGGGAAGATCCCCTGGAGAAGGGAACAGCTACCCACTCCAGTATTCTGGCCTGGAGAATTTCATGGTCTGTATAGTCCGTGGGGTCACACAGAGTTGGACACGACTGAGCAACTTTCACATCCACAAGACTATTTCTGTATTTCTTAAATTAGTTAATGGTACTGCTTTTACACTGACCCTCTGTGCCTCACTTAACTTAGTAACCTGGGTGGTATTTCAGACTCTGCTTGGATTCTCTTCATTCCTGAATCCAATCATTCCTCGAGGTCTAACAGTTTTACCTTCTAATTATTAATCAAGTGTATCTTTCCCTGTATCTTCCGCTCCTCAGGCCCTCAGAGGGGCCCTGATCTCTCCTCAGCACCGCTGTAACCAACCCTCCTTTGGGGCCCTTGGGTCCGGCCCTCAGTCATCCTCCCCCTAGTGCCACCATGGTCTAGCTGAACAGCATGTCTGGCCGGGACACTTTCCAGCTTGAAGCTCTCTACTGGTTGCCTGGTAGCTGAGAACGGAGCCTGGGTTCCTTAGCACGGCCCTTGTGTGGCCCTTTCCGACCCCAGTGCCGTCTCTGTCACCCCAGAAGCTCACTTAACTCTCCAGCAGAATTCTGCTCAGTGGTGTCGCCTGAGCACAACAGGCTGCTTCGTGCCTGTGACCCTGAGCTGTCTTCTGGGAAGCGCTTTGAGTCATCACCCCGTGCGGGCCTGCCACGGCGCTCACCAGTTTGTGAGAGTGATTCTACACTGTGTCCTACAGACACCCGTCAGAGAGCTGCTGACGGTGGGTGCTTTGCTGAGCCCCACGCTCTCATCTTGCTATCTCCAGGGGCTGCGGTACTGGGCAAAGCAGTCTGGGGAGTGCCTGGAAGCCCTGAAGTCAAAGACAGTAGCAACAGGACATGTGTGGACCTGTGGGGAATGCAGAGTGATGAGAACAAGGAAAACCCGCCCACAGTTACACTGGCTGAAGCTCAAAGAAAGCAGGGGAACTCAAGATAGACGTGATTAAAGGGCCTGCCAGAGAGAGAGATGTACAGGGGAGGGGTGATCCTTGAAAGCCACAAGACACAGCCTTAATATCAATACAAAACAAGGACATATTCTATAACCATCTATTATCTTAGGACATAATGGTGGGAATCTCAGGGTGTAGTTACACGATCGCAAGCAACAGTAAACTGATTCCTCTGGACAATGTATTTCCATGTGGATAATATAAGTTTAGCTCAAAAGGATTACTCAAAGTACAATGTGAGCCAATATTCTGTAAGTATGGTTACCATGTAATTTCCACTTTCTGCCTACAGAGTACAGCGCCGAGTAAATTTCCTGCAGTTCTTATTTAAGTAAATTACAAATTTAAGTAAATTACAAACTCTTCTCCCTGTGGAGAAGAAGGTTCAAGTTATTTACAGGCATATTTTGCTGGCTCCTTCAACAGACTTGGTTAAATTCTTGGTACTAAGTGTGGGTTAACTTTTTGTTTAAAATTCTAACAGTGTATCTACTGTTTACGAACCTTAGCTTCCAAAGCCAAAGTCATTAAATGAAACAATGCATTCTCAGAAATGTTTTGTTTTTTTAATTAACTAGCTGACCAGTTGGACATGACCTCATCGCTATCACCTAGACATTCTCAAATGTACAGGATGAGTACATTTTCTATACAGGTGTCTAAAAATTAGGAAGTCACTGCTTGGGAGGTTTAGCGTCTGTCTGGTAACCAAGCTGCGCTGGGTCTACCCCTCGGCGTCCGCCAGCTCATCCACCCCGCCTGGGGCAGCTACCCAGACAGGCCTGCTCCAGGGGGCCCAGATTCTGCTTGAAGGAAACCCAGTCCTTCGGCTGCTCAGTCACGGAAGGTGAGACCAGGTGTGAAGAGAAGAGCAGGTCTTACCAAATTCTTGCTTTGGGAATAAGCTGAAACTCAGAGGACCAGGTAGTTAGTAGAAGATACCAAATCCACAAAGATGCAGAGAGAAAAATCCATAAAGTACATACACTCGTGGTGAGTCAGAGGTTATAAGGAAGCAGAGAAAGACAGCAGATGCTCTGAAGTAGACAAAAGACGTCGAAAGAGAAAAAGGAACTCAGAGCAGACATGAGAATGGGGCAGGCGTGCAAAAGCTGTGCGCCTCAATGAGGATTGAAGAGCTTAGCCTTTCTTTCCCCCGCTGCTGAGATCCTGAGAGCTGGATCCCCATCTGGGTCAACATTTCAGCTCCTGGAAGCCGGGCCCATCTTTCTCGGTTTACCGTTACCTGCCTGTCCTGCTCGCAAACCCCGGCCCACGGCCGAGGACACAGCAGAACGCACCCTGGCGAGCAAAGGGGGCTAAGGAAGACACCTCGGAGGTGCAGGGAACCGCTAAGACGGCCTCCGGCTGCGGGCCGTGGCTACTGCGGGGCGCTTCTACGGGCCCGGCTTCCGATACCACGAGCGGTTCTCACAGGCGCACCGAGCTGGCAGGAACCCCTGCAGCTCGGCCGCCCAGGAAGGAGAGCGCGCCGCTCGCGGAGGTCCCCGCGCAGAGGGCCCGACTCCGGGGAAAGGCGCGAGCCTCTCCCGCCCCCGAGGGCGCCCCCGCTCACCGGTAGTTGTAGGCGCTGAAGCGCCTGCTCTCCCGCAGCATCGCGCGGTACAGGTCCAGCACCTGCGCGCGGCCGGACGCCGCCATCTTCAGCGCCACACGCAGGGGTTCCTCTCCGCCGAGGCCCCGAGTTTAAACTCGACCCGCGAAACTCGCCGCCGCCGCCGCCGCCGCGGGAAGCGCGGGCGGGACGCGGGCGCGGGGCTGCGCGCGGGGCGCGGCCCACACCCCGCCTCAGGGGGCTCGGGCTCAGGGGCGCCCGGCTGAGGGGAGGCTCTGGCCGCGCGCCCGGACGAGGGGTCTCCGCCTCCGGGGGGCCCCGGCCGCGCGCCCCGGATGAAGGGTCTCGCCTCCCGGGGGCTCCGGCCGCGCGCCGCGGCGCAGGCGGGCTCCGGACAGCTAAGGGGGCGGCGCCTGCGGGAGGCGTTCCCGGCGGCCACCCCCGCGCCGGCTCCCGCGCGGCAGCCGCCCTCGGAGCGCGCGGAGCGGCGGAGGCCGGACGGCAGGCCGCGGGCCGCGCTTCCTTACGGCGGAGGCGGGGGTCAGCGGGCGGCCGGGCGGGGCGGCCGAAGCGCGCCGCGTCGCCAGGTTACCGGGCGCCCGCTCCCTCCCCGCCCTCCGCCCGGGCTGCCCTCGGCGCCGCCTGAGCCGCCGAGCGGGCTGCGCGGGCGCCGACTCCGCCGGCGCCTGGGGCGGGGGCGGGGGCGGGACCTGGCCGCGCAGGGACCGGCCGCCGCGGGCGTGCGGGGCCGAGGGCCCGCCGCCTGGGGCTCCTCAGCGCTCCGGCTCCGCCGAGGGCGCCCGCCCGGGGGCCTCCGGCGCGAGGCCCGCTTCCTGGGCAAGATGGCGGCGCCCAGGCCTCTGTGAGCGGCGCGCTGGGGAGCCCCGCGAGGCCCGAGCCCTGCACCCCGGCCGTCTCGTGTTTCCCGGAGCGCGGGTGAGTGCGCGCGGGGCGCGGCGGGCGGTCCTCTCTGCGCGCGCCCGCGCACCTCTGTGGCCTGGGGGAGAGGCGGCACCGGGCGGCCCGGGCTGGAGCCTGGGGGCTTGGGGGGTTAGGGACTCTGCTGGGTCCGTGTCCGCCCTCCAGGCAAGAAGAGGAGCTGAAGCTCTTCCCAGCCGAGTCCTCTGCTTTCTCTGAAGACGCCAACTTTCCCGATTCCCCTTCTTAGCCTGTTGGATTCGGTTTGCTCTGGTCCTGGAACGTAGAGCCGGCGCGGGGAAACACTGATTCTACTCAGCGTTTGCCCAGCGCTCGTCTGGGTTTTGGAATCTTTGTGTCTGGGTTTTGGAATCTTTGTGTCTGTAGCCAGCGTTGGGGACAGCCAGAGTTCTCTCCTCCAACGCGGTGCGAGGGGTAACTTACACGAGAGAGACAAGTCTCCGTTCACATCTCTCTTTCTCCCACCACGCTGTTTATGACTGTGTTTCCTTTATCTCATTTTGAAGTCACTCTGAGTCAGTTTCAAAGTTTCTCCTATTTTCAGGAACTTTAAGAGCAGACACTTCAGGGTACTTATAACCTAGGGTCCTTGCGTATCTACATACACTTGTTCTATTTGTTATGATACCTGTTATAATGGCATTTTTCAAACGGCACGGAAGAGAAACCACTTTTATTAAAATCCTCTTACGCTTCCCATTTGATTTTTGTTATGCCTCATATGTCTCTGAGTCGCAAAGCTTTTTACAGAGTAGCCAAGCTCCTGTTTCTCCTGCAGCGTGATCAGTCATTGGGCATGCCTTGCTTTGGTTTAATTGAAAGCACTTCTGATATTTTGAGTGTATCCTTTCAGTTCAGTTGCTCGGTCGTGTTCGACTCTTTGCGACCCCATGGACTGCAGCGCACCAGGCTTCCCTGCCCATCGCCAACTCCCGGAGCCTGCTCACACTCCTTTGGCATTACTCAAATGATTCAAGAGGGACTCGTACATTGTTATAGAAGACCCAGAGCTGTTTTTCCTTTGTGATAACACAGTTGAGTGCTGATGATATAAATTAGGAGTGTGGCACCTGGGAAAACCACATGTTAGTGCAAGGTACAGATAGAGAAAGCCATCAAAGTTAGAGGAAAAAACATGAACGTTATTTGGGCTTGTTTAAAAATAGTGGGGATTGCATTACCTTAATGCATTTTGCTTTCATGTAGAAAATGAAGTTGGAATAATTATTACGATATGCAGTTATTTGTCTCATAATCATTACCATATACAATTAACATATCTAACTGACTTTAACTGTTTTTAAAGAAAACTTTCCAAGTAAAGACTTTGGAAAGTCAAAGAAAACTTTCCAAATAAATATATAAAGTTTAGTTTGTTTGGGTAGTCTAGTCTCCTATTAGTACAAGGAGTTAAAACTGAATTTAGGGAAGTGAGAACTTCCCAGTTTCACAAAAAATACTTTTATAATTTTATTTTAAATAATTTGCCATTATGTTGAATATCATTGCTTTAAAAGACTAATAAAATCCTAGAGAGTGGCTGTAGGTACTTTTTAGTTATAGCAAGTGTTGTTGGTTTTTTTTTTTAATTTGCCAGAAAGGTATTGGATCAGAAGCAAGAAAGGTGCAGTGAAACTTGCTGAAGTTAAGGACCACCAACTCCCAGATGCTTTAAACGTTTGTTCTTAAAGTCAGATGATTTCCCAGATAACCTGTTCAGGATGTAAAGGGGAGTACTGAAGCTAAAATTTGTTTTTCTGTAATGGCAGATTATCCGAAATCCCATGTTTAGAAGTGAATGTGTTTAAGATTTGAATGATGTTTTTGGACTTTAAAAAATTACATCTTTATATTTTGTAATTTATTCATAACTTGGAAGAGTACTGGTGTTTTCCCTGTGCGTAGCATTATTTAAACTTTTTTTCATTAAAATCCCAATATCACACTGTCAGTTTTCACTCTCACTTTAAGGTTGTCCTTGTGCCCAGCTCACTGTGGATTGTCCCCCAGAATAAACTAAGGAAGCTGAGCAGAGTAGGTAACTTGTGTGGGACCTGACATCTCGCTCTGCTCGTACTAGAAGCCTAACTCTTTAAGAAGACTTTCTCTAAAGTTATACTTCGTGTGTAATTAACTTCAAGTAAGCAGCCGTTGGTTTTTGACCCATTTTCAACTGTGATAGTAGATTCCTAAGTGGATACAGTCCCGACCATAACCCTGGAAGGTCAAAGGTTAGCCAGGCTCTGCCCCAGGTGTGTGATCTGTGACCTGATCACCTTTCCCTGCTTATCTCCTCTCTTCAGTCCAAAGCAGAAGGGAGATGAGCTGTACTCTCCCTACCTCCAGGGACAGTGCCAAGACCAGGAACGTCTTCTCATGAGTTTGTGCCATAAGCTGCACGGTTGTGAAACTGCACCTCACGTTGCGACCCTAACCCACGGCCTTTTAATTGTAATCACTCACCTGGTGTCTGCACTTACTGACGCTCAGGCTCTTTGTGTCTCAGCGCAAAAGGCATTCAGGGAGAGGCAAAGTGACAGGCAAGCAGTAGATTTATTAATACAGGTTTCTCGTGAGAGATGCAAGGGGCCGGGCAAGGGGGCTCCGCCCTGAGGGTTGAGTGGGCTGCATTTTTATAATCCAAGGACAGTCGGGGAGGGGAGAAGACCACGTGTTGAGTTCCTCCTTCACAAAGGGCTGGAGCGTTTCTGACACTATGAGGTCATACTAGGAAGGTCAAAGCAGTTATTCAAATCAGCCGAAGGGTGGTAGCGTTTTTCCTTTGACCTAAGGCCTGGGGCGTAGGACAGGCTGTGCAGCTCAGCCTGCTTTATTCTCCATGTTGGGACAGGCTTTCTCATGTTGTCATTAGCCTACAGGGGTCTCCCAAAGTTCCCTCAGCTCCCTCTCTGCACTCCCCTGCTGGGACTTCTGCAGCGCCCTGGATAATGACCCGGTTCCATCCCCGTCAGCGGATGTCCCCCACCCGTTCCCCATCGCCCCCCAGCTCCAATACTGTGTTGAGATCCTTACCCCCAAGTGCTGTGTTAGGAGGTGGGCCTTGGGGAGGTGCTTAGGTCATGAGAGCGGGAGCCCCAGGATGAGATGCGTGTCCTTATAAAAGGGACCACAGGGAGCCCCCACCTCCCCCCGCTGCGGGGGCCCCCCCCCCCCGCTGTGTGAGGACACAGTCTGTGACCCAGGAAGTGTGCTCCTACCTGGCTCCAAATCTGGGGGCAGTCCAGTCTTGGGCTTCCCCGCCTGCAGAGCTAAGCGGTGAATGTTTGTAGCTTATCAGCCCCCAGGCCTTCGGTGTCTGAGCTGAGACAGTGTCTGAGCTGAGATGCTCTGTTCTGGTTTTCTGGAGAAGTGGTGTGCAGGGGGTTGCGGGTGCACAGGTTTTTCGTTTGCTTCGTTTTTTGTGTTACATTCACATAATGTTCTAACATCAGAAGCTTATGCTTTCTGCAAAATAAAGGAAAATGAAGCTTTTTTTTTTTTTTTACCAAGTTTTATCCAAAATGTTAATGGCATACTTTGAAAGAAACCTAATTTTAACTACTGACATATGTTTGGGTAGAAATGTCCCTTCCGGTGGGTGTTAGGGCATTTTCGGGCAAACAGTACCTTCCTTAACACTATTTCTGTAACCATTCCACCCCACTGGGGTTTTCTGTTTACTTAGTTCTGTTATTGGCCTCTTCTTCATTAAGACAGAAAAATCAAAACCTGACGTGATAAGCATGATGTCCACATTTGACTCTTAATTTGGTGTGAGAATGCAGCCGTCCCCTCCCTCCCCCCGCAGTCTCAGCGTTGCAGCTCATCCCAGCAGTGGAGGTTCTGTTTTTCTGTCCCCAGCATGACTGGGGTGGGAAGGGGCTTCCTGGTGGGTGGCTCTGGCTGGACCAGAGGAGGCCAGGTGCTGCTCTCCAGATGCCTCGGGCGCCCCGGCGGGCTCTGGGTAGAGGCCCCGGGTGAGTGTCCTGCAGGCCCTGGGGGCCCCTGTGATGATGCCGCGGCTGTGAGAGGCACGGCCACTTAGTTGCGAAGGAAGAGGAGGAAGCAAAGCTGGGAGAATGGCGCGGTGTGTGATCGGGCCACAGAGATGCTCAAAGGCCAGAGGGTGTGTGCAGCCCCCCAGCGGTGCGCTGTCTGGGGGGCAGTGACCGGGCGGAGGTGCCTGCTGCCTGGGAAAGGTCACCCCCCAGTGAGGGTCATCCTGGCAGCTGAGTCTTGCAGCTCAACATCAGGGTGAGGGGCCGGCCCCCGGCGGGAGTGCTGACACTCCACCACACGGAAGCTGCTCAGCCTGAGATGGAGGTGTCTCCAGTGCCCATGTGGACGTAGCCCGTTACGGCGCAGGGTCGTCAGGAGCCTCACTTAGCCCCTTCCTTCGGCTAAGAAGTAACAAAGTTCATTGCTTCTCCTGTGCCTGCCCACCCAGAAGTCTGTCCTTCCAAAAATGAAATGGCAGAAAGGCAGGTGATTTAGAGGAAGAGGAACGGCGGAGGATTATATATGGACTGCTGTCTAACATCCCCCCCCAAGAATAGATTGGGGTGTCAGTTCACTGCTTTGCTTGGTGTTTCAGGTCTGATGAGACAGCTGCAGAAGGCATGAAAATCAGTTTCTGGAATGTGCAGACCCCCTCCCAGCTGAGCACATGGGTTCTTCAGCCCCTCTGTTTGGAAACTGTCTTCTTAAATTTTATCGGAGAAGGCAATGGCACCCTGCTCCAGTACTCTTGCCTGGAAAATCCTGTGAACGAAGGACCCTGGTAGGCTGCAGTCCATGGGGTCGCTAAGAGTCGGATACGACTGAGCGACTTCCCTTTCACTTTTCACTTTCATGCATTGGAGAAGGAAATGGCAACCCACTCCAGTGTTCTTGCCTGGAGAATCCCAGGGATGGGGGAGCCTGGTGGGCTGCCGTCTATGGGGTCGCACAGAGTCCGACACGACTGAAGTGACTTAGCAGTAGCAGCAGCAAATGTCTTATCTTTCTAATCTTGGCTTAAAGGTGACTTCTTCAGCCAGCCCTCCCCGGCTGCTCACCATAACTAAAAATCGTGTCTCCATTTGTATCTTGGGGTTTCTTTTTATCTCCTACTTAAATTGTTAGTTTTACTCACTGCTGTGCCGGACAGCTGGCCCCGGGCCTGTCACATAGGTGGAGCTGAGCACACGTGTGTAAGGTGAGTGGACGGAAGCTGCTGTGGGTGCTTCAGGAAACGGCCCTTAGTGCCTAACGCAGCTCTTGTCCAGGAGACGTTCAGGGAGGATGGACGTGTTTCTGTCTGCCACGTCCACTGTGGCAGCCGCCACCCACACGTGGCTCTTGAGCACTGGAAATGTGACTCTTGAAACTAAGGAGCTGAATTTTTAACTTTAATATTACACGAAAGTGTTAGTCAAGGTTGTGTCCAACCCTTTGTGACCCCATGGACTGTAGCCCGCCAGCCCCCTCTGTCCGTAGGATTTCCCAGGTGAGAATTCTGGAGTGCGTTGCCATTTCCTTCTCCAGGGGATCTTCCCGACCCAGGGATTAAACCCGGGTCTGCTGCACTGTAGAGGGATTCCTCACTGCCTGAGCCACTGGGGAAGCCCTGGTTACATAGCCTGAGTAGTTTAGCTGCTGCTATATTGGACTCCACAGTCTAGAGGATGTGCTTTTATTAGCTTCTAACCTTGAAAAACATATCCATTGACTACGAAGCCATCGAGCACAGGGAATCTCCACGGCCTCTGAAAAGGCCTGCTCGTGGCCATACCGCGTGCCGCTCGTTTTACAGTGCACGGCAGGTGTGAAGCAGAAGATCCTGTGTCCTCAGTGGCCTTCCACGATTTGGGATTGTCGTGGCACTTTCTGTCCATTCTTTATTTTTTAAATTTTTAATATTTTAATTGCATTTTATCAATAGTCCGGAGCCCTTCCGGGCTGTAGTTTGTGGGAGGATCCTTCAGGAACAAGGGCTGAGTTCTCTGCATTCCAGCCTTCTGCGGCTAACCACGTAAGTACCAGCTGGTACTTACGCAGGAATTGCTTTCTGACTATATGGCATGCACCTGACCTTGAAGGCCGAAAGCTTTTTAAGTGAGGAGTGGGATTAAAAAGAAGCAGCAGAATTAGCGGATTAAACTTTATATGTTAGTGCTTTCCAGGTGACTATAGGGTTGAAAAAAGAATGATCAAGATAAGCTTTAATAATTGCTGTATTAGAGCCATAAGAGTTAGACTGTCTATATTGATTTGTCTGTATTACACTTTTCTCTATATTGTCTATACTGATGCTTTGTCTATATTGTCTTAGGTCTTGATATGAGAAATAAAAAGAATTAGTAGTTGCATCTTTTACTTATTAAAAATAAAATGTTTAAAATTCATGTTTCATGGTGGATTTTAAAAAATTGTATTTATTAATGACGTAATAAAGGTTAGCATCTTTTTTTGGCCGTTTTAGCGTGTGCAGCTCAGTGGCGTTACTGCATTTACCATCACTGCCATCCTGTGGCTGGAGGTTTTCGTCTTCCCAGACCCTGATGAACCCTGACTGCCTGCTCTCCTCTCCCCCTGGCCCCTGGGAACAATTGTTTTACTTTTTATTTCTATGAATTTGATGAGTTTTAAAATTCTTTTCCATAACTTATTGTCCAAACTGATATGTAATACTAGTATCTATGTGTCTCCAGGAATCACCTCCTTTAAGATGACCTTGGCCTTCCTTAATTCCATAGTTGCCTTACCTTGGGAAATGGCAGACACTTCTCATTAAGGACCCAAAATTATCCGCTTTGGTCCCTGCTCCCAGCCATCACTAACTTTAACATGCTCACCTCGGGAAAGGTCATCTCGCTCATTTAAGAAAACAGTAACTAGAAAATGGCTTTTTAGGGACAGATGGTAAGATGGACTTCCTTGTATACGTCGTCATGTGCTTGGGATTCCAAATTTTATACCAGTCTCCACTGAGAAAGGCAAAAAGAACCTAAAACAGTCACTTAGTATTTTTAATACCTCCCACCTTAGTATATAGGGCTTTCCCGGTGGCTCAGATGGTAAAGCGTCTGCCTACAGCGCGGGAGACCCGGGTTCAGTCCCTGGGTCGGGAAGATCCCCTGGAGGAGGGAATGCCAACCCACTCTAGTATTCTGGCCTGGAGAGTCCCATGGACAGAGGAGCCTTTGTGTCCATGGGATCTACAGAGAGCTGGACACGACCAACGCACGGTAGTATAACATCACTGTGGCCACTGGACACATCTGAATTGACGAGGTCAGGATGGAGTTTAGTCCGCTCGTGAGCACCAGGAATCTGGGGGATTTGAAGGGAAGCGTGTCCCTCACCCGATACTTTTTAGTCGCTTGGTCTGACTCTGTGACCCTGTAGACCATAACCTACCAGGCCTTTCCGTCCATGGGATCCTCCAGCGAGAATACTGGAGTGGGTTCCATTTCCTTCTCCAGGGGGTCTCCTGACCCGGGGACTGAACCCGCGGCTCACGTCTCCTGCCCTGGCAGGCGGGTTCTTTACCACCAGTCCCGCCTGGAGTGCCCAGATCTGGGCACAGTGCATAAGGTGAATGAGAGAGGGCGAGAGGGGGTGACTGTTCTGAGCGGAAGGCACTAAAGCCTGCTTAATTGCCCTGGGGAGATGCTGAGGGTTGTGTTGCTTGTGAGGGTGGGCAGGAGGGCTGGATGGCAGCGACCCTGTAGAGACAGTTCCGAGGCCCTGCCGATTGACTGAAGGGGTGGGGGAAGGTCGGGAGTGGCCTCAGGTCCCCGGGTTGTAACACACATCGCGTGCAATCAAGATCGTTTAGTGAGCATGCTTGTTCGGGCATCATGTTGTACCTGTGCAAGAAGTGAATCTTTAATTTACTGCAAGTGGCATTGCTGAATTAAATATGTGCCGTCTAAATGTCAATATGTAGATGTTTTACCGTTCATGCCCGTTTCTTAGACCCTTGTAATACGGTATCAACACGCTCTTCCCCAATCTGTAGATTTTCAAAAATCTAATTGTCATTTTAATTTACATTTCTTTGAGTTTGAACATTGTTTTATAATTTTCAGAGGTATTTCTGATTCCTTTCAGGGGCACTTTGTGTCACTCTCTGATTGCCATTTCTCTGTGCGGAAGTTGGACTTTTTGGCCTTCTTATAGGGTTTCTCACATCACGATCCCAGAGTTTTGGTGGGTATATTGGGATCTTATTAAGGCAGTTTGTCATCTGTTCCTATTTTAAGAGTTTGTCTTCATGAAGAGGGAGTGTTGTGTTTCGGCAGGTGCCTTCAGAGCATCTGGGGGCTGTCATTTGGCTCTTCTCTGAGCATGGGGTCAGCAAGTGGGCTGGGCCTCCCAGCTTGATTCTGTGCCCAGCAGCTGCCCCTCGCCCCCCGTGGTCTTGGTATCCTGTTCCCTCAGCGCTTTCTGTTTGTGTGCCTTTCATTTGGGATAGCGTTCGCATATCATTTTAAGTGTATGTCCTACTCATCACTGAAACAGCTTCTCGAAGATGGAGAACTTTGTAGTGATTCAGCTACCTGTCCCCTCATTCAGCCCTCTGCAGTTTAGCTGTGGTGCTTCACACGCGACCAGTGTTTGCAGTTGCCTCCTTGAAGGGCTGCTCCCCTGTCTTAGCCTCGCTGATTCTCAGAGCTAAGCTCTCCTCCCTCCACGGGTGGGCTCTCCACGCCTCCCCGCCCCGGGCCACCTCCCTTGACCTGCTCCTTCGCCTTGTGACTTCGTCACCGATGTGAACATCAATGAACGTATCCATCTGCTTGTCCCACCAGCCCCTCCAATACCGGGTCTAAAATGATCGCATTCTTCACTCCACCCCAAGCCCGCTTCTCCACTTGCCGCGCCCGCTTCTGTTTGCGGTCACCCCTCGGGTTTCCCTGGTGGTCCCGGCTGCATCACGGGTGTGCCCCTGCTGCATGCCACCTGGGGGGCCTGGTGGCCTGGTGGGAGGGTGGGGACAAGGAGGGCAGGGGGCAGACTCGGACACCTCTTCACAGTCAGACGGCGGCCGCCCGTGCAGCTCAGACTGAGTGTGTCCTTGGAGGGGAGGGGCGTCTGGAAGGATTATTACTCGGTCACTACGTCTCTGCAGAAAGAAAAGTTATTTAAAAGCAAAAATGAGCTGTTGAATTTTGTAATGAAGAGACCGGATTTCACTGTGTAAAGACTTGGATGATTTATAAGTCTTTAAACCCCAGTGGAGGAAAAGTTATTACTTAATACTATCTTAGACATTCACTCTTACTGAAAGAATCTCGGTAGAAGACGAATTAGAAACTTCAGGTGCTGCTTTTGCCTCTGCCAGAGGGTTGGGCAAATTATCTTCCTGTCATGGGCGATTTGGAGCTTGAGGACAACAGCAGTGTTAGAACAGGAACTATCAGAGCCAGCTTTGACCACAGCGGAGCGACCGCGAAGGCCCAAGGTCAAAAGTGTGATGGATTGGGTGATTAGGATTCCTTTTAAAACCAATTAGAGGTGGCAGGTTTGCCACTGGCAAAAAGTGCTGTAAGGATTGAATCTCATCAGCATATAAAACTTCTTGGATCATCAAAAAAGGGTTCAATGTTTAAAATATAAGTACACACACAGACACGACCTGCATAGGAATCCTTGTTCGTGCTATTTTGCAGTGTTGCGTCTAGCCTGGTTTTTCTGTTAAATAATATACAGTCACTCGATTGGGCGTGTTTTTTAACTTAGTGGCTAGAACGCTAAATGCCGTTTCCCAGGTGGTGCAGTGGTAAGGAACCCACCTGCCAATGCAGGAGGTATAAGAGATGTGGGTTCGGTCCCTGGGTCTGGAAGATCCCCTGGAGGGGGAAATGGCTACCCGCCCCAATATTCTTGCCTGGGGAATCCCATGGACAGAGGAGCCTGGAGGGCTACAGGCCATGGGGTTGCAAAGACTCGGACACGACCGAGAGTCTAAGCACCAACGAACCTCAAGAGGTTCCGGTCGCTGAGCCCCAACCCTGAATGTTAAGTGTATCTGTCAGCTCAGCTGATCCACTGTCTGCAGTTGTCTGTATGTTTGGGGTCTTCTAGGGGAGTGGATCTGTGGTCAGGCATTTGTGTTTGGGATCCCTGGCTTAGCAAAGGGGCAGGGGGAGCAAGGACTGGTGTTTCAGAAGGGAGGAGGAGACGGAGAGCAGAGAAGGGGGTGTGCGTGCAGTAAAATTTCTCAGGAGTGTCTCACATGTCAGACACCAAGAAGGAAAGCAGGCGAGAAGATACCGAAAAAGAACTAAGGGTAAAGTAGTAATGAGGATAATAGGGATTGTTAGAAAGAACATTGCTTCAATGTAACCATCCTGGTGTTTTTATTCTAGCCTTTTGGGGGAGGATGTGGAGTCATAGGTAGTCAGAGAGGTTAAAGTTGGCTATTAAGTGGGATACACAGGGGCTAGTTAGGACTCTTCGCGGCCCCATGGACTGCAGCCTACCGGGCTCTTCCACCATGGGATTTTCCCAGGTAGGCTGCAGTCCATGGGATTGCGAAGGAGTTGGACATGACTGAGTGATTTCACTTTCACTTTTCACTTTCATGCATTGGAGAAAGAAATGGCAACCCACTCCAGTGTTCTTTCCTGGAGAATCCCAGGGGCGGGGGAGCCTGGTGGGCTGCTGTCTATGGGGTCTCGCAGAGTCAGACACGACTGAAGCGACTCAGCAGAAGCAGCAGCAGCAGTTAGGTCTCTACCTTTGTATATGCTTGAAAGTTTTCATAATGAAGTGACTTTTAAATGACGAAGCAAAGTAAAATAGTCTTAATTATGATTAAAGGAGAAAGAATTTTTATGAATATCAGGGCGACTTTTTTTCTCCTCACTATCAGACCTGTGTGATAGCATTAGCCTGTGAACCTATTTTTGAGGCAAAATTATTCACAAACAATTTAGGAAATAGACAAAATCATTTTTTTTTTAATGGGGTCTCTCAGCTCTGTGTGTGAAGACTGCAGAAATTGGGTGGTTTCTTCATCTTCATGCGATGGCAGTGGGTTTGTCCCCATACCAGAGCATCTGCCCTGGAAGGCAGCCCAGGGCTGGAGCTGTCTCACCGCACACGGTGTGCAGCTCTGGGGGTGGGGAGTCAGAGTCTAGTCACCGAGCATCTGTTTCTGCAGAACCCGAAGTGGGGCCGGAAGGGGGTGCTCCAGAGACAGGAAACGAGAGAGAAGCCCGTATTTGGAGGAGGAAACGGCAGCCCACTCCAGTGTTCTTGCCTGGAGCATCCCAGGGACGGAGGAGCCTGGTGGGCTGCTGTCTGTGGAGTCACACAGAGTTGGACACGACTGAAGCAACTTAGCAGCAGCTCGTATGCACCGCCCTGTGCCCGGCGCTCTAAACGCTTCATGTCCTCACAGCAGATCTATCAGTTAGCGGCTAGTCTGTCTTGTTTATTTTCTTTTTTAAATTATGATAAAATTTATAAGACAAAAATTACCATCTTAAACATTTTTAAATGTGCAATTCAGTGGCACTAAGTACATTCACATTTTGGGTAAACCTTCACCACCATCCAACTCAGAACTTTTTCATTTCCCCAAACTGAATCTCTCAGTTCAGTTCAGTTCAGTTGCTCAGTCACATCTGACTCTTTGTGACCCCATGGGCTGCAGAACGCCAGGTTTTCCTGTCCGTCACCAACTCCGAAGCTTGCTCAAACTCATGTCCATCGAGTTGGTGATGCCATCCAGCCATCTCATCCTCTGTCACCCTCTTCTCCTGCCCTCAATCATTCCCAGCATCAGGGTCTTCTTCAGTGAGTCATTCTTTGCATCAGGTGGCCAAAGTATTGGAGTTTTAGATTCAGCATCAGTCCTTCCAATGAATATTTAGGACTGATTTCCTTTATGATTGACTGGTTGGATCTCCTTGCAGTCCAAGGGCCTCTCAAGAGTCTTCTCCAACACCACAGTTCAAAAGCATCAATTCTTCGGTGCTCAGTTTTCGCTATAGTCTGACTCTCATATCCGTACATGACCACAGGAAAAACCATAGCCTTGACTAGACGGACCTTTGCCGGCAAAGTAATGTCTCTGCTTTTTAATATGCCGTCTAGGTTGGTCATAACTTTTCTTCCAAGGAGCAAGCGTCTTTTAATCTCATGACTGCAGTCACCATCTGCAGTCATTTTGGAGCCCAAGAAAATAGTCTGTCACTGTTGCCTTTGTTTCCCCATCTATTTGCCATGAAGTGATGGGACCAGATGCCATGATCTTAGTGTTTTGAATGTTGAGTTTTAAGCCAGCTTTTTCCCTCTCTCCTTTCACTTTCATCAAGAGGCTCTTTAGTTCCTCTTCGCTTTCTGCCATAAGGGTGGTGTCATCTGCATGTCTGAGGTTATTGGTATTTCTCCTGGCAATCTTGATTCCAGCTTGTGCTTCGTCCAGCCCCGCATTTCACATGATGTACTCTGCATAGAAGTTAAATAATGGTGAGAGTATACAGCCTTGACGTACTCCTTTTCCAATTTGGAACCAGCCCGTTGTTCCATGTCTGGTTCTAATTGTTGCTTCTTGACTTGCATACAGATTGCTCAGGAGGCGAGTCAGGTGGTCTGGTATTCCCATCCCTTTAAGAATTTTCCAGTTTGTTGTGATCCACACAGTCAAAGGTTTTGGCATAGTCAAGGCAGCAGAAGTAGACATTTTTCTGGAACGCTCTTGCTTTTTCTATGATTCAACAGATGTTGGTGATTTGATCTCTGGCTCCTCTGCCTTTTCTAAAACCAGCTTGAGCACCTCGATGAGCTCAGTCCACGTACTGTTGAAGCCTTGCTTGAAGAATTTCGAGCGTCACTTTGCCAGCGTGTGAGGTTAGCATAATTGTGCGGTAGTTTGCACACTGGCATTGCGTTTCTTTGGGATTGGAACGAAGGCTGACCTTTTCCAGTCCTGTGGCCACTGCTGAGTTTTCCAGATTTGCTGGCATATTACGTGCAGTACTAACCTCCATCCTCACCGAACTCCTAACTCCCCAACCCTCTTCCGCAGCCCGTAGCAACCGCCATTCTCTCTGTTTCTGTGTGTACGCATATACATGAAATCAAACATTGTCTTGCCTTTTCATAACTGGCATATTTCACGTGGCATAGTTATCTTCAAGGTTCACCACGTCAGAGCGCATCAGAATTCCCACCCTTTTCAGGGTGAGTGACACTTCACCGGGGGTGTGCACCGGTTCTGTCCATGGCTGTGCTGGTGGGCACTTGGGCCGCTGCCCCGTTCTGGCTGTTGTGAACATAGTGCTGTGACCACGGGTGTCCAAATATCTGTCCCTCTGTCTGCTCACAGCTCTTTGGGGCATAGTCCCAGACATGGAATTGCTGGACCCTACGGTAATTCTGTGTTTGATATTTTAGGGGCCACCAGACTGCTTGCCACAGCAGCTGCACCGCTGTCCATTCCCATCAGCTGTGCACGAGGGTTCTGGTTTCTACAGATTGAAGGTGGGTCCATTTCTTGTTCCAGGTCATGGGGTTGGGGGGGCGGCGTGGGGAGGTTACGTGTGCTCACACTGCTCACGTGCAGACCCAAATCTGAGCCTGATGGTCTGCGTCTGGAACCTCTGACGCAAACACAAGAGGAGGTGCAGAGGCTCGGAGACGCGGTTCAGGGCCTTGTGCACGGGTTCAAACCTAGGCCATCTGTTGTCACAGCTCGTGTTGTTAAACATCTTAGATTTAATATCTCTATATGTTTTTTCCCTGCCTTTCTAAATTTATGCTGTAAAATGTTCTCTTATTTAAACTATCTTTCAGGATGTATGCAGTATGTTTGATTTTATTTAAATTCTTGGGTCAAATTTTGCCTGTAAACGCTTTGAATAAATGCAAATTGATCCTGCCGAAGTTTTGTATATATCTCTGTTCTACCTACCCCTGCCAGAAGTTTGCTTTCCAATAAAACTAAATAAAACTATCTAAGCTGAATTTAAATGGGGGGAGGGGGACTTGGAATGGATCTGTGGTAAACAGTGAGGACTTTAAAAAAAAAAACTCAGGTAAAGTGAGTTTTCCGTCTTCATCAGTACAGGAGCAGCAGCTTGGAAATGTATCTGTTTCTTCGATCCTTGTGTGTGATTTACTAAGAGCCTCTGCATCGCCCCTCACAGACTAGGTTGTGCAGGGCCTGGTGGCGTCCTGAGATAAGCTCGTTCCCTGGGGGATGCTGGCGCAGCGGGGGCCGAGGGTCAGCTCTGATGCGGCCTGAGTGCACAGCCCCCCACAGTACTGCCGGGGAGGCGCCCCCTGCAAACGCCAACCAAGGGATTCTGCGCCCCGATCTTCCGGGCAGGCCCTCTGGGTGGGTGACCTCTCCTGTGCTACGTTTGAACGGTGTATGTGTGGGGGGAGCTGTGGGTATGTGGCCCTGAGCCCCTCCCCGGCTGGGGGTGAGTGGCTGGTCCACCATCGTAGCCGGTGGGGGTGTAGACAGAGGGCCCACAGTCACACTCAGGCCGACTCTGCTCTGGATGGTGTCTGCAGAATCGTCCCGAATCCGGTGGCTCCCAGCCGTGGCCTGCACCGCAGTCTGCCTCCAGCGATCCTCCGGTCACTGGCCTGGTGTGCGTGCTGGTCATGGGGGTTTAAAGAGCGTCGCAGATGGTTCCAAGTGGCATGGTCTAGGTATGGAGTTGTTGCTGTCATTTCTCTCGAGCACCTATTCTTTGGGCTCTAATTAAGATTTTTCTCGTCCCCAAAGCTACAGAACTGTCTTCTCCTGGTTAGCAGGGCTCCCTCTCACCCGTGGGACTCTCTTCTGTGTTGGAAGGTGGTGTCCACTCCCCACGGAAGCCGTCTCTGTTCCTGACTTGGCGCCAGTGGCCGTCGGCGCTCCTCTCGCTCCCTCTGCGGAGCCTGGAGTTCGGGAACGCAGAGGGAGGGCAGGGCTGTGCTGGCCCAGTTTCTCTGCCGGCGCCGGGTCACCGCATCCGAGGGCGGTTTCACCCCCCAAGCTGAAGGCTCTAGCGGGCTTCGTGGGCGCCCGTGTGGCCGCACCTGCGGTGTCCGGTTCTCTGCCTCAGCAGAGGTGACGGGTGGTTTCTCCCCTCCTCCCACTCTTATGATGATGCGTTTCTGGGCGCAGTCATTCTTCTTTGCTCCAGATGTGAAAATCTGAGCTTGCTTCTTTTCTATAAATGATGGAAGAGCCCCTTGTGACCCCCTATAAATCCGGTAAACAGATAACTAGGCTGGCAGCGCAGGCGGCGTGCCTGGGGAGTCCTCGGCCTCGTGGTGCTCGTAATGCAGGGGATTGACTGGGCTTAGCAGATGGGCACCGCTCGTATTTCCCTTGTTGCCGACAGGTGCGCGAGGGCTGTGGCGGAGGTGGGGTGGGGGCGCGGCTCTCCTGGGCAGCGCTGCGCAGCCCCCGCCCCCGGGACGCCGAGCACCCCGCCCTCTTCCCCTGCGGAAGGTGGCAGCGGCTTGCAGTGGGCTTGTCCTCACGATCAAGGCCTGCGTTCGTTTTTAGAAAAGATTATCTTTGAACGATGGAAGCATCAGAGATGGATCACAGAAATAGAGACAGCCCATGGAAACAGAACAGGAGAAAACACCCGCTTTGCTGCCCTAAAGCAGTGTCACCGTTTTTCCCGCGTGATTTTCACAGGGTTGCGCCTCTTGTTTCACATCTGCACCCTCTTACTGCTCTGCAGTCTTCATCATCAGCATTGTGATGGTCGCATAATATTCTGCTTTGATTCTGTACCATCAAGTCCTTGACTCTGTAGTTGACAAGTGCCTTGCTCCCAGCTCCTTGTGGCTGTTAATAACACCACAAGGTACCTCTTTGTGCATGTAGCTATTTCCATATTTTCAATTAGTTTCTTATGATAGAGTCCCTAGTGGTATTATTAGGTCAGGGAATAGGAACAGTTTTATGGCTTCTAAAACGTACCGCCAGATTGCTTTCCAGAGGAGTGGAACCGATTTACAAGCCATCACAGAGTCGTTTGCTTCCCAGACGGCCAGGCAGGATTAGGAGTGCAGCCTCTCACGGCAGGGGAGGAGGGGTGCGGGCACGTGTGTGTACACGTTTGTGCACGTGTGTGCATGTGCTGTGTGAGTGTGTGTAAGTCTTTCCGGTCTGTATGCACACTGATTTAGGCCTCAGTGCCGTATGCATTGTTCTTAGTAGGAATATGCTTGGTATCCAGCTCCCATATAAGGTTTGTGGTTCAAAGTTTAATACAGAGCGTGGTAGACATGGAGTCGGGCTTCCCCGGTGGCTCAGCGGTAAAGAATCTGCCTGCCATGCAGGAGTCGCAGGAGACTCAGGTTCGATTCCTGGGTCAGAAAGATCCCCTGGAGAAGGGCACGGCCACTCACTCCAGTATTCTCGCCTGGACAGAGGAGCCTGGTGGGCTACAGTCCATGGGGTCACAAAGAGTTGGACACGACTGAAGCAACTTAGCATACGTGCACACACAGACATGGAGTTAAGCAAGTATATATACATTTTCTATTTCCCTGGAATTTGAAATTTTAAAAAAGTTGGCAAAGGTGAATTGGCAAGCGCATTTAGCCATTGTGATGAGGTTCTGATCGGCCCCCTGCTTTTCAGGAATGCCTGACGCCATGGGGGTAGAGGTGGAGTCTGAGGGGCTCGGGAAGCAGGAGGGCAGAGCCCTGGCAGTCCCTGAGCCTGTGCTCGGGAGCGGTGCTGGCCTGGCTGCAGGGTGCACTGCCGGACAGTCTTAAGGGCGCTCCAGTGGAGGGCTGAGCTGAGGGCCTGGGGGCCCGTCGAGGCTTAGTGGGAAGGGTACTGTGATTCATTAGCAGTTTGTTCTAGGTCTATGTCATGGCAATTCTCTTCAATTATTTATATTTCCCACTGGATCATGAGCATTTAGTGCCTTTAACTAGAGACTGGACCTTTTGAGGTTGGCTGTCTTTCTGTCCCTTCCCTGAAGGGCTGTGTATTATGTGTGCAGGCGATGGCTTTGTGCCTTCTGACTGAATGGTGAATGAATGAGTAAACGGATGAGTGAGGGACGTTAGTACTCCATCTGCATGTTTCCGGGAGGGGTTCTGAAGCCCGGCAGGCAGGTGGCGAGTCCAGCGTGTAGAACCTGCAGCGAGTGCTCTCCGGGGTACAGGAACTTGATTTTGAGCTGAGAGATTTAGGAGAGGCAACACTGGAAAAGACCGTAGAGGCGTGTGCACAGGCTTCCAGGGCGCCTGACAGGGCCTCCTCGTCAGACGGGTGGGGATGCCGAACCGGAAAGCCGCGTGTCCTCCCCGGGGCGCTCTGGCGGATGGCAGCAGGGCGCGCAGAGCTGCCTCTCCAGCCCCCAGCCCAGCGCCCTTCCCTGTTGTCTCGGGGACTTGCGGTGCTTGACTGGCCACGTCCACCCCCACCATGCCCTCACCTGATGTGTGTTTGGGGTGCTCTTCTTTGTGCACCCACATTTCCCCTCCCTTGTGGCTCTGCAGATCTGTGTGTGAAGCTTGTGGCCTTGACGCAGCAGTCAGACTCGGCTCCAGAGCGGTACAGGCCGAGAATATGTCCTGAGAGCCCAGAGAGAATGCGGGATCAACACTCAGTTCGGGAGCAAGTTAGAGCTTCATGGTGTCGGAGTCTGAATATGAGCTCCTTTTCCGTTTGCACGAGAGACTGGTCCGTGTCAGCTGCGGCGCGTGATTTGAGTGTGCATTTGCCACAGCTGTGATCCTTGCAAAAGTCTCATCATGGTCCACGTGCGCGGAGCAGAGGCTGAATGTCATCAGGGAGCAGTGGCCCCGGGCCTGAGAGCAGAGGCCCCGCCCCCGTCCCTGACCTGCTGAGGCTCAGGCTTTACTGGGACGAAGCCCCCGAGGTGTCAGATGAGACACCGCGGGCTCCCGCAGCAGCCCCGTGGGGGCCGCCCTGGGGCTCGAGCGGTGCACCGAGCAGCTCGGCCGCGGGGGCCCCAGGCCCCGGGAGAGGGGCGACGTTTGCCTGGCGAGCTGGGAGTGGTCCTGCTCCTGGTCCTTGGGTTTGGGATTGGTGGGTGTTTACACTTCAGGAGAGCTTCTCGGTTCCTATAACTTTGGCGCCCTGGGTGTGACTGCCGGGCTCTGCGGCGCTGGCTCAGTGTGCCCACGCCTTTCTCCCCGGGAGAGCACGGGGTCCTCCGGGCAGGCCCCCGCGGCCCTGTGCTCAGGGCGTTTTGTCTCCACAGCCCTGGAGACCAGCGCCACCCTGCCTTCCGTGCAGGAGCTGCAGACCTGGGTACTCAGCTCAGAGCAGAAAGGAGAGAGGGGCTGACCTGCCCAGGGCCGCTGTGACGTGTGGAGGTCAGCACCTCTTTTTACTCTGTCTGAACAGGATTAGTTGTTTCTATGATAGGATCTTGAAACTTCTCAAAAATGTAGACAATAAGGAGAAACTGAAAGGAGAGAAAACTCACTCAAGTTCCTTCCATCCGAAGGCCAACCACTCAGAATATGTAAAAGTTTTCTCTCATTCCTTTCTGCTGTGCAGTTTTTATGTGGTTCTTATTAGCCTGTTTATGAAAGTTTTGCCTTTTTCTTTCATGTATCACATATGTTTTTCCTTGATACTGTAGAATTTCCTTTACAGAAATTCAATCTTTCATTGATCGGCCTAGACTGAAATGTATGCTTGCTCTGTTAACGTGGGGACCAGAGGCTCGTCCTTCTCCCCCAGTGAAATAATGCTGGCTGCCCCCAAGTGGTACTGTTTTTAACACAGCGGGGTTTTCTGTATTTGAGACTAGAGTGCTTTCTTTCCCTTTTAACTTCTGTGTATTATGCAACCCTGAGAAATGTTACCAAGGGAAAAAGTAATTTATACAGAGTTTTCTTTATTTGTAGGTTGTTGTGTTAAACTCAGATCCACTTATTTCTATGCCATCCTCTTTAGATTTGGGAAACTCTTTAAGATTGAGACTTTCTCAGCTTTTGACTGTGGTGGCTTGGTCAGCTAAGGAGGGGACCGTGAGCCTCTTTCTCAGGCTGGGCGTGGAGGGTGAGAACCTAGTCTGTCAGTGATGGGGACATGGGGCTGCGGTCCAGCCGCCAGGAATGGGAGGCCAGTGCCCACCATGGACTGCGTGCTCCCGTCAGCGCGGTGCGTTTTTAATCCTTGTTGATGTCATCCTTTCCGTGTGGCTCTCTGCAATTTACCCACTGTGGATCTGTTTGGGGGCGCAGGTTAGTAGAAATAACTTTGCTTGCATCATTGGCTCTAGTGAATGTTTTGGGGTTTTATGCATTTTATATACATATTCATCCACAAACCAAATTTAGGCGTGTAAAGCTCTCTGACTTCCAATG
The DNA here is from genome assembly GCA_006410935.1 of Redunca redunca. Classification (NCBI taxonomy): domain Eukaryota; kingdom Metazoa; phylum Chordata; class Mammalia; order Artiodactyla; family Bovidae; genus Redunca; species Redunca redunca. The sequence continues at coordinate 84,305 of SJYQ01003114.1, forward strand.
AACACTTATACGTGTACAGAGTCTAAAGCCTGTAGGCAATTTAGACACAAGCAGACAACTTGGGACCATCTTCTGGAAGCAGTTCAGATTATGAGTTACACTGCAGTGCTTCCAAAGGTGCCTTTTGAGTTAAAGCACAGCAGTTTCACTCATAGTATCCATCTGCCCAGAAGTTAAAGTGTTACAATGCCCAGAAGTGTGTCTTCTGGGCTTCGCTTACTATTACTATTACTCTGTAGCGAGTCTCGTAGCTTTTCTTCCTGGAGTGTTTGTGCGCATTTTGGGTGCCCTTTCCCTCACACTTTGCAGCAGCCCTGGGAAGCAGCAGATGGGAGATGTCTTTATCACTTGACTTAACTGTTTGATGTCTGAGGACAATGTTGCCAGCTTAGAAAAGACGTTAGCAGTGGTGCAGGGTATTAGAGTGACCCAGCAGGGAGAGCCAAGGGAAATCAGAGGTTAAACACTGGGCCCACGCCTGCAGCCGCTGGGAATGTGCTCACTGCGGAGGGCTTTGAAAAATTGGGTTATTCCCTGGATGGGCTCAGAAGTAAGGGGCTCCTTCTTCCTGCCCCCTATTCTCGGCTGTTACTTGCTAAAGAGTTGTCACTCAAGATTTTCAAGAGCACAGTGCCCATGCTTGATTTATCAGTTTTAAAGGGGTCCAGCCTGGACTGCAGCAAGGAGATCAAACCAGTCCATCCTAAAGGAAATCAACCCTGTATATTCATCAGAAGGACTGATGCTGAAGCTCCAGTACTTTGGCTGCCTGATGCAAAGAGACTCACTGGAAAAGACCCTGATGCTGGGGACGATTGAGGGCAGGAGCCAAAGGGGACGACAGAGGATGAGATGGTTGGAGGGCATCACCGATGCGATGGACTTGAGTTTGAAGGAACTCCGGGAGATAGTGAAGAACAAGGAAGAGGCACGCTGCGGCCCATGGGGTCACAGAGTCGGACGTGACTTAGCAACTGGACAACAGCAGGCCTGGACCTGAGTGAGAAATCGGGTGCCCAGCGTGTGGCAAGTGCTGTGAGTGCTGCAGGCCAGTGCTGGGCAGTGAGGTCTGTGCCTGTTGGTCCTGCTCCCGTGGCCTTGGGGTTAGTGGGGAAACTGGAGCTCAAGAGCAGACCCAGCGCCGGGCCTCCTGTGGTGTAACAGGGGAGGCGCAAGCTGCCAGAGTGCTCGAAGACGTGGCCTCTAACCTCCATCTGAGGGTTCTGGGGTTGGGGTGGGGAGTATGAGTGTGTGTGTGTGTGTGTGTGTGTGTGTGTGTATGTGTGTTGGGAGGGCGGTGGTGCCTGCAGACTGACTGTCGCCGCCAGGCTTGTGACTCCATGGATGTGGGGTATGCTGGGGCGTTGGAGTTGTCAAATTTCCCAGATCTCAGTGCAGCGAAACTTGGGCACCTTGGATTTTATCCACAGAATGTTTTTGGTATTAAGGAGCCACTGAAGGACAACCTAGACAGCATATTGAAAAGCAGAAACATTACTTGGTCAGCAAAGGTCCGTCTCGTCGAGGCTATGGTTTTTCCAGTAGTCCTGTATGGATATGAGAGTTGGACTATAAAGAAAGCTGAGCGCTGAAGAATTGATGCTTTTGAACTGTGGTGTTGGAGAAGACTCTTGAGAGTCCCTTGAACTGTGAGGAGATCCAACCAGTCCATCCTAAAGGAGATCAGTCCTGAATGTTCATTGGAAGGATGGATGTTGAACCTGAAATTCCAATACTTTGGCTGGCTGATGCAAAGAGCTGATCCATTTGAAAAGACCTTGATGCTGGGAAAGATTGAAGGGAGGAGGAGAAGGGGACGATGGAGGATGAGATGGCTGGATGGCATCACCAACTCAACGGACATGAGTTTGCGTAGATGCTGGGAGTTGGTGATGGACAGGGAAGCCTGGCGTGCTACAGTCCATCGGGTTGTGAAGAGTCAGACACGACTGAGCGACTGAACTGAACTGAACTGAAGGACTTTAACCAGAGAGTGGTTAAAGTTAGTTCACACGGCTCGGATTTCAAGAATAATCTTTTGGGATAAGGAACAGCCTACCTGGATATTATTTAATCAACTAACATTGTTCTGAGGACCTCGGCTGGTGTTATTAAGGATTAAGACCCCTCACTGCCACAGAACGCTGGATACTGTCACCTTTACTTAGGGGCCGCCTGACCTTTGCCCTTTGCTGTAACTTTTGTGTAAAGCTGTCCCATGTCTTTCCTTGCATGCAGAGCCTGCAGAGGTGCCTGGGGAAGTCTCGCCCTGTATGTGACGTCTTGGTCTGGGGCCATAAATATGGTTCTAAAGTCATAAATTATCTGTAATGAAATTCACTATAGATTCACCTAGGTAAATAAATGAATTTTGAAGCCAAAATCGTAGGGGGAAATTCACTTGAGTAAGAAAAAGGAACAAAGAGAAATGGTCATAATACAGTCTGGAAAGGAGAACCCACATCTGAAAAATAGTAAGACCTGCACATGAAGAATTTACAGTGAAGTCATAGCTCTCCCCTATCTTTCAAAGGAAGAATGACATAACCAGCAAGAAAACACATTTCCCAAAGCATCAAGCTATGTTGACGTTAGCATAATAGTATGGATTTTGAAATGGAGTTGTTATTTTGAAATGAATTTGTTTGCCTGATTTTTGAGGTGGAGACTGGTTTTCAAAGAATCGGGGAACAGCGGGCAGCAGAATTCCCAGCACTGTCGTGATGGGCTGGCTGTGTATGTATGTTCAGAGGCAGGCGACCACGGAAACTACCAGACAGGAGCCGGCTTCATTTAAAGGAGGTCTTTTGCCTCCTGCCGCCTCGCGTGGCGCCAGCTGTGAGTCGCGTGGGACTGAAGGCAGCGTGTGCTGCTGCGGCTCAGCCTGTCGTCCTTGAGGCCTTCTTACAAGAAGCGACGCTGGTGGCCATCCAGAGCATCACTGGCCGCCCTACTGACTGAGAGCCAGCTCTCCTTTGGCTGACGCCTGCTTTTATTTGTAGAGAAAAGATCATTAATGGAAGCAGCCAGAGGTCAGATGCGCTGCTCCCCGGCTCATCAAGGGCGAGGGGCTCGATGGATCAGCTGCCCCTCTGAAGCCGGGTCTGTGCTGAGAGTGTTTTTCCTGTGAGTGAATAGTACGTTCAAATAACAGGTCATAAGCGACACACTGGACACATACATAGACTCTGGAAGGTTTGAACACTGTAAACAAGACGATAAAACCGCCGAGACAACACAGTCGCCGTGGTGTCGTGGCGTGAAGTCGCTCAGTCGTGGCCGACTCTCTGCGACCCCGTGGACTGTCGCCTACCAGGCTCCTCCCTCCATGGATTCTCCAGGTAGGAGTACGGGAGTGGGCTGCCGCTGCCTTCTCCAGGGGAACCACACAGCAACAGGCCAGAAAGGTCGACAGGCCCCGCGTGAAGGGCTCGGGTGGCCAGTCCTGTCCTCCCAGTGAGAAACCAAGCTCACCAGGCTGGCGGTCAGCACCTTGGCTGTCTCTCTCCTCCTCCACTATTTTTTTTTTCCTTATTTTTCTAAATTTTTTTCCTTCATTCTTTCACTTTTAAATGCAGAGTCCACAGAGCTTCTCCAGCCTCCAGGGCCTGAGGCCTTGAATCGCCCTAGTATTCTGAAGCTGTTTGACGCGGCTGGCACCCGGGAGACACTCCTCCTGGTCGTGGGGTGATGCTCGCCCCCCTTGCGGGACCACGGCCTCTGAGGAGGAGGCCCAGGCAGATCCCGCCACGTGGCGACTGCCCGGCAGGCCTGGTGTGCGGCCACCAGGGGGTGGTGTCCGCGGGGCCGGAGCCGGCCTCCTGCTTTCAGACGTGGACCCCAGCAGCGTGCTCCCTCAGCAGCGGCCGGGCGCCTTCTTTCCTCTTGCCTTCCAGCTGTGCTCTGTTTCGTCACACAGACAAGACTGCGTGGCCCGTTTTCCTCTCGATGCTCTGTTGAATTTACAGTATTTCTAACCGCCGATGACAATGACTGTTTTCCCAATCGGATCAGAGACCCAAGACTTACATTCAGTTCAGTTCAGTTCAGTTCAGTCGCTCAGTCGTGTCCGACTCTTTGCGACCCCATGAATCGCAGCACACCAGGCCTCCCTGTCCATCACCATCTCCCGGAGATCACTCAGACTCACGTCCATCGTGTCCGTGATGCCATCCAGCCATCTCATCCTCGGTCATCCCTTTCTCCTCCTGCCCCCAATCCCTCCCAGCATCAGAGTCTTTTCCAATGAGTCAACTCTTCGCATGAGGTGGCCAAAGTACTGGAGTTTCANCTTGTGTTTCTTCCAGTCCAGCGTTTCTCATGATGTACTCTGCACAGAAGTTAAATAAGCAGGGTGACAATATACAGCCTTGACGTACTCCTTTTCCAACTCTCACATCCATACATGACCACAGGAAAAACCATAGCCTTGACTAGATGGACCTGTCGGCAAAGTAATGTCTCTGCTTTTGAATATACTATCTAGGTTGGTCATAACTTTTCTTCCAAGGAGTAAGCGTCTTTTAATTTCATGGCTGTAGTCACCATCTGCAGTGATTTTGGAGCCCCCCAAAATAAAGTCTGACACTGTTTCTACTGTTTCCCCATCTATTTCCCATGAAGTGATGGGACCGGATGCCATGATCTTCATTTTCTGAATGTTGAGCTTTAAGCCAACTTTTTACCTTACGGGAAAGGATCTTAGCGATTCTCCTTGTTTACATACTCACAGAGGTTATGTTACTTGCCCAAGGCCACAGCTAGTTGGTCAGAGGACTGGGTTTCAAAGGGCTGCATGAGCAGATATTGAGCGGAATATCCGACTTTTCTTCCTTTGTGTTCATAGTGGAAACCTGCCTGATCACTTCCTGACCCTGAACCCAGGTGAGAGGCATGTTAGAGGAAATCATGAGGGACCCCGAGGAGGGACTGGAACCTTACGTGGAGACACCCCCCTCCCCAACCACAGGGACCGGCAGACTGGGTCAGTGCTGTGCATGGGCTCTCTTCAGCTTAGAATCCAGTGAAATTATCCTTCAAAAGTGAAGGGACATACACTTTCTCAGACCAACAAAAGCCAAAGGAGACACCACCTCCCCCACCCCAGCCACAGTGGCCGGCAGACTGGGTCAGTGCTGTGCATGGACTGCGAGTGGGAACGGCCCAGGACTCACTGATGGCCCGAGCCTGACCAAGTGATGACCACCTGGGCTCCTGGGCCACACGACAGCCCCGCTGGAGGGCTGCATCGTCCACGGGAAGCCCCCGCCCTTAGCCCACCCATCGGTGCTGCATCCTTCCCCGGCCCGTGAACCTGTGCCCTAAACCTCGGGCTCTGCAGCCTCCCAGGCTCAGGCTGGGGCCTCTGGTTGGAGACCCTGTGACTCTCGACAGTTAAGTCGTGGGGGAGATGAGACCACCAGCCACGGTGGGCAGCACTCGTCAGAGCTCCTTGTGAGTCAGCTTGTCTGCAGGCCCCTGAGTCCTCTGCACATGCAGGACAGGGTCCTGATCCCAGACTCCACCCCCGACACCTGGAGGGAAATGGAGCTGTCCAGAGTGCTGGAATCGCTGAGCCTGGACAGAGCCCTGTCCAGCCCGAGGGGTTGTGCCCTACAGGCCTGGGGCACACAAGGGCTAGAGCCCCAGCTTCAGGAGGAGCCTGATCCAGGCCCAACAGGAGGGCGGTGGCTCCTCTGCCCTCCTCACGAGCTGGAGAGCAGATGGGGAGCGAGGCCTTTGGGCTGAACACCTGCTGTCTGCTGCAAACCCACCTTAAGCTGGACCAGCCCCTCCCCTGGGCCAGTCCTCTGTTCACGTGCAGGTTCATTTATCCAAGTCATTAGTATTTCGAGTCCTGATGGAATGTTAGGATCTGGGTATGGAAATATGGGTAAGAAGTATTTGTTAACTAAACGTACTATTTTTGGGGCAGCTACCATGTGCTTGAATGGTGCGAGAGCTGGAAAGGTGAACAGAGTATGCCCGTTGTCCGCCAGGGGCAGGAACTGGTTGGAGAGTCACTCACACGTATTTATTATGTGCCCAGAACCCAGCATTCATAAAGAAGTGTCTCTTTACTGTTAATCGGTGTGTGGTGCAGACAGGCGTAGAGGCTGGGCCTGGAACCCAGCCTGGGGAGGGGGGAGGTTGGGGGGCGGAGAAGGGTGAGGGTTGAGTGGGCCAGGGGGTGGAGAGGAGGGCAGGGAAGCGGGGGCAGAGACCCTCAGTGCCCCCTGCCCTGACGGAGCAGAGGGTACCCGGCGGGGGTGCTTAGAGCCCGGAGCCCGGAGCCCTGCGCCCTGCGCATGGTGGAAGCAGCCCCGTGTCCACCGGAAGGGCAGAGTGGCCGGGGGAAGCTCCAGGGCAACGGAGGCCGATGGCTCACTCCGCCTGCCTCCCTGGCCCGCCCAGAAGGTAGACTTAAGCTGGGAAGGTTTCAGATGCACCAACTCTGTGCTTTCCAGACGTTCTGTAGGACTCAAGGTGCTTGGATGTTAATAGATAGGTCCCAGGGTCCAGCTGGTGCAGAAAATGCCCGAGATTAGAGTCCACTCTGTCCCTTGGTCTGTGCCTGGCCCAGCAAGTGCTGATTCACCAGACGCTTGCTTTCCTTGCTTTTCTAGCTCGCCGTTCTCCCCTTTGGCATCCCAAACACTGTCCCTAACATCCTCCTCGTCTTGAGCTCAGTAGCATTTCAGGGGAGGGCTTTAGCCATTTTCCTCAGTTACTCAGTTTTCCTGGGTCTCTCACATGTTCCATGCTGTTGAACTTTTGATTGTTCACCCCCCCCCATTAATCTGTTTCATGTCAATTTAATTCCTAGACCAGTCAGAAGAATCTAGAAGAGTAGATGAAATTCACCTCATAAGATGCGAAAATTCTGCAATTTCCCCCTCCAATCTGTAATATTATCCCTCTGAAGAAAGTTTTGTGTGTGTGTTTTCCCTTTTGACTTCTATTATTTTAAAGCCCCACTGGGTCCCTGAAGCGGATCTAGTTCTGGTGGACAGGACGATGTTGCACTCAGCCTATCTTTCGTGCCATCTTGGAATTGCCCTGCTCTGCCCAAGAGGGATACCAAGGTTTAGCCCTACAAAGATGGGGCTGCTTTTCCATTTTGATCAGAGATGCTCAAAAGAAAGACTTCCTCCTGCTCTCCTTATGCTCCAGATTATACAGGTAGCAAGTCACACTTACAAGTCGTATACTTTTTACTGTGAGCTTCTGTTTTGAATATTTAGGGTGGAGAACTGCACTCATCTGGATTCCTTCCAGGATTTTCCGCTGGCTCCCTGGGAGGACAGTGCAGAATGGCCAGTTTGGTGACGGGCTCATTACTGCTGAGCCTCAGGGAGGAGCTGGCGGGAAGCTGGCCTCACCGAGGACTTTCCCCACCTGCCCGCAGTCCTGCAGTGAGAGCAGCTCCTGCTCTTCAGGGCTGCGAACCTCTTCAGAAGAGACTGAAGATGACGCATGTGCACGTTACCTGCTTGAAGCTGATAGGCCATTTACCTCTGGGATTTAGTCTCTCTACCAATTAATTTATAATCTGTTCCTCCCTTCTCTCCCCTTACCCGTCAGTCACCACTCTTTTCAGGGATAATTGCAAGGAAGAAGAGACTCTGGCTTTCCATCAAAGCGTGTGTCACGCTTCCACTCTGCTGTTGCGTGCAACGGTGGGCCGCCCGCCTCTCCACCACCTTTGCTTCCCTTTCTCAGTCCTTGTTCTGTTTCTTGTTTTTTGAACATGTTAGTGAGAGGACATTTGTGTAGTTTTGGTGAAATGAATTTCCATTTGCCAACACATTCTGGGAGCCGGATCATAGGTGCCTGATTGACTGTGTACAGAGTTTTGGAGAAAACGTGGCTGTTGGCCCTAACACTTGGATGAAGCGAAGGCTGGAATGCAGCCTTCCCCTGCCTTTCTGGGCTTGGCTGGCGGCCCCGGAGTGCTGGGAAGATGCGTGCCGAGGCTACGGGCTCAGTGGAAGGAGCGTCGAGAGGCTCTCCACCTGGAACACATCAGGAGTCCCCTGTTCCTTCCCTGCCTCCTTAGGCCGCCCTGTTGAGAGACAAGCGTCCTGTCGCAGGAAGGCATGCCAGCAGCGCTGCAAACACCTGGGCCCTCGTCTTCGCCGCAGCTCATGGGCACAGAGCTGAGGAATGGGAGCATTTATCCAAAACGGCTTCCACCTCTCATGATACTCATTTTGAGTTTTGTTAATAAAGACTGCTTCTGTGTGGCTTGGCTGCTTCATAGGTTTGTAACGTATCAAGTCCTTTGGGACATCTCATCCCCCCGAAAGCTGGGAGCTCTGGGGGTGTTTTAAACTTTCCCCTTTGTCACAGGGGCGAGGAATGGCTGACATACTGTGGGCCAGAGCCCCTAAAACAAATCTGTTTCCACCTTTCATACCAAAGCAGGGGAGTTGCCGGAGTGATGCGCTGCTAATTCTGCTTCCTGATGCTGAGTGCACCTGGCGGGCCTGCCATCCGGCCTCGGGCCGGGACTCGAGGGGGCTGGCGTGAGCCCAGCTGCCCTTCCTTCCCCTGGGGCAGGGGCCAAGTTGAGCAGTGTCCACCCTGCAAACACGAGGATCGTTTCATTGCTAAAGATCGGGGGCCACAAGCATTTCTGGTGGTCTGTCGTGGGACACGTTACCGTCCTACAGCTCAGGCAACAGATTCTAAAAGAGCCGTGTCAGCACTATTTTGCACATATTTTCAGGTTAGAAGTAAAAAAAAAAAAGTCCAGTTACTTATATGAAGGTACCTATCATGACTTACGGTTTTGATAAAATATTCCAAATGATGCACGATATTTTTCTTTTTAAACACGATGAGAAAGATGAAAGGCAGATGACCAGATGTTTCTAATAGGTGCAGTATACACATTGGATGAATTCCTTGTAACACAGTCGTCACTGTGGTAGTAAAATGTCAAGAATTGCAAGTTCAAGGGAAGAAGCCTGAAGTTTAATAAGAAAATGTGAAGACATACACATCACTAGTAATCAGTGAAATGAATGTAAAAGCGTGCATTTCTAAGCATCAGATTGGCAGAGGTGAGAAAACAGCGCTCGGTGTCAGGGAGGGGCTGGAAATGTGACTTCTCAGGTGCACTTGGAGAGTACTGGCTGCTTGCCAGTGTACTGTGATGACTCAGAAGATGCGAGTGCTTTTCCGCTGTGACAGGTACCTTCATCCACGGTTGCTCAGTTCGGCTCCATTGATGTCGTGTGGCCCTCAGTGGGGTGCTTGGCGGGCTCGGTGCCCCTGAGATGTGACTCACTGCCCGGAGGGCTTGCACTTGCCCCAGGGGAAGCCCGAGCTGCTGCGCTGGTGACTGAGAGGATGTTTATCCTGGACAGAATGGACACAGGCTCTAGAGCAGGGGTCTCGACGTGTTGTCAAAAGGAACACTTTTTCCTTTCTTTCCGTAAGTCATGAACATCTGCTTGGGCCCATCCTGGCCAGCCAACTCACAAGCAGGCTGGTAGAAGTTGACGTTCATAATCTGAGGTCGGCCAGCTAGCGCAGTGTGTCCAAGTGTCTGCAGGATACTGGTTTCCAGAATCAGTCACGTTCTCCACCTCGTTCAGTTTCTCCCAGCATTGATGCTTCAAAATTGTGACCACCTGGAAGAGCCCGCCCTCGCCTCTTAATTGGCTGCAATTGCTGTCCTGCCGTCACAGATGTGCCTGGGAGCTGTTTTTGGTCATAACATTTTTGATGCCAAATGCTTTTGTTTTCCTTTCAAATTTCCCAGAACAGCTGGGTGTCCTACAGTTAAATTCTGTACTGACCACCCAACGTTAGCTCAAACCCTGGAGGGAAAGGGCTTAGTCCCACTGGACTCCCCACCCCTGCAGATGCTGGGCACTCACCATCCGGCTCTCCATCTGTACCTGTCGCCACCCAGGTGGAAATCTTTGGTTTCCACAATGCCCTCCTCAGGTTCAACACTGTGCTAGACTGGCTCACAGAACGCTGAAAGTGCTTTACTCAGGGGTTTACGGGTTTATGATGAAAGATATAATTCAGGAAGAGCTACCTAGGAGGATACCTGGGTCGGGGACTGGGTGGGAGCACGGGGCCCCTCCACCCTCCCAGCACCTCGGTGTGCTCGCCACCTGAACACTCTCCGAACCCCATCGCTTAGGGATTTTTATGGAGGTTTTATCATATGTAGGTCTAATTACAACAAGTACAAGGATATTGTGGATTAGAAGAAAATCAGAAACACGTGGCATCAGAGAAATTTCATGTTCATTAACAGAACTCTTTGGACTATGCCTCCAGGCTTCCCCAGAGATATCTTCATTCATTAACTCCGACGGGATCGTTAGATTTGAGTGCTTAGAACATGTGAGCACGTGAAAGCATGTGCTTTGTAACTTCTAAAAGACTGTACACATGAGAGTATTACTGGGTCAGTATTGTTGGTTGACCATCTTATTAAAGATTGCCAAATATTTTGGGGTCCATCATTTATTAGGAACTCTGAAGTTTTCAGGTAGCCTTTGGATAAAAGATTTAATTTTTTCTCTCATATTGTTCGGTTGCGTTAATCACGGCAGTCTGCATTTTAATGTCTCCTTTTCCAAAGTGTGTCTATTAGACCGCTGAGTTGTCATTTTAAAGTGCTTTGTACATAGATACTCAGAGTGAGAAGTTAACCAGAGCCATGTTCCCCGTCTTCTGGGAGCTTTTAAATGTCTCTGCTTTCCCCACGTCCAGCCCACCAGGCTGCACCCGCTCTACCCCTTAGGATTTGCCAGTCACAGGTGCTCAGTCGTGTCTGACTCTTTGTGACCCCAGGGATGGTAGCCCACCAGGCTCCTCTGTCCATGGGATTTCCCAGGCAAGAATACTGCAGTGGGTTGCCATTTCCTCCTTCAGGGAATCTTCCCAGCCCAGGGATCAAGCCCGCGTCTCTTGCGTCCCCCCGCATTGGCAGGCGAATTCTTTATCACTAGCACCACCTGGAAAGTCCATATACCATAGGGGTCCAGGCAAATTTCAGAGAAGACTGGCTGCTTCTCAGGGCCTGGTACTGCCCCACTATATATTGTGTTGGCCAAAAAGTTTGTTCAAGTTTTTCTGTAAGATGTTGTAGGTTTCACATCTTAAGGAAGAACCGGGATGAACTTTTGGGCCAACCAGTAGTTCTGGTCTTAAAGGAGACGTTGCTCTGAACCCGTTGTCCACCGTTCCTGTGTAACACATGTCAAGATGTCTGGGTGGTTCACTGAAAATCACATGCAGTTTCATCAGACCTTATGTACCAGCTCTTCCGCAGTGAACTTACGTTATTTCTAGTTTTCACAGAAACTGTGAAATGGGTATTCCTCACCCCCATTTTTCAGAGAAGAAATCAAAGTCCTGAGAGGTAGCATGACTTGCCAGCCTCCAGGTTAGGTTTGGGAAGTTTGGGAGCTGGAAATCAAGCCCAGGGCTGCTTTGCTCCGGTGACCGAGGAACCGTGGGCACTCATGGTGCGGTGAGCTCTGGGCGGGGACCAGGAACGCACGGAAAACTCCGCACCCTGCTACCCCCCGAGGAGAGTGCTGCCTGTTCCTCATCAGGATGCCGAGGAGGTTCCAGAAGGACTTAATTGAAAGCTCTGCATAAATGCATGACTTTATATTAGGTTGGCAGAGGTTTCCTGCCAATATATGAAGTGCTGAGAATCGATAGGAAGAAGTTTACGGTTATAAAGTAGAAACGAGCAGAGCATGAAAGGCTAATTGGGATGTGTGGAATGTTAGGAAACCTGCAGATTTATGTATGTGAGGTTTGGAAGATGCTCCCCTAGCAGTTTCTGGCAGGTTTTGATAATTGATGACGGACCGAAAATAGCTGAGCTCCTCAGATGAGCCCAACAGGGCTTCATTTAAACGCGTGCTCTCCCAGAGTACCCTCCTTCCTCTCCTTGCACCTGAAGGCCACACACCGGTGTTCCACTGGGTGTAAGATGGTTTAGGGTCAGAGAGGGAGTGAAGAAAACGAGGGCACTATTTCGTGATTTCAATACCGTTTATCCGCGTCCTGCCCCTGAGATGGTGCCTGAGCCCCTATCGTGAATGGCAGGGGGCTCAGTGCCCCCAGGGAAAGGTGCTCCCAGTTGTCACAAGGGTAAGACCACCGCGGTTCCGCAATGACAGCAGATCTACATTCGCTTTCATTCAGCAAAGCGACTAATGCTGAGTTGAGTTGGCTCTCACGATTATAGGCCAGATGAAAAACGCTGTTCTAACACTGAGTTTCTGATATGATTTTTAAAATTTAATCCAAAACACCTTTTTTTTTGGTATCAGTAACTTCTAAAATGTACCATTCTACTTTTTTAATTGTCTAGGCATTTTCTTCCACCAAGTACTTTTCTTTGTGCTGTTTCGATGGAATCCTGCCAGTGAGATGAAAACTAAGCCATGTGCCTGTGAAGAGCTGATATTTAAGTGATGCTGTGTATTCTTTCAGGCTGCACCACACTGCACGCGGGATCTGAGTTCTTCAACCAGGGATCAAACCCTCCCGCTCTGTTGTGGAAACTCAGCGTCTGAACCACTGGAACCACCAGGACGTCCCTGCGCTGTATACTTTGATTTTACCTAAACAGGCGAAAAGGAGAAGAAAGCACTTTGTGTGTAGAACTCACGCATTGTGTGCCAGGCAGCCTCCTAGATTCCACGTGTTTACATATATATATATATGTATATATGTATTTGTATGTCTATATACTGTTATATCACTTTGCATAGTATTTATAACCATTTTGCAGATGACAAAACTGTGGTTTAAAGAGATCAAATGAAAAAAAGGAAAAAGAGATCAAATGACTTGCTAGTTAACATGGGTTTAGAATTTGAGCCCAGGACTTTTTCTTTCAAAGCTCTTGTTTTTGTTGGTATCTGTCTTACGAAGACTAAACTGCAGTTATCAGAAGGTTACAGAACACGACATGGTGAGGCCGTAGTGCTGCTTTCGATCTAGTCACTTTGAGCAGCACGATCTTGTTAGGTAGGTGTTTCACGAGGGTCCTAGGGCGAGTCTAGAGAATGTGTGAGGGGAGTCGGGCCTCCCTAGGTGTTGATCTCATGGTCTAGAGCGGAGGAGGGTGCCTCTCTGAGCTGCTGGTCTCTGCTTGTAATTGCTGTTTAGAAACTCTTGTCGGCAGCTGTCACTTCTGAAGCTGTGCCGTTTGGCTACTGTTTTTCTTCACATAGGGGCTTTCCTGGTGGCTCAGACGGGGGAAAAAATACTCCTGCAATGTGGGAGACCTGAGTTTGATCCCTGGGTGGGGAAGATCCCCTGGAGAAGGGAATGGCAACCCACTCCGGTGTCCTTGCCTGGAGAATCCTATGGACAGAGGAGCCTGGTGGGCTGCAGGCCGTGGGGTCACTTGTCTGACTTGGCCACTTAGTATTCTGAGCCGTGCCCAGCGAGCCGTCAGACCAGCAGCGCAGCTGCACGTCTGGTGTGACTTTGAGCTCGGCCCGCGCTCATCTGGTCTGTGCGCCCTCTGCTGTGCCTTCCCTGGTCCTTTCTGGCTCTCCAGACTTAAGGCGTCCACCACTGACCGTCCTCTCGGGGTCTCGCCTCTTCCGTGGACGCACACCCCTCGTTCTCTGCATCGGCCCCTCCTCCTGCACCTCTTCGGGACTCTGGCCGTCCTCTCGTCAACGATGCACTCCCTGTCAGCGTGTTTCTCTGTGTAACTCATTACCAAGGTGCTCCAGCTTCATATATTTGAAGGTCTTTGATGTTTTGATGTTGGGGACGACTATTTGAACAACAGTATTTTACACAAAGTGGGAGTTAAAAAAACCCTTTACAAATGATTCAGTGTGACTTCATTTTAGTAAACTCGCTGGCAGCACAGGCTCTGGTCAGGGGCCGTGTCACAAGGGGCACGGGGGGCCTGGCACTTGCACACCGTTTGTGGGGCTGCCTTCCAGGGCACTCCCGCTGGGCGAGCCGATCAGCCCTCTCTGTTGAAGACGCGTAAACCGTTTGGCCTTGCAGTCCAGCTTTTAGGAGCTTGTCCTAAAAATGCTGTCATGTACATGCGACCGTATGTACAAGGGCATTCTTTATGGATCTATTCATTTCAGCAAAATATTGGAAAAAGTTCAGTGTCCAATGGGGAAATGGCTAAATACGCTGTGGGACACTTGTATGATGAAAGACTGCACCGGGCGAAAGAATGAACTAGATCCACGTGCACTTTCCCTGTAAATTCTTCCCTGACAAGAATAAGGTGCAGAACACGCTAACATTTGCGTAAAGTTAGGTCTGCAGCGGGGCGTGTGTGTGTGTGTGTGTGTGTGTGTGTGGATGCGTACAGCTCTATGGCCTGGAAACTTGCTTGTAGGGAGGTCGAGGAGGCAGTGGAATTTACTCTTCACTGCTTACCTTTTCATAACATTTCAATGTTATTGTAATTTTTCTATGAAAAATATCAGATTAATTTTTTAGAAGTCTGATAGTACAGACTTATTTCCAAGTCTGTTGACTTAACAACAGTAGGTGAGATAATGTGTGTCAAGAGCTTAGCATAGTTCCAGATCTAACAGCGCGTCTTCAGTAAATGAAGCTGAGTGGGGGCCGTGGCGGAGATGGTAGAGCTGGGTGAGGACGATAGGACTTTACACTAGGAAGTCCTGGTGGTGAAGAACAGCGGATGTCCCGTCCTCCAGCTCAGCCTCACCTGGGGATCCGGGTCCTCACAAAGAGATGGTCCGAAGTGTGAAATAGCTTATAGTTCTTGTGCGCTGGTTTAAGAGATAAAGTTAAGAAATAATGTTTTTCTTTGTTCTTGTCTGCATTTTCATGTTTATTTTTTTTTAACATAAAGTGATTGTGAATCACTTAATATCAGAGAAAAAAATTAAAAGCTGTATGTGTCTCCCCAGGGCAAAAGCCATTATTGAGTCAAACTTCGTAGCCTTGACAGATGAGCCGTGCTCTCTTGTGGTGTGGAAGCTTGGCCACCACCATGGAGCTCCCGGTGTGTCTAAGCCTGGTTTTGAGGAGCAGGCTTTCTGACTCTAAGGTTAGGATCTGATACTGCCATCTGAGGATGTCTGTCACGGGTTCATGCTTTCCGCGAAGCTGCTGGCGTGGGATCCGGCTTCGCAGGCGCGTGGCCGTCTGCTGGGGTCGCTGGCCTGTGAGAGCCCCGGTCCCCGGCGCGAGTGACCGCCAGGTGTGCTCCTCAGGAATTCCTGCGTCCAGTCCTGCGTCCGCCCCGTGGGTGACGGTCAGCAACTCGCACACTTGCGGCTTCCTTGTCGGTTCTGCTCCACCCGCCCCCTCTGTGACGACCAAGGCCAGAGAGGGACGGGTGTTCTGGAACCCTGCCGAGGGGAGGTGGGGATGACACGGAGAAGAGACCCTGGTGACCTGCGGGCAACCGTGGGTGGCGCACCGTCCACGTCTCTTCTGAGTGTTGCGGCTTCCTGGTTTGGCGGGCTATGCTCAGAAGACCATTCATAGATGTGTTTTTAATCTTTGTGTCCTGCAGTCAGGTAATGATGTTATTTTTTGTTTTTGCCAATATTTAAAAAATCCATGTGATTTAATTAAATGCACAGATGTTGTTCAGATAGAAATGATTTCAAACCTTTCTTCTTCTGGACAGATATTCTTAGCTGAAAGTTAACGTGTTTCTGATCAATTAGAAATTACGAATAAATCATTTTTCTATGATACTTCAGCAGTGCTGTTGGGCGACATACAGTTACATTAGGTGATTCAGTGTGTAGAGGTGTCATGAATTAGCTTTTCACTATTGCCATTAGAGATTTAAGTTTATGGAGAAACTGTGTGGTCAGTCTTCAAAGAAAATATATATAACAAAGTAGAACGTTAAAAAAAACAACAACATTTGGTGTATAAACACAAGGGCTTCCCAAATGGCTCAGTGGTAAAGAACCAGCCTGCCCGTGCAGGAGACGTGAGATGCGGGTTCTCTCCCTGGGTGGGGAAGATCCCCTGGAGTAGGAAAAGGCAACCCACTCCAGCATTTTTGCCTGGAGAATCCCACGGTCAGGGGAGCCTGGTGGGCTACAGTCCAAAAGAGTGTGACCCGACGGAGCTCCCGAGCGCCCATGCGTATAAACTCACAGGCTCTCACTTAGTGCCATCGCCAAGTGGCCAGTGGTAGCAAGTTTACCTACAATGAGTGCAGTCGGCAGAGGGCGCCTGTGCCTTTAACTCCATTCTTTTCATGCTTTGGGGCAAGTGTTTTGCCTTTCGCAGAGGAGAGAGAGGCAGGAGAGGCGGTGTTTTGGAAGGTGCTGGACTCAGCGTTGCTGCTCCCGCTGGCCGAGTGCCTTTCTAGCACAGACTTCAGGAAGCAGTGGGCCTACCGCTTCAGTGCAGAGCTCCTGCGAGACTTCATAGGAAAAATTACAGAGGCATAGATGTAATTGAACCATTCATTTTCACCCTTTCCCCCTATATCATTTTATTTTCACTGCTGACTAAAAATTGTCACTCACCATCCAGTTCTGTAAGAATGCAGTCAGTGGCCTCGGTAGCTGCTGACCTTCAACACCGCCTGAAAGAAGTGCAGGGTGGCGCAGGAACCAGGCACTCTGCTCCAGGAAAAACTGGAAGAACAGGCCTTCAGACAGATAGATGTTTTCAGGAGAAGATTGTATGAGCCCAGTTCTTGCACCTCTGTATCTCGAAAAGCACTACAGTCGTGGCTGCAGACACCTGTTCCTCACGACTAGCAGTGTGTGCGTGCATTCTAAGCCACTCCCATCGTGTCTGACTCTTTGCGACCCAGTGGACTGTGGCCCGCCGGGCTCCTCTGTCCATAGCATTTCCCGGGCAAGAATACTGGAGTGGATTGCTGTGCGCCCCCTTTAGGGGATCTTCCAACCCAGGGACTGAACCTTCATTTCTCACATCTCCTGCACTGGCAGGCAGGTTTGTTACCACTACTCCACCTGGGAAGCCCCGTGACTAGCAGTAATGTTCTGCAAAAGTATGTGTCTCATTGCATGTACCCCCCTACCAGAATTACATGTACACTGACTGCTCTCCCCCCACCTCTTTGGAGCAGTTTCTCAGATCTATCATGAGAGGCTGTCTCCTGGGCTCATTTTGCTCCAGATAAAAACTCATAACTCCCAGGCTGTGTATTTTTTTCAATTGACATTATTTATCAGATACCATTTCCTTTGAGATTAAAACAACCCAAAAGATAAGGTAGTTCTTAGTAAGAAAGCTCATAGTGGAGGAAAACATATCTTAGTTCTAAATATTACATATCACTCTAGAGTTATAAAATAAGACGGGCTTTTTCTCTGAAAGAACAAAGATCTGGCAGTTGATGGTTTTTAAAAGTCAGAGAGACTTTATTTCATTCCCGAGTAACTGGAAGCTGGGAGTCTTCAAAGTGTTTCTAAAACCAAAGATATTTCTTCACATGTATGGCAACTCATAAATCTGTGGGCAAATAAACTGTTTTCAAAAGCCCAGATTTGTTTTTGAAATAAAATATACGCTCATGTTTCCCAGATCTGTATTTAAAATGATGCGCAGAGCTATTTATGTGGTGTCAGACTTGAAAAGACCGCCAGCATTTCAAAGAGCTCAAGTAAACAGTGGCTGGCTCTGTCACTCCGTGCAGAGTCTTTCCCAACTGGTTTTTAACCTTGCAAATTTTCTGTTGCTTGTAAATATCTAAAGATGGCTCAGTGGGTAAAGAATCCACCCACAATGCAGGAGACGCAGGACACTCGGGTTTGATTCCCGGATCAGGAAGTTGCCTGTAGAACTTGGCAACCTGGCAACCCGCTCTGTATTCTTGCCTGAAAAATCCTGTGTACAGAGGAGCCTGGCGGGCTAGAGTCCCTGGGGTCATAAAGAGGTGGACCCTGGTGAATAAACACACACATGGTCTTACATGTTCATTGGTCAAATATATGTATCATTTGTTTCTCTTATTTCCTTGTTGAACAGTCATTCCTAACCCCAGATCAGTTGAAGAATTACTCATATTTCTTCTGTTTTCTTAAAAAAAATACTTTTAAAACATTACAGAACTCTCTCTCATCTTATTTTGGCATATCAGATGAAGATCAGATCAGATCATTTTTCTCCCAAATACTTAGTTTCTTAACACTGTTTCTTATATGAGCCATTTCTATCTTGATTAATGAAAATATATATTAAGTTTTTAGATATCTCTGAATGTATTTGCTCTTTCAGTTCTTGTACCAGTTTTTATTATTATTATTTTCCTATTAATTTTTCAAAAAATTCCTAGCTTCTGGCACCTGTTTAATTTTTCAAATGAACATGGGGGTTATTTTTATTTACTTTTTAATGTACTTTATTTTATTTTTGTATTTTCTTGGTCATGCTGTGTGGCATGTGGGGTCTTAGTTACCCAACCAAGGATCAAACCCGCACCCCTTGAATGAGAAGGTTGGAGTCTCAACCACTGGACCAGGGAAGTCCTGGGGATCATTTTTAAAGTTGGAGAGTTGAACCATAAAGAAAGCTGAGTGCCGAAGAACTGATGCTCTCGAACTGTGGTGCTAGACAAGACTCTTGAGAGTCCCCTGGACAGCAAGGAGATCAAACCAGTCGATCCTAAAGGAAATCAACCCTGAATATTCCCTGGAAAGACTGATGCTGAAGCTCCAATACTGTGGCCACCTGATGTGCACAGCAATGGACTTTGGGCTCGACCTGGGCTCTGGCTGTCCCCAGGAGCCCTGTTTTCCTTGTGTTTGTACAGCCTCATTTTCCTTTTCTGCAAAATACCAGTCTTGAATTGTGCTGATGACTAGATGAGGGGATATCTGTGAAGTGCTCAGTGACTCAAGAAATACTAGTCGTAATAATGCCATGATTATTCTATTATTCATCTGTTCTTCTACCAGACCTTTTGCCAGAGGTGGTAGTAAACCAATAAGCAACTTTTAGACATTTTTCTCTTTGATCTGTTGTAAAGGTGGAAAATCTGTAAGGCAAATTGCTATTTTGATATTTTAAAGGTAGCAGAAAAGCTGTGGTTTTTCCAGTAGCCACGTATGGATGTGAGAGTTGGACCATAAAGAAGGCTGAGGGCTGAAGAATTGATACTTTAGAATTGTGCTGGAGAAGACGCTTGAGAGTCCCTTGGACTTCAAGGAGAGCAAACCAATCAATCCTAAGGGAGATCAACTCTGAACACTCACTGGAAGGACTGATGATAAAGCTGAAGCTCCAATACCTTGGCCACCTGATGTGAAGAGCCGACTCATTGGAAAAGACCCTGATGCTGGGAAAGATGGAGGGCAGGAGGAGAAGGGGGCGACAGAGGCTGAGATGGCTGGATGGTCACTGACTCGATGGACATGAGTTTGAGTAAACTCTGGGAGTTGCTGATGGACAGGGAGGCCTGGCGTGCTGCAGTCCACGGAGTCGCAAAGATCGGACATGACTTAGCACCTGAACAATAGCAAAGAAAGACCCAGGGCTGCCGAGGCTGCAGAACTGCTAATTTACATGAGTATGTTCATCAAAGTTAAAGTTAAGTCGCTCAGTCATGTCCGACTCTTTACAACCCCGTGGACTGTATGTAGCCCCTCAGGCTCCTCCATCCATGAGCTTCTCCAGGCAAGAATACTGGAGTGGGTTGCCATTTCCTTCTCCAGGAGATCTTCCCAACCCAGGGATAAAACCCAGGTCTCCCGCGTTGCAGGCAGACGCTCTAACCTCTGAGCCACCAGGGTGAGATTTGTTAAGTAAGGGGGCACCTTGACCTCTCCACTGCAAGGCCAGTACGGGGTTCCTTTCGGTTGCAGCGTGCCCACAGCACCTCAGACACACTGGCGCAGACGAGCCCACGTGCTCTGTGTTCAGAACAGGTGATCGGGAAGCGGAAAGGAGAGGAATTCAGCTTTGTGCTTGAATTTTGTGTGTGAGACAGGCAGACAATTAAATACCTAAAGCGGCACAGGAAAGAGGCTTGAACTTTAAGAATATTCCTTCTCCTCCCTTCTCCTGCTTCGCCCTGAGATTTTCACATTTATATTAATTATCTTCACAGCTCGTATTAGGTTATACAATAGAATCTGAATTTCAAATAAATGTCAAAATCAGAAAATAGGCCTATTACCCTTCACAGGCAGCCAGGGAAGAAAATGCGCTTCTGTTCCTGAAGCGTGTTGTCCTGTGAAGCACAGACCTTATTTTTCAAATACCTTGTCACCAAAACAACCAGGAGACCTCATTAAAGAGTCTCCAGGGTGCTGGGGCTGTGGCGGGACGTGGGCACGTGGAAGAGTGAGCCGTGGCCCCAAGGCCGGGCCCGCCCCCTGCTGGCCCGGGATGACCTGGGAGCCTCTCCCCGCTGGACCCAGGCCTCTCCTCCAGGGAGGGAGCAGGTGTACCCGGCCGGTCTTCAGTGTCCTTTCCGGGTGTTCACTTCTCTGGGCGGGCACAGGAGGCGCCACTCTGCGTGTTTTTCTGAGCCATTCCCAAAAGAGGTGGTGGTGCTTCGGTCCTCACGGCACTCACGTAGATAAAGCTCATCACCACCCCAGCGGTGCTTTTCTCTGTGTGTGTGTGTGTGTGTGTGTGTTTCTTTGCATCATTGTGAAGCAGAGCAGGACCCTATGGTCGGTCCTTTTCCCCCAGGTCCTCAGCCTGCTTTTTGTCTCTGGACAAGCTTTAGCCAAAGAGTAAGTTCCATCAGAGACGTGAGACAGTGCAGAAGCAAAGGATAACAGTCAAAGGAGACCAGATCATAATAGCTTAGTCACTGAGCAGCGTCCGGGAGCTTGCGTTCCTCCTCCCGGGCTGTAGATAACATTCTGGGCCACATCCTGGGAGCTGTCCTATGGATACTGAAACCCCCACCAGCTGGAAGAAGTCAGCTGCATGACGACCAGCCTGTGGCTAAGACATAAGCTGCCACAGTCCTGAAAATTGGCCTCAGGGACACAAACTGGCCCTATATTTTCCCGAGGAGCAGTGGTTCAGCATCCACCGATTCCGTGCACTCAGAGATGTTCTAGATCAGAACTGCTGTGAATAACGGGAATTGACTGTGTATTATTTTCATTGTTTTCTCGATTCCGGTATCTTGCAATTTGAATTAAATGCTTTCATGTACTGGCTAGTCCTTAAAACTTACAAAACGTACAGAAAAATGCAGAACTCTGTTTCCAGGGGGTTTAGCAGAGAGCTCAGGAAGATCAGGACTGGTTGGGGCTGCTCAGGGCTGACGGCAGCTGCTGTGTGGCGCTCAGCCTCACTGTGCGTCCCGATGCGGTGTTCGGGCGTGACCTAGCAGGTGTGTGGCTGCCTCCTCTGAAATAAGAATCAGGGAGTGCTGCTTGATGTCCGTGCTTGTGAATGACTTGCTGAGACACCTCAGTGCTGTGCTTTGGTTGTTTTCATTAGGTCTGCTGTAGGGAGAGGACGGAGCGGTTGCGGTATCACTGTGAGTCAACGGATGGTGTCTCTTCTCAGTGAAACCGCAATTCGGAAGTGCCTCACATGGGTGTTCCTAGTGGGGGTTACTCCTCTGACCTGGGAAGAGGTTCTTTTTAAAGGACAGAAACCTCATGCTCTTCCTCCGGGAGGCTAAAATCCAAGAGATGGGCCAGCGTCCTGATGGGTGGGCTCAGTGAGGGTTTCGTGGGCTTCCAGGAAGAAAGAAGGGATGGGTCCGTTCAGTGTGGGCAGAGTGTGAAGGATAAGACCTGGCGTCACAGAGGTGGAGCATCTCTGGGGTTACGGACCATGTCAGCAGAAAGCTGTGTTTCGGTTTGAAAAGAAAACTCAAAAGGAACTTACCAGGACTGTGTCTGTTGCAAAAAGTGAGGTTGGCTGGCATTTATCAGGAGAGGACGAGCAATGGGAACGTCAGGGGCAGCCTGGGACCCGGCGAGTCCGGTCAGCCTGGCCCTGACCTGGTGCTCCTGGACACTGGCGTGGGCCAGCCCCGTGGTGTCTGTCTGTGCTAGTGCGGCCAGGAGGAGCCGAAGAAGGAGAGGCTGCAGAGAGGGGTGACACTGGGCCACCGTCTGTAGGTCGAGGAGCGTTTCAGGCTGTTAGTGTCTGCCTGACAATTGCGGAGCTA
Source organism: Redunca redunca (assembly GCA_006410935.1). Classification (NCBI taxonomy): domain Eukaryota; kingdom Metazoa; phylum Chordata; class Mammalia; order Artiodactyla; family Bovidae; genus Redunca; species Redunca redunca. Next base: position 106,410 of record SJYQ01003114.1, read on the forward strand.
TCAGCTGCTCTTCAGGAAAATATAAAAAAGGAGATACCGCGGGGCAGAGGGAAGGTGGCATGATTCGAGGGGGTAGCCGCGCTGAAACATGACCGTCACCGTGTGTAAAGTAGACAGCAGTGGGAATTCGCTGTGTGACACAGGGAACCCTAGGTTGGTGCTCTGTGGCAACCTAGAGGGGTAGGTTGGGGAGGGAGGTTTAGGAGGGAGGGGACATATGTATGCCTATGGCTGGTTCATGTTGATGTATGGCAGAAACCAACACAAGATTGTAACATAATTATCCTCCAATTAAAAATAAAATTAAAAAAATAAAGAAGCAGACAAAAAAAAAAAGTAATTATGGAGCTAAGAACTGGCAAAGACTCTTTCCTCCACTCTAGCCAAGACTCTAGAATTTTGTATGCAGCGACTTTATTTGGAGGGTCTTAGATGAAATCAGTTTATTTAGAATATTTAGGAGAGAAGGATTTTTAACCTGGAGGCCATGTCTTCTGTGTAACAGTATTATTTCTAATTACCTAAAATAGTTTTTAATATGCAGCTTAGTGAGTTGATTTAAAACAAGTTTTAATTTTACTTGCCATGGCCATTCGGCTTGCTAATTACTTCTGGGTGAGCACGGTAGTCTTTTTCATTAGCTAAGTATTTTTTTATTTTAAGACTGTTCTGTACATGTAGGGTTATTACATTTTATTTGAACACTGAATTTAGTGGATAATGAATTACGCTGTCACTCTCCAAATGTGTACCATGTGGAACTAGTGCAAATACCTTTCGTTAAAGACAAAAATAAATGATGACCAGTTGACTGACCTAAGTTGAGATTAACTAGCAGTTTTGATGTTTCATTTGACTTTGATAAGACTGTGAAGAGCAGTAAGGATGAATGAGGTATATTTCTTTTACAGTGTGTTATTTTTTATATGCATTGAGAAGAATGTTTTTCCCCTGGCATACTTAAGAAAGTATTCATACTGATGGGGACTAATAACATGAACTGAATTTTAACCGATATTTTTCTCAAGTGAAACTTTGTGAAAGGGTGGTTGGGAGCTCAGCGGCCATTCCAAACATGGCGACATCTTCACATGCTTATTAACCAGGCTTCAAATTGATTTTGCATGGTCTTTTGTGTGCAGTCGTTCCCTCATGGATTCGTTTAATTACAGATTTTCACCTTCTGACTTGTGACAGCAAAAGTGATTTCTCTTGGAAATGAGTCCAGTGATGTGTGTGTGTGTGTGTGTTTTTAAAAAAACTTTTAAAAAGTTGTGTGTTTCCATTTGTCTGTGTCCATCACAAAATACTTTTCTCTTGAGGACTCCTCTATTCTTGAATAATTAAGAAGTTTCCCGCGTGGCAGAACACTTTCCAGTCTCTCATTCTTGAAAACACGGCATTTATGAGCAAAGAATGGTATTGCTAGTCATTTCTCCACTGAATTACAGTGATGAAAAGACATCTCTTCTGAATGGGAACGTGGCCTTGTGTATTCAGATAACCATTGTGTTTAGAATTGCCTTCGTTGCTCCTTTTTTCTCCCTGCTTAGACTTAATTTTAATAAAAGACATTACCTACACACAAGGTGCCAATCACATATGAAGGCCATGGTGTCGGGGGTTGTGGGGGGCTCTGATCTGCGTGCCCGGGCGCTGCCTCTCCTCGGGCCTGCCCTCTGAGCGAGCTGCCAAGCCCTTGCGTAATTGTCTTGACAAGTGCGCACTCCTTCATGGAGCAGCTGGGCCTCTGCCAGCCTGTGGAACCAGGCGCCCCGGCAGCAGAGCCAGTGCCACTTTCTTGCTGGTGGCTTTAAGCCATACCTTAGCTATGTTGCTGAAGCCAGGGGTGGATGGATAGTTATTTGAGGCAAGGATTGGGTTCATTTGTTCTGGTGAGGTAAGAGCATTTGCGAATGCTGAAGGGCGACTGGTGTTTCCGAGCTGCAGACACGCCTGTGTGCCAGAGCCTTCTCTTTCTGCCTTGGGGGCTTGCCTTGCGCCGCCTACATGCTCCAGAATCCATCGGAAAAACACATCTTGGTAGTGCATCTTCAGAGGAGAGAGTTTGCATGCTTCATGCTGTCGGGCGTTAAAGGGCCTGAAGTAGAAAAGCAAGGTTGTTGCGCAGTGCCCACGGCCACCTCTAGGAATTGGGCACACCAGATGCGGGGACATAGTCGTTGTGTCCAAACAGACAGAGCTCAAGGAAGGAGTCCGGGTGCTCCTGGTGCCACTGTGTGTTCAGACGTTCTCCTGGGCGATCCGTGTTGCTGCAAGTGAGTGACACCCAAATGCGGTGTCCGCCTGACCCTATGTTGGTTATTTGCTAGAGGGAGACATGTCCATGTCCACAGATAGTTACCTACCAGTAGGTTCATTTGGCATGAAAAGTGTGACTCTGTCTATTTCTGTTGGCTTCAACCAAGCCAGCAGGAGATAAGTTTTCCTGCTGCCCAGTGAATTCCAGAATCTGTACAAACAGTATCTTCTCGTCTTTCTGCACATCTAGGATGGACTCTCTATGATTTTATTCTTCATGTGTTGCATAAAACCCCTCCCAAGTAGCCCCCCATTATTCTCCAAGGTGGAGCTCTCCTGATAATGTGTGGCCTTGTCCCCGGGGACAGACTTCATTTGCTCGTGCCCTTTCTCCTCTGGTCTTCCTCTCCTAGGGACGGAACTCTGCCTGGGTCCTGGTGACCCTTTGGTAAGATCTTCGCTCTATTTGAAAAGTTTCAGCTGTGTTCTTGGCTTCTTTAACTCCTTCAGTTTGGGTCATATGAACATTCTGTAACCCAATCTTGTTTGTTTCTCTAAAACGTATAAATGTCTTGATACAGATTTTCCTGGATTCAGAACTGGCTTCTACTAACACTGCAGTAGTTGTTGTTCAGTCGCTCACTCATGTCTGACTCTTTGTAGCCCCATGGACTGTAGCCCACCAGGCTTCCCTGTCCTTCCTTATCTTCTGGAGCTTGCTCAAACTCGTGTCCATTGAGTCGGTGATGCCACCCAACCATCTCATCCTCTGTCACCCCTTCTCCTCCTGCCTTCAATCTTTCCTAGCATCGTGGTCTTTGCCAATGAGCTGGTTATTTGCATCAGGTGGCCAAAGTATTGGAGCTTCAGCTTTAGCATTAGTCCTTCCAGCAAATATTCAGGGTTGATTTCCTTTAGGATTGACTGGTTTGATCTCCGTGCAGTCCAAGGGACTCTTGAGTTTTCTCTAGCACCACAGTTCAAAAGCATCAGTTATACTAACATAGCATGATGTGTTTTATTTCTCTACACTATTTTATTCCAGTTCCCTTCTGAGTAACATCACCTATGAGTTGAGAGAGGTGAAAACACTTTCATTGAACCCATTTACTGTTTTGCCATGTAATTAAAATTCCAATAAGCCTGTTAAATGTCAATATTAATATATCAAAATTAAAGAAAATGCTATTTCTAGAAGTACCCAAAGGTCATTTCCTATCACACTGGTGCCTGAAAAAGTAAAACATGTTATTTCTCCTGAGAAGGAAGGCAAGGGGAGGCTAGAAAGGTGGCTGGGTCCCTCCAAAGCCATATGTGAATTTTCTGCTCAGCCATGAGAGTTTTTGAAGGGAAAAACTGAAGAAATCATCTCAGCTGATCACTGAGATGGGGGAGGTGGGTTAGGCTGGGGTGCCAGCTGGCGGACTTCTTGTGATTTTTTCTTTGGATGTTAGCTTGTTCTCCTAGTTTGTTCAAGAGATTACTGAAGGGGATGCTAGGGAAGCAATCTGGTCACCTGTTAATAACTTAGTCTTCATTTCTCTTCCTCTGATCTATGGAAAGAACCAACAGGTTCTTTGCGTCAGGTGGCCAAAGTATTGGAGCTTCAGCTTCAGCATCAGACCTTCCAGTGAATATTCAGGATTGGTTTCTCTGGACCACACGATGCCTTGCCAGCAGGTTAGGCAAGGCATGGTGTGGTCCGGAGATCCGAAAGGTGTGCTTGGGCTGGAAAGGAATAGAACAGGGCATGTCTGGTTTCAGGTTAGTGACATGATGAGCAGGGGCCCCTCTTGAGAGCTCTTTCCTGCCAAAAGTTGCTCACAGCCTCACTTTTCAGCTTCTTGTGGAAAGTGGTATTTTGGGCATTTGCTTGCTCAACATTGTGACATCTGTCAAGGAGCCTGGTGACCGTGGGGTTTTCTGTCCCCCAAGGAATGAGTGTGCAGTCACTGCCGAGTAAAGGAAACTGATTACACAGCAGAATTAACACGCTTCACATTTCTGCAACCCGAAAGAGCTCAGCCTTGAAACCGCTCTTTCTGCAGCTGCTAATGCTGGAAACGAGGCTGGTAAATCAACACCATGCAAAGCCTGTCACCGACTCTGGACCGCAGTGAGGTTTGACCGTGAACCTGGAGACGAGACGTGGAAGGGTTTCATGTCACTAAAGGAGAGGTTATGCCACATGGCTCTTCTTCTGCCAGAAGTGGATTCACCGGTGCAGTCAATAAGTTGGATGAGTGTGGAGTCTGATAGCGCGGCTCCGTCACCCGTATTCACCTTCAGCACGGCCCAGGCTGCACCAGCCGCAGACACACGTGTGGAAGTCATCTGGGCAAAATCCAGAATTCATCCCGTGTTCTCTGTCTCAGTGGGTGACTGTTTTTTTTAACAGTCTGGGTTCTTTTTTTAACCTTTAATGGGCCATTTTTAACCTTTAATTTAACTTATATTGTGTCTTATACTGGCAGTGAATTAAGTACATTATGAACACGATCTTTTCCTAGGAGATAGGTACTGTTTTCTATGAGAAGCCTGAGGGCCCAAAGCAGCCAAAGGCTGTGTGCAGTGATAGCACCTTCCCCAGAAGGCTCCTGAGCTTGGTGGCAGCACACGCCTTTGGAGGGAAGAGGCTTTCTTGTGTCTCCCAAGGGCGCTGAGCCGGGCCGCTGACAACCCACCAGCTTGGCTGAGTGCTGAGATGCATAAGGCGGCTCGGGCCTATGTAAAATTTATATCCGCGGCGGTGACAAGCCTGAGCACTGTGGAGGGGAGACAGATTTCCACTGAAGCTCAGCCAGAAACGCTTCCTGCCACAACTCTGACAAAACAGTGCCATAAATGAACAAATCCAGAGAGTTTCTGGGCTCCGTGAGAACTTCTCGCGTGACGGCTGTCTCACACACCAGGTCTACGCCCAGGCGTCTAATAAGCCACCGCACAGGTGCACGGGTGTTTAATTCGGAGCTGGGTGTCCTCAGCCCCATCATCCAGGTGGGCTGTGATGCTGGGGTGCACCCCCGGGGTGCTCTGGATGGTCACCGGGAGCAGTGTTGATCCCTTCTAATGCATTATGAGCATGAAGTTGAGTGCTCTCTTGGTAGTACGTAGAGCCTAGAAGTCATTAACCCACCGACCTCTGGGCTTGATAGTGACTCAGTGCTAACAATGCCAAGCTTTAGAAGATGGGCTTGGCTGCTTTAAGTTCACGGCAATTGTTTTTACCACCCTAGGGGTTTGACATCTAAAGCTGGTCATGCCTGAGATCCCCGAGTCCATCTAAACCTGCTCGTGGGCCAATGAGAGCGTCCAGAAGTCTCCGGTGTTGTCTTGATGCTCCCAGCACCTTGGGGTTTGGGCCCCTCCACCGGCTCTCTGTCACCTCATTTTTGATGCACACAGCCTGTGCGAGGTGACTGCTGTGTGACTTCAGCTGTGAAGTCTGGTCCTCTTGTTAAATCCTGGGCATTAGGAAAAAGATCAGGCCCCTCTCTGGGTCCCGGCTGCTCCATGTCTCTCCCCGGGCGAGGACGCCCTGCTCCTGGTTTCCTGTGGGTGTGCAGTGGAAACCTGTTCTTTTACCAAACAGACAGGTCATTGATGGGATCCTGCGATGGTGTTCAGTGAAGTGGCTTGACCAGATGTGAGGGTAGAAAAGATTTGCATCTATAAAAATAGTTCCAGCTGTCCACTGGTGTGGTCTATCACTCTGTGTAATATTTCCTTAAGCTTTTCACTTCTATTTAAAAAAAAATTACATAAAAATAACCATTACCTAAATTGGTGTATTTTATTCGAAACATCCAAAAAAAAAAAAAGTGTAGTTCATGTCATCTTACAATATAGTGAACTATTCCGGAAGTCACCTTTTGGCAAAAGTGAGCAGAACTTGGTGATTATGAGGATGGAGTGGGGGTACGGCAGTTCAAACCTCCCTGCATCCTTCAGGGCCCGTTGATGCAGTCATGGGCTTCCTTTCAGGAACGAGACCCCGAATGGAGTCAGAATAAAAGGAGGTCGTCACATCCATAGGTTTGTTCCATGTGAGGCATCCAGGACATGACATGACCTGAATAAAGGACATTTTCTTCAATTTCATTGTCTTGAGTGTCCAGGTAAGGACAACTCGAGACTGGGGATCCAAGCGTGATGTTCGTGATTCTCTTGATGTGGGGGAGGGGGGTGTGCTGGCGGGAGATGGACTCTCCCCGGGTGAGAGGTGACTGCTGTGTGTGTCCTCTTTCCAGAACCCGTGAAGGAAGCTGCCGCGATGGTCTGCTGGGCTCTCAGGAGAGTCGGCCAGATGCGTGCACGCTTGGCCCGGAAGGCCAGCGGAGCCTGCCGGGGCCACGAGCATCAGCCCTTGGGCCCGAGGCCCGCCCCGGGAGCCCCGGGCGGCACGGTGGAGCTGCTGGGCAAGTCCTACCCCCAGGACGACTACAGCAACCTGACCCGCAAGGTCCTGGCCAAGGTGGGCCGGAACCTGCACAACCAGCCGCAGCACCCGCTCTGGCTGCTCAAGGAGCGGGTGAAGCAGCACTTCTACGCGCGGTACACGGGCCGCGCGGGGACCCCGCTCTTCTCCGTGTACGACGACCTCTGCCCGGTGGTCACCACCTGGCAGAACTTCGACAGCCTGCTCATCCCGGCCGACCACCCGAGCCGGAAGAAGGGCGACAACTACTACCTGAACGCCACGCACATGCTGCGCGCGCACACATCTGCGCACCAGTGGGACCTGCTGCGCGCGGGGCTGGACGCCTTCCTGGTGGTGGGCGACGTGTACCGGCGCGACCAGATCGACGCGCAGCACTACCCGGTGTTCCACCAGCTGGAGGCCGTGCGCCTCTTCTCCCGCCACCAGGTGAGCCGCCCCGCCGAGCCGCGCGCGGCCCGGGGCCTGCCTTGGCTTCGTGCGCCATCCGCTTTGCGGGGGTCCTTGGCGCAGGCGGGGCTCTGCACATCCTGGCCAGCGTGCTGTGCTGGTAACGCAGGAACTGGCAGGCCTTTACTGCCTCTTGTCTGACTTTTGCCTTCCGGTCCCCGCGTGCCTGCGTCTGCGTTTCTCCTGACGAGTGAGTAGTCAGGGGCTCACACTTACCCTCCAGCGCAGAGGGCTGGAGAGGCAGGGCCGAGGCCTGTGGTTGGGTTGCTCCCGTTCCCAGTGAGCGAGGTTACCGGGACATGGTGTTGGTCACCAGTGGATTTCTTAGGTAGCCAGGGGCTCTGGCGCTCTCCTGGCTGAGACTGTAAGGCGCCTTCTTGCCCCCAGGCTCTTTGCTCAGCGTCGCCTGCTGGACCTGTTTTTCTGTGTGAGAGGGCTTCGCTGTTCTATTCCCAAAGTTTGTGTTTGGGTTCAGAGAGCTTTTTTAATCGGGAAATCTGATATTCTGGTCATTGTCAAAAGCACCCACCTCCTCGCATCTGGTAGCTGACATCCTAACATGTGCGAATCTTTTTTTTTTTGGCAATTTGCGAAAATTCCTGAAAGCTTGAGTCTGTTTCCTAAAAGAGTGCAATGTCACTTGTCTTGCATTAACGTATTTTTAAACCTCTTTGTTTTTAATCTAAGAAACAAATGGAATTAATGAGGCACAGGAAATATCTTGCGTTACTCCCTTAGTGCTTCTTACAAATGTGTTCACTGAAACAGGAGGAATAATTGTCAACAAAACTCCCTCCGGCAAGCATCAGGTCAGTGGGTTGTTGGAGTGAGCAGGAACAGTGTCCGCTTCTTGGGTTATTGGAGTGAGCAGGAACGGTGACGGCTCCTTAGGCTGATAAGTAATCATCGCCTGTTGTGTTAAATGAGTCACGTTGTAGGAGACCACTGCCTCAGGGTGCTCAATTCTTCCTGGGAGTCTGTGAAAGTGCAGAAATAGGTATTAGCTGTGCACAGAAGTCCGCCTGTGCTTAATCCCAGAACTGCTGAGATGAGCACTTTTCTATTTGGGAAAGCTGACTATTTTCTACATTAACTATTATAAGGATGCAGATTTGTTAGGAAACACGAAGGTCAAAGTCCGGGGAATATGACCGAGTGATGGACTGTCACCTGCAGTTAATGGGCCAGCAGAGGTGTGACGTCAGGGAGCAGGTGTCCAGGTCACGGCAGCGGTAGGTGCTCAGCCCAGCTTCTCACGTTATAAAAATGAGAAAGGACAGTGCCCACCGGTTGGTGAGCCTGTGAGCCGTGGCAATGGCGGTGGCCGCTGTGAGACGCATGCTGGTGTTTTAATGGAGGAAGAACCCAGGGTCCCTGAGAAGGCGGGAAATGGGTGGATAGGGAATAACCTCTTCTTGTTTCACACTTCTGCGGGGTCCAGGCCAGTGGGAGGCAGGCATCGCTTGTCTTTGGATGATGAGACTGTGTGTTCTGGCTTGTAGTCAGAAAGACTGCACGCACACACGAACACGTATGTATCAATACAGTAAGGTAGTTCCACGGGCCTTGTTTCATTTGCTCCTCATCATAAAACCCCGTGAGGCAGGTTACTTCCACTGCAGCCACGGGCACTGAAGCCCCAGCAGGTTTAGTGACTCGCCCAGGGTCGCCCCGCCAGCTGGTGGCATCACCTGAGCATCACCCGTTCTGCCCTGTTGCTTTTCATGGAGGAGTTGCTTACGACCCAGCCAGGGCTTCAGTTCCAGGAACAGTGTCACAGAGAGAGGACTGGTGTTTTGTAGATTCCTGGCCTCAGCTGGTACCAAGTCTGATCTACCCTTAACAATCAAAAAGAGTTTTTTTCCTTCTTTCACTTTATTACTCTCTGAATAGTGGTATTTTTTTTTAATCCCAATTGTTGTAATCATGCTACATATGTAATTTAAAAAACTGTATGGTTATTCTTTAAAGTTTTCCTGTTATTTCATAATATTGGTAATCATTATTTTAGTCACTGCATGGTGTATTTCAGGAAGAAGAGAGGTGAGTCATCAGATGTGGGGTAAAGAAAATAAGAATAAGCATAGAAATGGATATACATTATTTAACTATTAGTTGTGAAATAAAACCCTTTTGTGTTCCAGAAAAGGTAAAATGTATCAGTATTCACAAATTTAAATGTGTTAAATGTACCGATTTAAAGACATCCATTATCAGACCGGACATTTTTCAGTCAGAGAATCCTGAAACAGAATCACCAGAGGCTGAAAGTAAAGGGCAAGAAAAAGGTATATGGAGCAAACACTTTAAAACAAAGCTGGTAACGCAATTATTAATATCAGATAGAATATGTGGAAAAAATCATAAGTATGAATAAAGAGGGATGATACCGGGACCAAGATGCTTTATGACTTAGGAATTTTAATGTGCCTGACATCATAGCCATAACACAGAAACTGAAACTGGAGAAATCAAAGTTTGAAAGTTCATTATGATGGTAGATTTTGAATGACTTCAATCAAAGATTGGTGAATTGAGCAGACAAAATGAGTAAAGATATAGCAAATCTGAAAAATATGATTCGCATGCTTGATTTGATTGTTTTTAAAATTCTGTAACTAAGTATGTGTGTTTTTGTTTGTACAGACAGATACACACACACAAATTCTGTACCCAAGTGTTAGAGGTATATAGTCACATGGGAAAACTTGAAATAAGTTGTCCATGTACTAGTTGACAGTTGAAGGTGTAAAATGGCAGAGACCCAATAACATTATTAGGACTATACCTGGCTGCCATGTAGTTGATGTGGAAAGCAGTAAGAAAAGAATAATAAAGCTTTCCCTGTCCCTAGGTATCTACAAATTCACAGCTGTAGATTCATGGGTTAAAGAGAAATGTCAGAGTTATCAAAAGTTACTTATCACTAACCAGCAATGAAAACACTGACTTCAAACTGCTCAGGTGTGGCGAAGAAAGTCACTGTATGATTCTGGTGGCGGCCCTGGCCACCGTGACCACTAACAGCACCAAAGGAGGAGCAGCCAGACGCACGCGTCTCCTGTCGAGAGAATACAAGGCCACCTGTAAAACGTCCCCTCAGAAAACCTGGGCCTGTATCAGCTCAACTTGCTGGCTCTAACAGTCACATTTATAGAGATACAGAGGACGGAGGAACAGATTAAACGACATCCTGTGGGTGCAGTGAACATAATCCAGCCTGGGGAAATTCTATAGCGATGCTGCTCAAGCTGAGGTCTGCCTAATGAAGTAAGTAAGTACAAGAATCAGAGTGAGTGATGAGGAGTGATGAGGCGGTCATATCCAAGGCTGCTGTCCGAGGGCGTCTGTGGCTCTGCGCGCAGCCTGCCGGGCCTCCCTCGATGCTCCTGGCGGGCTCTGCGTGTTCAGTCTCGGGGGTGGTTTGGCACAGCAGCCGTGTATCAGTCCCAGACCGATTGGAAACCTAACACCGCCTCTGCCGCAGGCAGGCTGAGAAGCACTGCCCCTCAGGATAAAAGATTCCCTTTCTTCAAATAAAAGCAAGGAGAAAACAATAGCTGGTGCCAAACAAAAAAACAGATCTCAATCGATCACAACGTGCAGGTCCTATCAAGGGGAAGCGTCTTTCAAGAGAAGAAAAGATGTGAGGCTGCTGGAAACTTGAACACTAACGGAACATTTGAGTTTCAGGAGTTCTTTAGCTTTTGAGGTCTGACAGTAATATTATATTTTCATACAGTCGTTCTCTCTCAGAGATACATATTGAGATACTGTGAACCAAATGATGCATTTTCGTTAAAATGATGGGGGACAGGCGTTTGGAGATGAATGTAAGAAGATGGATCATGAATTGTCAATGACTGAAGCCAGGTGTTGGGCACATGATGAATCATCCTCTCAATTTTTGGATATGTTTGAAGTTTTCCTAATAAATGTTTAAAGAAAAAGACTGAAGGAAAAACACTTCAGGGATCAGTCAGGGGTCAGTCAGTCTGTCAATCAAAAAAAACTTTTTCTTTTCTGAACACGAACTGGGATCCAATGCTGTGAGAAGGTGTCAGAGAGAGAGACGGTATCAGACGGTCACGAGAAGGTTCCTGGTTTCATGGGAAGGATAGCAATTAAGATTAAAAAGTAGCAGGAGGCCAGAAATACCACACTCTGGGGCATGAGCATAGATTATATTCAGTAGAAAACTGAAGTAGGTTAAAGTTAGAATTAGTAGCCCTGCTTCCATCATTCTCAGATGGTCTTGCTGTGGTGTTGTGTTTCAGTTCTTAAGTTGTGTTCAACTCTTTGTGACCCCATGGACACAGCCTGCCAGGTTCCCCTGTCCTTCTGGCGTTTGCTCCGATTCGTGTCCACTGAGTCAGTGATGCTATCCAACCATCTCATCCTCTGCCACCTCCTTCTCTTTTTGCTTTCAATCTTTCCCAGCATCAGGGTCTTTTCCAGTGAGTCGGCTCTTCACATCAGCTGCCCAAAATATTGGAACTTCATCTTCACATCATTTCTTCCAATGCATATTCAGAGTCGATTTCCTTTAGGATGGACTGGTTGGATCTCCTTGCAGTCCAAGGTCTCTCAGAGTCTTCTCCAATGCCATAGTTCAAAAGCATCAATTCTTTGGTGCTCAGCCTTCTTTATGGTCCAACTCTCACACCCATACGTGACTACTGGAAAAACCATATCTTTGACTAGATGGACCTTTGTCAGCAAAGTAAAGTCTCTACTGTTACATATGCTATCTAGGTTTGCCATAGCTTTTCTTCCAAGTAGCAAGCATCTTTTAATTTCATGATTGCAGTCACCGTCCACAGTAATTTTGGAGCCCAAGAAAATAAAATTCGTCACTGTTTCCCCATCTATTTGCCATGAGATGATGAGACCAGATGCCATGATCTTCGTTTTTTGAATGTTGAGTTTTAAGTCATCTTTTCCCTCTCCTCTTTCACCCTCATGAAGACCCTCTTTAGTTCTTCTTCACTGTCCTTAGAGTGGTATCTTCTTCATATCTGAGGCTGTTGATATTTCTCTTGGCAATCTTGATTCCAGCTTGTGCTTCATCCAGTCTGGCATTTTGCACGATGTACTCTGCATATAAGTTAAATAAGCAGGGTGACAGTATATAGCCTTGACATACTCCTTTCCCAATTTAGAACCAGTCCTTTGTTTCATGTCTGGTTTGAACTGTTGCTTCTTGACCTACATACAGGTTTCTCAGGAGGCAGGTAAGGTGATCTGGTATTCCCATCTCTTGAAGAGTTATCCACAATTTGCTGTTATACACACAGTTAAAGGCTTTAGCATAGTCAATGAAACAAAAGTAGATGTTTTCTGGAATTCCCTTGCTTTCTGTATGATCCAATGAATGTTGACAGTTTGATCTCTAGTTCTTCTGCCTTTTCTAAACTCAGCTTGTATGTCTGGAAGTTCTCAGTTTATGTACTGTTGAAGCCTAGCTTGAAGAAATTTGAGCCTAACCTTGCTAGCAGCTGAAATAAGTGCAATTGTCCAGTAGTTTGAACATTCTTTGGCCTTGCCCTTCTTTGGGATTGGAATGAAAAGTGATCTTTTCCAGTTTTGTGGCTACTGCTCAGTTTTTCAAATTTGCTGACATATTGAGTGCAGCACTTTGACAGCATCATCTTTCAGGATTTTGAATAGCTTAGTGGGAATTCCATCACCTCCACTATCAAAAACAAGACCTGGAGCTGACTGTGGCTCAGATCATGAGCTCCTTATTGCAAAATTCAGGCTTAAATTGAAGAAAGTAGGGAAAAACCACTAGGCCATTCAGGTATGACCTAAATCAAATCCCTTATGATTTATATAGTGTAGATGACAAATAGATTTAAGAGGTTAGATCTGACAGAGTGCCTGAAGAACTATGGAGGGAAGTTTGTAACATTGTACAGGAGGCAGTGACCAAAACCATCCTCAAGAAAACAAAATACATGAAAGCAAAGTGGTTGTCTGAGGAGGCCTTACAAATAGCTGAGAAAAGAAGAGAAGCAAAAGGCAAGGGCGAAAGGGAAAAAATATACCTGAATGCAGAGTTCCAGAGAATAACAAGGAGAGACAAGCAGGTCTTTTTAAATGAACAATGCAAAAAAATAGAGGAAAACAATAACTGGGAAAGACTGGAGATCTCTTCAAGAAAATTGGAGATATCAAGGGAACATTTCATGCAAGGATGGGCCATGATAAAGGACAGAAACAGTAAGGACCTCACAGAAGCAGAAGAGATTAAGAAGAGGTGGTGAGCATACACAGAAGAACCATACAAAAAAATATCTTAATGACCTGGATAATCATAGTGGTGTGATCACTCACCTGGGGCCGGAAATCCTGGAGTGTGAAGCCAGGTGGGCCTTAGGAAGCATCACTACAAACGGAGCTGATAGAGGTGATCTTTTTCTGAGGTTTTATGAAATTTGGAAGGCTTATAGTCCTTCTCAAAAAATAGAAAAAGATGAACATATCAAGGTCATTTCATATTAGACTTGTTAATAACAAATTAGGTATAAAAGGCAATATTAGAGGTTTCATCTTAGGAACATAGATTATTCTCATTTTTGATGAACAGGTAAAATATTATTAAATGAAATGTTTGCAGATTTAGTTCAGTGGCATATTGCATCTTTCCACGTGATCACTGTGCGTGTGCTACATTACACCATCCTAACTGATGTGAGTTAACGTGGTTAGGGAAAAGCATGTGGCCACGTTAATAGATGTAGGGGAACAAGTTGATGGCATTTAATATTCTAGGACGTTAAAAAAGCATTTGACGGCGTTAACATCTTATGATGAAAACTTTTAGCAAGCTAGGAACAGAAGGGAACTTCCGTAACATGATAAATGGTATTTGTCAAGGACTTATAGCGTGCATCGTAATTAGTGGTGAATCATTATAAACACTTCTATCAAATCAGCAGCAGTTCAGGGTTATTTGCCATCAGTGTGTAGGAGGCGCTGTTGCAATCACTGTTCATCATTGTGTGGGAGGTCCTAGCTTATGCGGGAAACCAGAAAGAAAAAAGCAAGGCTAAGCTTTGGGAAACAGGAGCTGAAGCTGCTTTATTTGTAAATGGCATGATGGGCTACCCAGGAAGGTGACTAGAATGTCCAGATCCATCATCAGCACTGATTAGACCATTCAGCAAAGCTGTAGGCACAAAGACAATACGTACAAGAACCTGTTTCTCATCTATAGGTTATAACCAGTTAGAAAATATGATGAAATACAGATTTCATTCATAACATCACCTACAATGTTGAAGCATCTGGATATCATTGTTGCAGAAGATGTTCACGGTGCTTGTAGGTAACATTATCAGATGTGATTGAAAGACATAAAGGAAGAGACAGAGGACCAATGTACCGTGTTCGTAGATTTATGAAGATGGTAGCTCTCCCAAAATTGATCTAAGTTCACTGTAAATGTAATAAAAGCATATTTTGGAGAAGCTGAAGAATCATTTTTCCTATTTGTGGGAAGAGCAGGTTTTCAAATAGCCAGGAGAAATATAAGTGCGCCAGTTTAAGGGGCTGTGCCTTGCCAAGCACCCAGGCTCACCGCGCTCTGGTCGTTGGGGTGGTTTCGTGTTGGCACAAGTGTGGTCACATAGAGAACTCTCAAAGACCTCTCCTCCTCTTTGGGAATTTGTTTTCACTATAGAATGGAACCGACTTTAAATAAGTGGGGAGATGGTGGATTCCACAGGAGTTGCTCTTAGTTGCCCATAGAGGAAAAAAACGCCCGTCCTCCACCTCTCAGCACACGCAGAAAACACAAGATATGACTCTGGGGGAAGAGCACAGCCTCTTGAGCTGAGAATTCCTAAAAGAGAGGAATCCTTAATGGAAACAATATCTTAAGTTGACTCTTAAGGTAAAACTTATGTCTAATAAAAGAATTCTTAAAGGAAGTTAAAAGACAAGCAGTGGGCTGGGTGGAGAATCTGCTCCACATGTAACTACCAGAGGATTTGTGTTGATCGGATGTAAAGGCCTCAGTGTGGCACAGTCCAGTAGGGGAAATCTGGCATATCGAGAGTTGGCCAGCATGAGGCAGTGAGAAGGCTCTGAGGGCGTTTGAGCTGGCCTGGAGTCCAGCTCCCAAGCCTATAGTTTAGATGCATCACGAGTGCTTACGTCAGCAGGTAGATGAGAATGTTCCCAGCACTATGGATCTGGTATGGCATTCCTATGTCTGTGAGAATGAGTAAGCCACAACCAAATACATCAAGATGAAAGAACATAGAAAGTAGCATTAGGCAAAGAGAGTTATCAAAGCTTAGATATTCTGATTGCATTTGTGTAACCCTTAAGTCATGGGCAGAACTAACCTGATATATTACTTAGGAGTTCGTGCACATGTGGAAAAGTTCTGGAAAGCAAAGAAATAATTTAAACATCAAGTTTGTCGTTACCTGCACAAGGAGTGGCAGGGGATTGTAATCAGCAAGGGGCGGCAAAGTTTTTGATATAATACTGTTCTCTTTTCTGAAAATGGGTGTGAGTGGTGAGCACAGGCTGTGTGCTCTTATTATTATCTAGAATGGCATGCGCTTTTTATGGGCGTCTCCAGCGGCTCAGCATTCAAGAAGCTACCTGCCGTGCAGGAGTTGCAGGAGATGCTGTTTCGATCCCTGGGTCAGGGAGATCCCCTGGAGGAGGGCATGGCAACCCACTCCAGCATTCTTGCCTGGAGAATCCCATGGACAGAGGAGCCTGGCGGGCTGCAGTCCATGGGGTTGCAAACAGTCGGACATGACTTAGCGACAAAGCACAGAGGAACCATGAATCTTACGCCCTGCTATGTGGAGTGCACATAGTTGCCACCACTTTGTAGAGCTATTTGGCAGTTTTTCTTTTCTTCTTTTTCATTGTGTTCTCTATGTGGAGAAGGCGATGGCACCCCACTCCAGCACTCTTGCCTGGAAAATCCCATAGATGGAGGAGCCTGGTAGGCTGCAGTCCATGGTGTCGCACAGAGTCGGACATGACTGAGCGACTTCACTTTCACTTTTCACTTTCATGCATTGGAGAAGGAAATGGCAACCCACTCCAGTGTTCTTGCCTGGAGAATCCCAGTGATGGGGGAGCCTGGTGGGCTGCCATCTATGGGGTTGCACAGAGTCAGACACGACAGAAGCGACTTAGCAGCAGCAGCAGCAGTGTTCTCTATGATCTGGCATTTTTCTTTTAAGTGTTAAAAAAAAGGGACAATGGACTATAATTGTACATAGAGTACTTTATAGCAATTAATGTAAATAAGCTAGATGTACCTATGTCAGCTTAGATGAGGTTTTAGTAGAATGTTGAGAGCAACAAATAAATTATGAGTGATACTAAGGTAGGACGTCTTTTAAATAGCTCTTTTGAAATACGCCCAACAGTGCCCAGCAGTGCTCTCCGTGTGTGCTTAGTCCAGGCTCTGTCTGCCTGTCCATTTGTGTTTCACTTGCTTCTCAGCCCTTCCTCTCTCTCTCCACACACACACACCTCAATCACACAGTTTTTTTGGTTCCATAACTACGTAGGTAGGTGTGAAAAAAGTACATGGGGAGAATAAGCACCCAAATCAAGACGGTGATTTCCCGTGAGGTGTAGACAGCGTGAGTGGGGGTGGCAGGTGCCGTCATCGTTTGTACATCGAGAAGTCACGAATTTCTGGAGTGCACAGAGGGTGTCTGTGAGACCAACAAGTTTGAGAGCCACTGTTCTATAGCTTCGAAACCAATTTTTTTCAAATCTTTAATTGAGATGTCTCTTTTGTAAAAAATAGATTCCCTGTAGTTGCCAGACTCACCAGAGGTAGCCCATATGATCCTTGTATTTCTTTAATCTGATTTAAATATACTAATTTAGAGGAACGTGCCTGGACCAGAGCTCAAGGAAGCTCCACTTTCTGCTGGTCTCTGGAAATGCCTGTGCTGTCTCTCAGGCAGTGCCCTATGCGGGGGGCCAGCGAGTGCTCGGGGTAGGGGGCAGCGGGGGGCAGACGCTCAGGGTTCACCCTGCGCTCTTGGCTGCAGAGGCTTGGTTTCCTCCGGGTCTCTGCCCTGCTTTGATGACTTCCCTGGGTCGGTGTTATCCAGGGTCTTCCTATTACATACACTCCTGACAGCCATGGATGGTTCATGTGAGCCTTCCTTCCTGCCCAGCTCTGTCTTCATTCTTGCCAAAGAAATTCTAAACGCTACTTCCTTCCTCCCTATCTCCCTTCCTCCCTCTCTCCCTTCCTCTTACTTTCTTTTCATTTTCAGAATGTGTATATTTTTCTTGCCTTTGTTTTCTAGGCTCGTAGTTCTCAAACCTGAGTGTATTAACAGTCCTGGTTCATGACCAAGTTTTTGTTGATCTTGCAGGGAAATTTAAAATTTAAGAGCAAAGCATCAAGTCTTGTAGAGGTATGTTTATTCACTTTAAAGGCCTCTCCCTGTCCTAAGGTGATTTCCTTGTTACTTTCCTGAGTGTCAACATATTCTTTATTTTATGAAGTGATGGTCATAGTATTCAAAAATTTTGCCTGTTTGGCAAAGTAACTTGTTGCCAACCTTTTCTTAGTGCCTTGACATTTTTGAAGTTTTTGGTAGTCTGTGGAATACAAAACTTTAAGTCTTAATAACTGAAGATGTTGTTATAGAGAAGTTGTAAATATTTTATAATTATGTAATTCATGAATATTCACATAGAAACAAAGGGGCATGTTTTCATAGAAGACATGAATGAAGATATACAGAGAAGTAAGCTTTTGATATAATTTTGACCACCGTTATTGCTATATACTACTTCATTACGACCTCTGTGTCAAGCTCAGATTCCATCCCAGCCCGCCTTTTATTTTTTTAAAGCTTTTATTTTGCCATGCCGTGCAGCATGCGGGATCTTAGTTCCCTGGCCAGGGATCAAACCTGTGCCCCCTGCAGTGGAGGCAAGGAGTCTTAACCACTGGACCGCCAGGGAAGACCCTGCCTCCCTTTTTTAAGTGACCCCTGTGGCGCCCCATTTCCCCTGTAGGAGGGCAGGCAGGGCCCCTCCATAGCCATGCACTTGTCTGCAGTGACTTGATTCTGGTGGAGTGGACAGCCTTCATTTAGCGTCCATCGTGGCCCACCCTTGTTAGAAGACCGCTCTCATTCATCATCAGAAAATTCCATTTTCCTCGCTTTGATGCTTTCTCCCACCTTACAGATGGTTCATTAGAACCCTACTGTTCCCGGGCGGCTCTGCTGGGCTCCCCTGCCGTCACTCGCACCGCGAGCCAAGGGTAGCCTCTTTATTCTTGCTCTCTCCCCAAATCACTGTGTTGTCTTTCAGTGAGTGACAGGTTTTATCCTCCACCATGTGGTTATTGGGTTTCCTTAATAGCCTCATGCGGAGGGGCTCTATTGAAGGAGTTTTCATTTGGCCTTGATAGATTATAGTCACCATGTTTCCCTAATCTCTTCTTGAAAATCTTTTAGAGGAAGGACTCCCCCTGTTAGAGACACTTAAGCTGAAATGGCTTTTCTTTTTTAAAAATTCTTTTTCTCTACCCAAATATTTACTTAGGTGTATCTCTTGACAGTGAAGCAGAAGGCAGCTGGTCACAGCCTGGACCCACCACACATTGCACTCGGGTAACAGTTGGTTGCTGGGGGACAGACTGGGGCTTGGGGACCCATTTAGAGCGAGCCCAGTCTCTGTTTTCTGTGGCACCGAGCCCGTCAGAGAATTAGTTCTTGCTTCCCAGGTGACGTTAGTGGCAAAGAACCCGCCTGCCAGTGCAGGAGACATAAAAGATCCAGGTTCCATCCCTGGGTTGGGAAGACCCCTGCAGGAGGCCATGGCAACCCACTCTAGTGTTCTTGCCTGGAGAATCCCATGGACACAGGATCCTGGTGGGCTACAGTCCATGGGGTCGCAGAGAGTCGGACACGACTGGAGCGACTTAGCACACACGCTTGACAAGGTAGGAGCGACGGCCTCTTAGCCTGAGGTCCCAACGCTGACCCCGGCTTACTGCTCTTGACCTCCGGGAGCTCTTAGCACTTACTGCCCAGAGCTGAGGGTTTGTGCACGTCTGGGTTCCCCAGCTGGCCAGTCAGTGCCTTGAAGGTCACTCTTCCTTCCTTGCGCCTGGTCCTGTCTCTAGCCCAGGGTCCTGCGCTGAGTAGCAGTCAGTGGACGAGGCACTCAGATGCCTTCCTCGTTCTCCAGACTTCCACCGTGTCAAGGTTGGCAGCGCACAGTGTCAAGAACCCAGTGGGTCACCGTCCACTTTTCACTCCCAGAGCTGTTACTCCTGCCCCAGGCTTCCTGAGGAGCGCAGGGCTGGACTGCAAGGCAGAGGCTGGCTGTGACTTGATCACGGAAAACTTAACATGCAGAATTATGAAGTGTAACACAGGGAACTGGGTGGTGAGGGGCTGGCAAGTAAGACGAGAACCCTGGAGAGCATGGAAGTGACAGATCCGGGAGCAGCGGCCGCCCCCAGAGGAGACCCCCACCCCCTACCACCACCCGCCCCGGCCCCGGCTATGGCTCCCTGGATGGTGCAGTGGTTTCCTGCTGATGGAATTGCTGGATGTCTACCCTCTGGACCTGACTGGATATCTGCTTTCTGGGGTGCCAGGGGAGGCTGTTTCAGGGAAGGGGTCTTGCAGGAAGCCCTGTGCTGTGACACTGCCTGGGATGGGGGCTGGGGGAGGCAGTCGGGGGCCTGGCGAGCGGGGCGGCTGCTTGCACGGCTGGGCAAGCGAGGTCCCAGGTTTCAGCACGAGCCCCTCGCAGCATCTCAGCGACCTCTACTGACTGGGCTGAACACCGCGCCTGCTGGCAAAGGACAAATGCTTCAAGAGCCCGGCTCGGTTTCCATGGAGCAGTCAATGAAGGACTGGCTTGTCGAGAGGCTGTGGATTGATAACTGGCAGAGTCAGCTGGCTCCCTCTCCGGAGTGTCTAGAAGGCTTCAGGGAGGCAGGCTGTTATTCACCCAATGCAGGAGTGGCTGGGGAAAGTCACATTTAAGGAGGCAAAACCATTTGTCCTTGACGCTAGCTCCGGATTTCTGAGTATAATTTCAGTAGTGGAGAAGTCCTGCAGTTCCTGGTCCTCAGTGCATGGAATGTATGAAGGACGGAGGGTGGTTTGAAGGCTCGTGCCCCTGTGCCAACAGCATCCGGAGAGAATCGGGTGAGGGCTTCTATCTCATTCCTCCAGGGTCTCAGGACAGTCATTGACATGTCTGTTCCCCACTTGCTGTTGGAGACCAGCAGGGGCCTCGCTCGGTTTTACTGAACCTGCATAATTACAATAACAGTATTTTTTGTACCAGCTCAAGTGTTGTGCGGAAGCAGCAGAAATATTTCCACAGTGATATTATGCTGTTTCACAGTAGACTTCACACCTCGCTAGAAACCACATTTCTTGGCCTGCTGCACATTCCTGAGAGTTATTGTGTGGCTGGTGGTGGAATTTCACGTCCTCAGCTTGGTGGGTGCAGGTGGGGTGGGGCCAGGAGGAGGGTTCTTTGCCAGCCTCCGAGGGGCCAGCAGCCCCTGGCACTCACGTGCCATCAGACTGCACAGCCAGACACCCAAGTCCGCCCTTGGAAAGGTGAAGGGTGACACCTGCCATTTAGCCAGTAGCAAGCCTTTTCCTCGGCACTTTAAATATCCTCTCTCTGAGGCTCTGCCCTGGAATCTATTTTCTAGTGTCGACCTCTTGACTCAGCCTGGAGTCGGTCTCAGTGAAGTCATAAACCTGTCCATTTGAATGGGTTTGGAAGATAAAATGGGCTTTTCTTCAACCAGATATGGCATCTAAACACAGGGCTTTTTTCCAGCATGTTGTTGTTCAGACGCTAAGCTCTGTCCAACTCTTTGTGACCCCGTGAACTGCAGCATGCCGGGCTCCTCTGTCCTCCACTGTAGCCTGGAATTATCACATTTGTGTCCATTGAGTTGATGATGCTATCTAACCATCTCATCCTCTTCTCGTCAGGTGGCCCAAATATTGGAGCTTTGGCTTCAGCATCTGTCCTTCCAATGAATATTCAGGGTTTTCAGCTTTATTGAAACTTTACACAGTATTTATCTGATTGATAGCATTTCATCAGAGCAGGGGTTTCTGACCTCCTTCTTTTACCATTAAGCGGTATTGTAGGCCCCTGGATTGGATGGTGAAAGTAGAAGTCAGTGTCCAAGGACCCATTTCAGTCTCCCATGTTGCTAATTTCCGGCCTAAGTCTGTAGCAAGTTAGAAGAAACCTGTTTTCTAGTCTCGTAATAATTCTCTCTTCCCACTTCTGTAATATTTCTCTTGGACCACATTGCTGGGCTGGGATTGTGTTTGGTGGTAGATTTCTTGGACAGCCCAGTTAGAGTTAACTTAGCTGTAGGAGGGTGGAGAATGCGCCTAACTTGGGAATGACCAGGTGTTAGCCGTCAGATTGATTTGAGGATTGAGTTGAAGTCAGGAGTTAAGGGTCAGAGGCTGCCTAGGACTGGAGGGTGGGATGAGTGTATTTGGGGGATGCCAAAGGGACAATTTCTGTGCAAATCTGAGAGCCTCTGTCATGGGGCAGGGAACATTCCAGATCCCCAAAATGGAAGTAGTTCTGTGTTTAGAAAGCTGGTGAGGCCCTGCCTGGTGATTGGACTCAGGTACACAGTTGAGAGTATGGATCTTGTAGGGAGCAGGTCTTACCACTCAGCCGAGGAAAGGTGACTCCTGGAGGCCTATTACATGTTGGGGTTCAGTCATTTGTTGTACGTGTTAAGGTTCACGACCCAGGCTTAACACAAGGAAGGGTTACACCAGACAAATGGAACATGGAACGAACAACTCTCATAAACGGATCCTGAGTGAGAGATGGATTTTCAGAGGGAATTTGGGTTTCCACCTCCAGGGTGACCTCAGTATCTTTAGGACATGGACTCTTAGACGAGGTGAAAGACTCCTTGGTCGAGTTGGCCCAACTCTTTCACCTTTTCAGTGCAGAGAGAACTCTGTGGTAGCGATCACGTCTCACTTTGGGGGGTTTGGCATTGCGTCCATGTAGAATATGTATCCATCAGTTTTGGCAATAGTGGTGTAAATTATTCTTATTTGAACTACAGTGTCTTAAATATAATTTTAGCATCTAGTTGTTAATGTTGATTCCATTATGTGTTAATATAGGCTATAGTCTTTATTAAATAACCGGCAATAAATTCATCCATAAAATAACAATACAACCAATAATGATTTTCTGTTGAAAGGTTCCACCAGCACTCAGAACCCACAACCAATCACAACACCACTGAAGATGTAGGGGTGGTTTCCTTCTTGTAGTGATTTCAGCTTTTCAAACATGTTCCAGGGCTTTTGGGTGTTGTCTATTTGCATAAATCACGATTTTGCAGAGGAGCAGAACCAGTAAGGTGTGTGTGGGTATGTGTGTATGTAGAGAGAGGGAGATGATGAGAGATGATTTAAACAGAGATTAATTATAAGGAAGTGGCTCACTTGCTCTTGGAGGCAGAGAAGTCCAGACCAAGGAGAACCGACAGGAGAGTTTCAGTCTGAATCCAAGTCTGAAGGCAGGAGGAGACCAGTGTCCCAGCTCAGAGACAGGCAGGCAGAGGGAAAGAATTCTTTCTTAGCCTTTATTCTATTCAGGTCCTTAGCAGACGGAATGAAGCCCACTCACACGGGGAGGGCCGTCTGCTGTGTTCCGTCAGCTGATTCAGATGTTAATCTTATCTAGAGACAGGCTCATGGAAACACCCAGAAATAACGTCTAACCAAATGCCTGGTGACCCTGTGGCCCAGATAAGTGGACACAGGATGAACCTTTGCGCTCCTGGTCAGCCTGACTCTAGTGGATGCTGAGCGCCTCCGGGAAGTTCTGATAACTCCTCACCTGTGTTCCATGGATGCCACATTTCTGAAACTCCCCAGACGCTTTGTCAATTACTAGAAAATACGTGAAAGTGTGCTTATACATGAGGGTGCTGGAAGTGTGTAGCCACGCACTTCCCCCTTCAGGGGTGAGTTGAGGACCTGAGCTTGTGGGTTGTGTCTCTCGGAGCTCATCTGTGCGCCTCGGCATCAGACATGGGAAATGTTTCTGGGAGCAGTGCCTGTCTCCCGAAAACGACACCAGTGTGGAGAAGTCCAGTCCTGACCCTGCATCTCGCTGTCTGTGGCCTGAGACGAGCTCTTGGGCCACTCTGAGCCTCAGTTTCCTTCATTGTCCTTCGTGGACACAAGACCGCTCCTGAGTGTGGCTGGAGAGCCTGGCTGGCGCCCGAGTCTGCTGTGCTCAGCAGCTGTCTGCCCCTGCCCCCATATTTGCCTTAAACAGAGATGCTGGTTAAGCGTTCGTCTACCTGTGTATCATCGCCATGAATCAGTAATCTCGTGGGACCTACTTTTTAGGTCTGGTGTACTTTCCTTTTTAAGCCACTGCCGTCTTTTCTGTGGACTCATTAGTCACGTCTTATGTCGCCTTCCTTGAGGGGAGGCAGTGGAATCTAGACGGAGCCTTGCTTGGTCCCGTTAGGTTTCACCCGCTGCTGACGTCACCAACTAGCTGTCTAGCCACCTGACGAGGGGAGCGCGGTCTCCTTCCCTGCGCTGTCACCGCGGCCGAGGAGGCGGTGACGGGAGAGCACGACGTTCTGGGCCCCGCGGTGGGTGACGTTTCCTCCTCTGTTTCGTGATGGTTGTCGTGAGAACCGGTTCATGCCCGGTTGGGGGGTTTTCTTGTTGTTGTCCTTGTTTTTTGCCTCGACGCATCCGGACACCTAAGTTCTCATTTAGTTTGTAGGTAACTTGCCTGCTTTGACATTTCGAAGTCCCTGATGTGTTCTCCGTATAGCCCAGAGCTTGGAGAATATTAATGTACTAAGTCTTCCTAAGGACATGGCGCCCCACTCCAGCGTTCTTGCCTAGAGAATCCCATGGACAGAGGAGCCTGGCGGGATACAGTCCACTGGGTCGCCCGGAGTGGGACATGACTGCACACACACGCGCTTCTCCCCTGGGGCCCCTGGGAGAGCCCGAGAGAGAAAAGCGCGGACAGGTGCCCTCCTCCGGCCGCGTCCCAGCCCACCGTCCTTGGCTGATGAACCCCGGGGGCAGGGCCGCTCGCGGACGGCGCTCACCAGGTTCCTGCGGAGCCAGCCCCGCGCGTGCCAGGGCCATGCCTCCAGGGAGC
This sequence comes from Redunca redunca, assembly GCA_006410935.1. NCBI lineage: Eukaryota > Metazoa > Chordata > Mammalia > Artiodactyla > Bovidae > Redunca > Redunca redunca. Next base: position 130,762 of record SJYQ01003114.1, read on the forward strand.
AGGCTCTTCCTGATGCTGGCGTCTTGGGAGCGCGCGCGCCAGGAACCGAACCGCCTCTCGGATGGGTTCAGCCTGCGTCGTCGCTCGTGGAGGCTGGAGTGAGGGGAGGTTCGGAAGGACCGCGTCGTCCCGTGCGGACCTGTCTGAGTTTGCCGTGGCGGTCTAGGGTGGGGGCCCCCCGAGAAAGCTTGGGCGGAAGCCGCCTGGGGCTTTAGCTTCTCGTCCTCGAGGCGCCCGGCAGCCAGTGCTGGGTTCCGCTGCCTGGCGGAAGTAGCTTCTCCACCTCCAGGGTGTCTTTGTAGCCTCGTTCGCCGCGTCTTTTCCCGCTACCGCCCTGGCACCGGCCCGGCGGCCGGGAGAGGGCGCCGGGCAGCTGGGGAAGGGGCAGCGTGCGCTCCGCGGGGGCCCAGCCTCGCCGCGTCCCCTCCCCTGCGCCCAGCCCCGCACCTTGATTAACCGGCATGCGGTGTGTTGCCAGAAATCCTGGGAATGACAAACCCGATTCCGTATCAATTAGCTAGAGGAGGAACGGACTTCCCACAGAAACCCCAGGACGGAGCTGTGCTTGACGGGGCCCATTCCTTCACAAGCTTCCCAAATAATGATCTCGCTCAGGGCCCAGTTGTTTAAATAAATTAAAAACTGTGGAAATTAGCAGCCGAAATCCACTTGGATGAGCCTGCTATCCCTTTAATACGTCTGTCTGTTCATCTCACTAAGACATCCCAATCCTCCTTCCATAGTGGTTTGAATACTTAATATTTGCTGAGATGCTTAAGTTGGATTTGAATAGCGTAATTGAATTTTTCCTGCTGCATTCAGGGGACAGGAAGGCTTGGGAGTCCCTGTGGCAAGATATGTGAACGTGCTTATTTTTAGAAGTGATTCTTGCATATTCTTCCATCCATGAGCCAAGAATTAATAAGCCGTGGGGCTGCCAGGTAGAGGAGACTGTATTCATCAGAAGCCCGGCTTTATCTGTCCCTCTCCAGATGAATGGCCTGTGCCTGGGGCTCAGAGCTGGTCTGGTCCATGATGGGTTTGGGTTGAGCCAAACAGGGCATAGATCAGAGGCCATTCGAAGCCCCCCCTAAACAGGATTGTTGTAAGGTCCTGGCCTTCGTGTGCAGCTTAGCGAGAGAGGCAGGTAAATTGGATGGTCCACACCATCTGGCCAGCCCCGGGAGACAGGCATGGCCATGGCACAGAAGGAAACCTGTATCCCTGAGTAGTCAGAGAAGGCTTCCGTAGCATCTTAGAGAGGAGCTTGGAGCTCTCCAGGAGGGGTGGGCGCGGAGCTCCAGGGAGCACCAGCAGTAGACAGGAAGGCTGGAGGACGCGGGCTGCGATGAGTCCTGGAGTGGCCCGGGTCCAGAGGAGCAGTGGGGAAGGGAGATGGACAGAGAGCTGTGAGCTGTTGGTGGAGGGCATTCCATGTAGCTCTTTGGAGTTCGAGCATTAGTTTAAAAAGAGTGAGGAGTCTTTAGTTTTTAAGCATACGAGGGATGGCACCTGCAGACACAGAACAGACCCGTGGACACTGGGGGAAGGAGAGGCCGGGACGAATCGAGAGAGCAGCATGGAGACATATACACACCACGTGTAAGAGGGAGAGCCCATGCTGTGCTCCGTGACAACCTAGAGGGGTGGGATGGGCTGGCAGGTAGGGGGAGGCTCAAGAGGGAGGGGACACATGGATGCCTACGGCTGATTCACCCTGATGTCCGGCAGAAACCAGCACGATATCGTGAAGCAATTTTCCTCCAATTAAAAATAAATTTAAAAAAGAAGCAGCCAATGCGAAAAAAAAAAAAAAAAAAGGATGTCGTTGGTTTAGCAGTTTAGGAAAAGCTGCCAAATAGCTGGTGGAAATGGAGCAGGGTAGGGCAAGACTGGCCTTGAGGAGACTAGATTGTTTATAATCATCCAAGAACCAAGGCGGCTCAAAGCCCCCAAAACAGCGGGGAGAGCAGATCGGAAAGGGGAGATTGCAGGGGCAACGCGGGATTTACTCGGTTTGGTGGCTGCGTGCGGGGAAGTGAAGGAAAAGGAAAAACAGCTGAAAAGGATGCCAGGGCTGCTGCCTTGAGACCATTCCCAGAGTCAGGGGTCACGGAAGGAGAGGTGTTTGGGGTGGGGTCCAGGGAGCTAGTGGACTTGGGACACGTTTGGGCGGAAGTTCTCCCGGTGTGCGTGTCCAGCAGGCAGGCGCGTCTGTGTGTTGGGGGTGGAGAGGCAGACGCAGGCTCCATCATGGGTGGTGGCTTGGCTGTGCCCATCTCATGCAGAGTCTGCAGAGCAAGACGGGTACAAGCTGGAAAAGAGGCCTGCGGAGTAGCAATACTTAACGACCAGAAGGAAGGAGAGGAAGCCGTGAAGAGAACCACAGAAGCGCGGCCGGTCTAACTTCGAAGAGAAGGGCGGTCGCAGCAAGAGATGGGATGGAGGGCATATTGCTGGTTTTGTGGGCCATTGTGTAAAGAGAATGGACCACGCCTACTGAGCAGAAAGAGCCAGGTAGAGGCTCAAAGGTCCCGGAGCCGTGGTGGTGAGGGGCGGTTTCCGGGTGAGAGCGGTGAGGATGGTGTCACTGTGAGGCGTCAGTGGCACCTGCAGCCATCAGGAGAGGGTGTGCGTCTCGTTTTTCGGTTTTTAACTGAAGGTGGGCCTGAAGAGCCCGATTCTTTCCTCTCTGCGGCACAGGGCCAGCCCCCAGCCTGTTCCCTGGGCTTGGGCACCGCAGCAGGAGAGCTGGGGTGGTTTCCTTGGCACCGTGGTCCGGCTGAGATGCAGTGAGCTTGGGCTCTTGGGCATCCCATGTGCCTAGCGCATCCTCCTTGGGTTTCCTTGAGGGCCCTTGTGTGTCCAGAGCCCCCCGCCACATGGGCGGTATTTTGGTTATTCTGTGCTCTGTCATCATCCTTCAGAGTTTCGTGCAATGAGCAGCGTGACTAACCCACGTCTCTTCCTCCCGGAGGGCTTCTCCTGACTGCCTCTGGGTTTGAGCAGCGTCTCTTTCTCTTTCCCACCTGCATGAGGGTTATTGCTTTGTCTAAGCTCTCGAAGCATTTCTTTTCCTCGTTTCTCCCACCTTTTCCTTTGCTTCTCTCCCTTCCTTGGATGAGGAGGGCCGGCTGAGATACCCCGTGTCAAGCACTGGTGTTGTGATAGGAGCCACAGGGTCACCAGCCTCCCTGTGCCCTCGACCTCCACGTGGCCTCCACCACCCAGCGCCTCCCTGTTACTGGGGCAGCATCACTGTAGCTCACGCACGGTTCCAGAGCAGGCCTCCTCAAATGACCCGGCACCTCCAGAGCAGGCCTCCTCAAATAACCCGGCACCCTGAAGCACATGCACACTGGAAGATACTCAAAAAGCAAACTTTTAATTTTCCTTCTTTGAGGGATCGATTGGCCCTTGTGCAACAATAATGGTTCAGTTGGGATAAACCATCAACTGTTTCATGGAAGGTGCCCACTGCTGCATCACTGTGTCAAGCACCACTGCTCCTCTCTGCTCAAGCCTTCTGTCCACTCCTTCTTCCCATCCATCCAACCATAGGCCCTCTGACCACAAGCCAAGTTGACGATCATGTGTATGCTGTCAGGGGAACAAGAGTGGAGCCCAGAAGATGGGATCAGGGGCCAGAGTTTGATTTCAGTTCATGCTTCATCACTTGCTATGTACCGATGGCTGGTTAACTTCTCAAAGTCTCAAGTTTCTCATATGAGAAATGGGGGAAAGAACAGGATTGTGAGAATTAAATGAACCCCTCAAGTAATAAGGTAAGCCTGCAGTAAGGTAGCAAGTTAGTAAACGAGCAATGACTGTTAGCCAAGAGCAGTCTACGCTGCTGCAGCAGCAAAGTCAGTTATAGGGTCCTTGCATCTGCCCCGGAATTCAGAGAGGCAGGGTGGGGGCAGGGGGATGTTGGCCTTAATATGTAACGTGGACTGTATGGATTAAACCAGTGGTCAATGCATAATTGTAAATGGTTGAATAGAAAAATGGCTGCCTTGGGAGCCACAGAGGAGCCCTAAATAACTGCCTGGAATTTCGCTGTCCTTGGCTTCGCATCGGATTTTGCATAGATGTATGTTATTCTTCTGGCCATTTGCCTTTTTATTTGTGTTTTAAATGTATGTTTAAAATCTGGGTCGTTTTGCAAAAATCCTTTGGCTTTCTAAATTTCAAATTTAATTGGCTTTTGCAATCCATTTTTATTCTTAAACCTGATTAGAATTAATTTCCGGCACCTCTTCTCTTCCCATTTGTGAACTACCTGCCCTGGCTTCTGCAAGCAGTTCTAGTAGGGGTGGAATTTGTATTCTGGGTCACTGAGGCTTCTGAAAGGACACTTAAGAAAATGTCAGAGAAATAGAAGAAATCCTAGTGGAAAAACACATGGCACAGCCTGTTGTGTGCAGTTGATGGAAATCTAATTTAGTTTCATTGCCAGTGGGTGTCTCTCAAACAGAAAGCTAAGTGAAAGGCAGCCGCTGCAGGCCCCCTGGAATCAAGGGTTTCGTCCCCGCGTGGTGACCGCCTGGCTGAGTGGTCTCAGCTTCCCTGGGTCTGCACCTCTCCCGAGTCCGCCCCCTTACTGGAGGTTGGCTCGGCTGCTCTCTCGTGTCCCTTCCAGCTCCAGTGTCCGTTTCCTCTGGAGGCAGAAGCGCTGACTTGCTGGCATGTTTGCTGTTGTTTTTCCTCCTGTGCTGTGTTACGCTGATGGTGTCATGAATTACGGCTTTTCCTTCTTTCAGAATTTTCCAGACTTCAGTCTTTATTGTATGAGTATTTTCTTTGTTCTACCTATATGTTGCAGACGCTGTAGATACTAGTTTTTAAAAAGTAGTGAAATATTAATGTGATTCCAAAAGCCAGAACTGTATAAAGTCTTACTTAAAAAAGGGTCCCTCCTGTCTCCGCCCCCTTCCCACCACCTCCTCTTCACTCCGCCTTTCCCAGTTCCTTTCACTCTGCAGTCTGTTCCATTCCGCTTTCTAGTAGGCAGTCAGTCTCATTTCTATTTCATCATTCCAGCGGTGTTTGTTTATTATTGTTTTATGCGAATGAACAGGTTCATTGTGTAGATATTATATATATTCACTTGTATAGAACATATTTATTTAAATATACTTTGGCCACACCAAGTGGCTTTTGGGATCTCAGTTCCCCAATCAGGGATCAACCCCGGACCCTCAGCAGTGAAAGCGCAGAGTCCTAACAACTGGACGGCAGGGCTTCTCAGATTCGTGCATATTGTATTATTTTCTCTTCTTTCTTGCATGAAAAGCACCATAGTAAGATTGCTTTTTCCACATAGTGGAGCTTGATAGTTCTAGTAGGGGTGGAGTTTGATGATAGATCACGTATCATTTCAGAGTGGTCATCCTCATATTTTAATTAATATGTCTTTTAAGTACTCCACTGTATGGATCAGTCAGTTCAGTCGCTCGGTCGTGTCTGACTGTTTGAGACCCCGTGGACTGCAACACGCCAGGCCTCCCTGTGCCATCACCAACTCCCGGAGTTTACTCAAACTCATGCCCGTTGAGTCGGGGATGCCATCCAGCCATCCCATGCTCTGTCGTCCCCTTCCCTCCTGCCCTCACTCTTTTCCCAGCATCAGGGGCTTTTTCCAGTGAGTCAGTTCTTCACGTCAGGTGGCCAGAGTGCTGGAGTACTGTATGCATAGACCATAGTGTATTTAAGCTCTCTCTCTTTCTGTGTGTGGACATTTCTTTGTTTTTCAGTTCTTTGTAATTTTAAATAATGCTACGGTGAAAACCTTGTTATGTATATATCAGTTCTGGAGGTGTATTCGGGGTAAACAGCCAGAAGGAGAACTAGGTCAGGAGATGAATGCAAATGTAGCTTTGCCGGGTATTGCCAAGTTTACCTCCAGAATGGTCCCATCAGTTTTCACTTCCGTCAGCAGTGTGTGAGTTCATCGTTTCCCAAGCCTCACCAAAAGAATGTCTTGCGTTTTAGTCTCCACCAAGGCAACAGCTGGAGACAGTGTGTCGTTGTTGTCTTATGTTGCACTTCTCTGTCTGAATACCTTTTCACAGGTTTAAGGGTCATTTTCTTCTTTTTCTTTTTGGTGAGTTATCTGTTCATGTATTTCTCCCATTTCTCTATGGAGTTTTTGGCCATTAAACCAGTGAGTTTATTCCATTGCCACTCTCTCTTCTTCCACTTTTGGGTTATACTATTTCTATTTTGTTGTGACATATAGAAAAAAGAGTTCATTAGTAAGAAATTCCCTATGCTTTCGCATGTTTAAAGCTCTTACTGTGGATCTGGTACTGAAAGCCCAGCGTTGCTGAATATAAAATTCTTGGTCCGTGTATTTTTTCTTTTTTAATTGAGTTGTTTGAATGTGTGGCTTCACCATTCCTTGTTTGTATGCTGTTTTGGAAGTCTGATGCGAGGCAGGTGGCTTTGCCTTTCTAAGACGTTTGATCTTTTTACCTGGAGACCTTGAGGATTCTTTCATCGCTGAGGTCTAATGCTTCTGCTGGGATGCGCCTTTTATTTGGTCCTTCAGGTACCGTCTTACCTGGTTCACATTTATTCTGCTCCCCTGTTTGGATTTTCCTCTTTTGCCAACTCCAGTTACATAAATGTTATTTCTTCTTTGCCTGTCTTCCATTTCTACTACCTTCTCTCTGATTCTTCTTTGTCTCTTTGTCATTTTCTTGGTTATTTCCTTGTTTTTCTTTAGGTCTTCTCTCTAAGTCTTCACTGAATCATTCCTTGTGTATCTTGTGATTTAGAGTTCAGTTCTGAGATGATTTTCTTTCCCTTCTGTTTCTTTCTTGAGTTCACAGTTCTCTGGGTTTTGTTCATGTTTGTTCTAAACATCAAGCAATTATTTATATCCCCAAATGCCTTGCTTGAGCACAGTGAATTTCAAGTATCATCTTACACTTTTCTTCTGCTTCTTGGATTTCTTTTATTGGGGAAGAGGGTCATCAGTTGAGCTGTTTTGAATGGTTTTTAAATTTTTTAAAATTCTTTTGGGGTAATTTTCTATAGTTCTGTAGAATTATTTCTGTTCCTTTTTGTGGATTTTTGGTTGTATAGAAGGTTTTGCAGCTCTCTGGTGCCCTCTTCTGTTAGTGTAGCAAAGTGCAGAATCTTTAGTGGGATTTTTTTGTTTTAGAGGGAGGTGGGGAACGGTTTTAGAAAGCCTCTAATTTTTAAGGTTTGTTTTATTTTGTGAAGCACTAGACTTTTGTTTCATTTACGTCTCCTTACCTAATGGCCAAAAAAATGTGTTTTACTGTCTTTTGCCCCTTTCTTTGCCATTGTAACCATGCTTTTTGAAAACCGTGGTTTTAAATTGAGTGCACATTTGAATCGCTTTTCCGTGGTGTCTGATCAGATCTGCCAGGACACTCTTAGGACTGGAACACTTGCCCCTTCGGGCGCTGGTTTTAGGTCTCCTGGCCCGCGCTAGCCCCGTCTTCCCTCCCCTCCTCAGCTTGCGCTCGGTTGCCTCCGTCTTGAATCCGTCTCCCTCCCAGGCGAAGACCTGCTTTGTTGTTAAAGACGGGAGCATTTTACACAGTGGCTAAGCAGCTTCGGACCGGTGGCAGCTGTGATTGGTGGCTGGTGATTGTGAAGACCATGTATTTAGTCACTAATGTGCCAGGGACTCTGCGCTTCTGCATTATCTTATTTATTTATCACAAAGTCTCTTTTCATCCCCACTTTTTGAAGCTTGGCTCCTGTATCACTTTTTGGAGTTTGAAAGTGAAAGTCTCTCAGTCGTGTCCGACTCTTTGCGACCCCATGCACTATACATGTCCATGGAATTCTCCAGGCCAGAATCCTGGAGTGGGTAGCTGTTCCCTTCTCCAGGGGATCTTCCCCACCCAGGGATTGAACTCAGGTCTCCCACATTGCAGGCAGATTTTTTTTACCAGCTGAGCTACCAGGGAAACCCGAATTTTTTGTAGCTTATTGGACAGTAAATGGCAGAAACACATTTCCAGCCTTGTCCTGGCCTTTGGGGTCACAGGGCAACAAGTCCAGGGCGCATCCAGCCTCAGAGGCTTCACAGGACTTCATGCCTAGACTGTCCTTTCTCACCTGGTCTCAGGTCACACACATTGTAAGGACAGTGCAAACCCGGTTCACTGGTATTTCCAGTAGCACGGAGGGTCATGTGTCTTGTAAGGAAATGGCATGTGAATAAGTTGGTGCAAAAGGAAAAGAGGCGATCAGCACGATCAGAATGGTGTCTTTAATTTCCTAAAGACTGTCCATTACATGTGGCATAGGGCTTTGTTCAACGCTGATACCAAATGAATGTCAATTTCAGTATGTTCACTGATGATATGACTTACTGAGTTTCATTTCCACATTGTGGTTTTTGATGTAGACTAGTGAAGATACTGTTTTTATTTATTTGCATTATTCCTCTTGGTTTACAGTTATTTGCTGGCATAAAAGATGGAGAAAACCTGCAGCTTTTTGAACAGAGTTCCCGCTCTGCCCATAAACAAGAGACACATACGCTGGAGGCCACGAAGCTGGTCGAGTTTGACCTTAAGCAAACACTTACCCGGCTTATGACACATATCTTTGGAGACGGTAGGTACTAAATGCCTTTGTCTTTGGGGGCTTAAATATTCAAGAGTTATCATCTTCCTGAAATCATTAAGCCTACTTGTGTCTAGAGTTTTGGGGCTAAGTTGTAGTTAATAGTTTCAGTCCTTAGTGAGATAGAGCGTATGGATTTCCTGGCTCATTCCATGCAAGGAACAGGAGGATATGAAAATGGAATTACCTGGAGAAAGAAAAATGACTATAGCTTTTGATAAGAATGGTAATGAATTGAGATCATTCTCATCAATGGAGAGGAAGTGAACAGGTTGATTAATGTTGGAATATTAATATATTATCATTGGTCAGCCTTGATCGATGGGGCAGGATTCTTAGGGAGCGAGCCCAGCGGATTTTACCCTCTGACATACTAACTGATCAGCACTGTCAGCAGCAAAATGCCAACAGTTTCCTGGAGGGAGAACAGTGTTTTTAAGATGTGGATTCTCACTTTAATCACTTGATCTTCATTCCTTCTCTGAGCAATTTTAACATTTCCCTTTCCCCTCCAACTGTTTCTGTTTACTTGAGACAGTATCTTTGTCTGTTTCAATAAAGACGTAAAGAAAAGGGGAGGTTGTTCCTTAATTACGACCTAATTTTTTAAAAGATTTCATTCATTAGTTAATTATTGCCGGCTCTGCGGGTCTCTGTGCTGTGCGGGCTTTCTCCCGTTGCGGTGAGCGGCGGCCCCTCTGCTGCCCTGCGCAGGCTGGCTTCCATCGCCGTGACTTCTCCGGTTGTGGAGCACAGGCTCTCGGGCTCAGGGGCTCGGTAGTTAGCTGCAGCCCGGGGGCTCAGTAGTTGCGGCTCACGGGCTCAGCTGCTCCCGTGAAAGGCGGCGTCTTCCCAGATCAGGGATCAAACCCGTGTGTCCTACAGAGGCAGGCAGGCTCTTCACCACTGAGCCACCAGGGAAACCCCTGGGATCTGCACGTTAAAAATGTTTAGCAAAAAACAGAAGCCCTGCGTGGTTAGGATCCTCTTTTATTCTCGTACTCTTGTGAGCTTCTTAAAAGAACAAGTTCTTTATCGAAGTGTGATCGACAGAAAGTAAACTGTATATCTACAGCTAGAGTGTATAATCAGCTAAGTTTGTATGCAATAAACAGCATATTTACACAGTTTGATAAGTCTCGCCGTTTGTGTACACCCGTGAAGGCACTAGAAGCATCAAGCTGGTCAGTGGGTCCGCCACCCCCGGGTCCTCCGTTGCCTGGTGGACTCTCCTTGCGTGTCCGGCATCTCCTCCCCGGGCCGCCGGCGGTCGCTCTGTCGCTGCCGGTTCGTTTGCTCCTCCGGCTCCGTGGGTGGGTCCTGTAGGTGTGTTCTCCCCACCCCTCCTGCCCGCATGTTTCACGTAGTGCGATGATTTGCAGATTGATCCGTGTTGTAGCGTGATGTCAGTAGCTCATGCCTTTTTTCCTGGTGAGCAGTGTTCCATCCTGCCGTTACCTGTCCTTCCATTGAGAGACATTGGGGTTGTCTCCAGGTTTTTTGCCGTTACAGGGAAATCTGTGCATATTCATGAACACGGCTTTGTCTGGACTAATGCCTTCATTTCTTTTGTTAAGTGCCAGGAGTACAATGGTTGGACCATTTGAGGTGAATTTTCACTTTCTCGGGAGCCGCTAAGCTGTCCAGTAGCACGTGAAAACTGCTGCTTGTGCTCCGAGGCGGTCAGGCACTGAAAGTTTAGCCATTCCAATAGGACAGGAGTGATTGGTCAAATAAACATTCGGTTACGTAAGTAACTCTTCCAACGGAACGAGGACAAATCAGCCGGTGAGAGAAACAGGTGATCCTGAAGGCACAGTGGCGTGGTTATTAGCAGAGCGACTCCTGGACGTGTGAAGAGATGCTCAGTGTGATGAGCAATCAGGAGGAGCATGAGAAAGCCGCCTGAGCTGCCCCGCGTCGCTCTCCATGTGTGAGAACGCCGAAAACCCAACAGCTGGATATAAGCGTGGTCTACAGCACACAGCCTGGGGCTCCCCAGCCGTCTGCAGCGCTGTCCCCCTGGGGAGCTTGGCCGCTCGCTCACTCGCTCGCTCGCTTGCTTGCTTCTCCTGTGCGCCTCACTTTCCTACCTCTAGACTTCCCTACAGGAGAAGGCAATGGCAGCCCACTCCAGTACTCTTGCCTGGAAAATCCCATGGATGGAGGAGCCTGGTGGGCTGCAGTCCATGGGGTCGCTACGAGTCGGACACGACTGAGCGACTTCACTTTCACTTTTCACTTTCATGCATTGGAGAAGGAAATGGCAACCCACTCCAGTGTTCTTGCCTGGAGAATCCCAGGGACAGCAGAGCCTGGTGGGCTGCCGTCTATGGGGTCGCACAGAGTCGGACACGACTGAGGTGATTTAGCAGCAGCAGACTTCCCTACTTCTGTGTGAGCTCAAATATGTGGTTAAAAAGAGTCTGATTAAGATTTATTAAGCCAAGGTTTCTTTGAATATCTTGACTGTTCATGTACTATTTAAGAACCCACTGATAACCCCGTATATTGTTTATATACATATATATATTTTTAAAAGTACATCAATTTCATGCTAGTGTCTTTTTCTAGGAGGCAGAGAGTAGTATTACGGAGAAGGTCCAAACCAGGCTTTCAAGTGTGTTCATAGGGTTCTACTAAAACAAAAAAGAAATGAAGTTAAATATGACAAAATGTGATGATTTGATAAAACAGAATAGCGAGTGTGTAGATGTTTGCCGTTTTCTCTTTCTGTCTCTTTGTTTGGAATACTTCATGTTAAAATGGTGTAATGTAATTGTGAGGCAGGTTTCAGATGGAGATTGCTGATGCAAAAATCTTTTTATAGCCAGCTTCTCTTCACTTTCATGATAAAAGATAGGAATGTGATATTTTTAGCAGTAATGTAATCCATTTAACACTGGAATAATATAGGGAGATGGATTGTGCTATTCAGGGCATTTTTGAGGCAAGTAATGGTAAAGGAATTCTAACATCTTGGATACAAGGAGATACAAGCGGTCCATCCTAACGTAAATCAGCCCTGAATTGGAACAGTCGTGATACTTTGGTTGCTGATGCAAAGAACTGACTCACTGGAGAAGACCCTGATTCTGGGAAGGACTGAAGGCGGGAGGAGAAGGGGATGACAGAGGATGAGACGGCGGGATGGCATCACGGGCTCAATGGCCGTGAGTTGGAGCACGCTCCCGGAGATGGTGAAGGACAAGGAAGCCTGGCGTGCTACACGCAGTGTGTGGGGTCGCAGAGAGTCGGACACGACTGAGCGACTGAGCAGCAACTGTTCTAACATTTTAGGGAGATAGTAGTCTGTCTCAAGTCGCTTTACAAAAAAATTCAGGATCATCTCGATTTTTCTGTTCTCAACCTATGAAGAAAATTGGTTTTAAGCCCTCCTTATTTATATCTTGCTACACATTTCTATCATCACATGATCCCTCATTTGTGAGATTTGTTGTTGTTAGTTGCTCAGTCATGTCCAACTCTTTTCTGACCCCATGGGCCCCCACCAGGCTCCTCTGTCCATGGGATTCTCCAGGCAAGAATACTGGAGTGGGTTGCCATTTCCTTTTCCAGGGGATCTTCTCAATCCAACCCAGGGATTGGACCTGTGTCTCCTGTACTTAGCAGGTGACTTCGGATTCTTGACCACTGAGCCACCAAGGAAACCCCTTGTGAGGTTTAGAAGCTGCCTTGCAGCTACGTGGACAACCGAGTGGCTCTGAACTGGCGGGCAGCTTCCTTTCTCTAACAGCTAGCATTTGTGTTTCTCCTACTCCTTTGTAAGTTTTCATTCCTTTTGCCCCCCTCCCCTTGCTTACTCTCCCGGCCCCTCCACCTGGGTAATTCTCACTTATCCTCTGATTTCACCTCCGGTGTCCTCCAGCCAGGAACCTTCCTGGAGTCTGTGCTGAACTCTGGGGAGCTGCCTCTTTTGCGCTCCTCTGAACTCCCTCAGGTGGGTTTCACTTTGCTGGATTTCCACCATGCTGCAGGCGTCCCACTACTGGGTACATGAGACACAGTCCCAGTCTTTGAGCAGTTGAGAGTGTGAAGTCCTCTCCCGGGGAGGCCCGAGCGTCAAGGGAGCGCGTAGGAAAGGCGGCTCCTCCGGGATCCAGCCAGGAGAGCTCCGAGTGGGGAATGTCTGAGCTGCCTTAGTCACTGAGAGCGAGCATCGAGCTGGACCATGTGAAGGCCTGGAAAGAAGAAACATATGGCCACGTGGAGATGGCCGCATGGAATCAGAAAAATTACATTTAAGTTCTCTTTGCTCCACTTGCTCTGAAATCTTGCAGTAGTCATTTAGTGCTTTAGGCCTTAGTATTTTTAAAGCCCAAGACAATAAATAGTACTGTTTCCCATGAGACTAAAGTGAGATAACATATGTGAACAGGGCCCTTTAAGAAGATATTAAATGCATGTGTAAATATGAAAAAAAGGAATAAGGAAGGGCAGGAAAATGAAGGCAGTCAAAATGGGGCGGTACAATCAAAGAATGATGGTTACGCTGGCCTGTCTTTGTGTTGCCTAGTAAGGTGAGGTGTAAGCTTTTGCCAGACAAGAGCACAGAAGTTCAGACGGGCATCGACGGTGCCCTAAAAGTCTTTCTGGGCTCCAGCAGGTAATTAAACAGGCGTGTACACTGCCAGACCTTGTATCTGTTATAATGATGTTCCCAGGGGTCCTGAGGATATGCGTTCCTCTGAACGTAGTCTTGAACTTTCCTTTGTCTCATTATTCTTTACATTCATATGTGAATAGCTTTCAAAACTGAGCATTGAGGTGAAAGTGTCCAGGTAGCGGTTTTCCTTATAAAAGACCATTCCCGCAGTATATGAGTCTTCTCATACACCTCTTATGCCCATGGCCAAGAATTAAGAATCTCAAGTTTTAAAACAGCAATGAAGTTGTAGCATCTCTATTTCAGGCAAACATTTGCTTTATTTTTAAAATGCTACCAGCTTAGACTTTCAGGTTTTAGATTTAAGACAGATCGGAGTTACTATTTCATAAATCTTCACACTTACTTTTTTGTTCATGAGACCAGAGTCAGCAAAATAGTCGAGTGGCAATAAAGTATAGTATCCACCTGCTCAGAGAGTGCGTCTTGTCCCTGGTACTGAAGTTGGTCTGTGAAAAAGCCTTTTATTTTTTCTTTCCTTCCAGCCCTGCGATCATCCTTAACCCCATTCGCACAGTTGCTGAACACCCCCCAAATCCTCCTGCATGCCTCCTCCGCCCAGCCTCGCCCAGCCTGGTACATCTTTGCGGGGTATCACTGAAGGGGTGTTGGGGCGTTTGTATCATACGCTGAGATGCTTCTCGGGGGAGGGGAGGTGCCCCCGCCAGGCTCACGCTGTGAACTTGAAGAGTAAGGGGCTGTGTTACAGGGGGCGGGCTGTGTGCCCTCACGGCGCCCAGGGGCGTGAGTGTTCACAGCTCCCTGGGACCTGGCTGAAGGGACGTGCTATTCTCTGACTTCACGCATTTCAGGGGGTCATTTAGTTGTTTTATTTGGGGTAGGGTTGCTAGTTGCTGAGAAATGTCTCAGTAAAACTTCCGGGTACAAGCCGTCTGGACGTCTTTTCGAGCGGCGGTCCCCAGCCTTTTTGGTACTGGGGACAGGTTTTGTGGAAGACAGTTTTTCCACGGACTAGGCAGGGGCGGGGGATGGCTTGGGGATGATTCAAGCGCATCACATCTCTTGCGCGCTTTATTTCTAATCTAATGCTGCCACTCATCTGACGGGAGGTACCGAACCTCACCTGGAGGTTGGGGCCCCTGGTTTAGAGTGGTAATAGCCATGGTGGTGATGGTGACAGGGAGAGACAGGAGTTAACAGTGTCAGATGCCGCATTAAGCTCTCACAAGAACTTTCTTGTTCTGACCTACAAGAACTTTCTTGTTCTGACCTGCAATCTGTGACGTAGGTGTGACTGTAACCTGCAGTTTTAAGGTTCGGGAACCCAGACACGGAGCAACGGAATACCAAGTAACCACACGGCTCCAGGGTAACCTGAGGCCTGGTTTGAGCCTCCTTGGGCTTTCCTGGTGGCTCAGATGGTCAAGAATCTGCTTGCAATGCAGGAAGTCCAAGTTTCATCCCTGGGTTGGGAGGATCCCCTGGAGAAGGGAATAGCTACCCAGCCCAGCATTCTTGCTCGGGAAATCCCGTGGACAGAGGAGCCTGTGAGCTACAGTCCACGGGGTCGCAAAGAGTCAGACTCCACTGAGCGACTGACACTTTGGCTTTGAGTCCCCCAATTTTGACTTCCGAGCCTGTGTTAGATGTTAGCTCTTTTGAAAGGATAGAAAGAAGTCATTTCAGTATTATTTCTGACACTGATGTTTCCAAAAGCCATGATGTTTAAAAAAAAAAAAATGGGGCCTCCTCCTGGGTGTTGCCCATGACTTTGTAGCTCTGACACCCCTGTAGCTGCTTTGGATAAAGCCCGGTCCATGACGGCATATTCAGGTACATTTCAGGTACCAAAGATCACTTCGAAACTTCAAATTCAGTCCTCCTTTAATCAGCTGATGAACAGGAACTGCCTGGGCAGGCCTCAGAATTATTCAACAACTCTTTTTTTATTTATTTTTATGGTCCAAGTTTTTTACTGTTTTAAATTATTAGTGTTGTATTCCTTTGTTCTTGAAAAACAAAATTAAAAATTACAACATACCATTTCCTTGTGGCACTTTGTTGTTATTACTGCTGCTTTCGTTTCAGGGTTGTTTTTTTTTTCCCCCACTCGCCAAAGCAGTTGATTATTTTCTGCTAACATTTCAATTGCACCAGCATCCTAAGGCTGTTATAAGAGAGGTTATCTGTTTAGAATTGGAAAGAGAGAAAATAACCTGCAGACAGCCTCTATGCTCATGGAATTCACTGGCATTTTTTTAACTTTGCTAAATTGTTTCCCTCCGTCTTGTGCCGTCTGTAGCAGATGGTTTCTTTAAGAGTAGCTCAGGTGGGGGGGAGGGTTCCTCATACTTTGGTCTCACTTTCTGTCCGTCAGGGCTTCTAGCCTGTCTCCCTGCTGAAGGCTGACATTTCCCTGTAGGAAGCATGGGCCTCCCGGCACAGTTTAGACAACGCATTTGAAGGAGAGATAGATTGTGATCCCCTGCTGCTGGCTGGCTGCGTTGCTGTGGGCGAGTCACGTCTCTGTTTCAGAGTCCAGCAGGCTCAGCGCTGTCCGTGAGAGGCACTCCCCGCTGCCCGTCCTGGGGCTGAGCTGTGGGCGAGTCGCATCTGTCTCGCAGCAGCCGCAGCGGTGGCTCCTCGCCCAAGGGCACACCCTTCCCAGGGCTGTCCGCATCCAAAGGCTAGCTGTGGCCGGAACCTGAAGGCCCAGCCTTTGGACCCCAGCCCGCCGCTCCCTTCCGCTTCACTGCCCCGCTCCCCAGTTCTCAGGGGCTGCACTCCAGCCCCAGGCCCTGAGCTCTCTGGACCTTCAGTCCAGCAGAGGTTTGGGGGCTTCTCAGATGCACTCACAGCTCTGATGGGGACGCACCCAGGGCTTGGCTCTCTCCAAGCCTACAGCTCTTCAGAACCGCAGCCCCAGGCATGCTTGATGACGGCTTCGGTCCCCTTCTCTCACCAGCAGGGAGCCCCTGCTGTCCCAGCGTTTGACCACAGGCCTCTGGCCTTGCTCAGATCCCAAGCCAGCAGCGCGTGTTCCTGCAGGTGGCGAGCTCCTGGCGTCTCTCCCGATTGCAGACCCCGAGCCCAACAACGTGGAGCTTTGCCCTCTCTGCCCCTTTGCTTTTCCGGCCTGTTTCTGTCCAGGGGAAGTATTTCTCTCGTCTTTGATCACAGCCGGCCTTTGCGGTTTTCTCTGTTCTATGCAGGAGGCTGACGGTGTGCTCTTGGCTGGGGGCGCTTGGCCCGGAAGCTGAGCCGGGTCCGTTTCCACGGTCTGCCTAGGGGAGGGCAGCGGAGGGCCGTGCTGCCCACCGTCTGGTGCAGAATTCTCATCTCGGCGTTTTCTAACTGTAAACGTCGAGGAGCGGTATAAGCCGGCACAGCTCCTGCGTCTGTGAGATGGGAGCAGGCGTGGTGAGCGTGCCGTGTTGGCCGCCTGTCCTCAGCTTAAAGGCTGAATTGAAGGAGGCCCGTGAACCGTCTCGTGTCGCTGTAGCAAACAAGCAATGGATGTCGATGACCTCAGTGTGCACCTTAGGAACGTTTCTTTTTCTCCATATTTTTATGAAAACCCCAGAGACAGTTTAGGTCGTGGTCTGATTTTCAATGACATGCCAGTTGAAAATCACCCATTGAGTGTTTAAGTTTTTTACACACTTAATAACTTGTCGCCAAAACACTGCGAGATGAATGTTGTTCTTATTTTGACTAAGACCGAGGCAGGGAGAACTGAAGGAACTTGCCTGAGGCCTCTCGGCTTTCGGTGGTGGCGCTGGATTCAGTCACGCGTCTGTGGTCGCTCTCTCTGCGCACGGGGGACCCACCCACGTCTCTGGGGCCAGACACGGAGGGCGGGGGGTGGGCGTCCGTGTCACTGCGTGAGAGAAGCATGGTGTTTCTGTGTAGGGAAGGAGGGAAACGAGAGGTGCACGCGTGTGTTTGCTCACGACTGTTAATAAAAAGGAAACCCTGGAAGTTTACCCAGCGGGATTCAAGGGGCAGAGGAGCCGGGAACCAGTATGCCAGTGAGACTTGTAAACAATGCCTTATCTTTATTTCAGTTTGATTGATGTAACTGACACAGAACATGGTATTAGTATACGATGGAATGATTGGATATAGGTATATATTACAAAAGGATCGCCATGGTAAGTTTACTTAACTCCAGTCACCTTGCAAACTTAGAATTTTTTTCACTCGTGGCCTGTTTATACAGGGAAATGTATTCTTTTTACAGTGTTTCGATTCTGAACCCTGTGAATGTATTACTCAAAACATTTTTTAAGAAGCTATTAGAGCAGAGCAATATTGAGAAATGTGAAAAAAAGGCCCGTCTGTCGCTTGGTACAGATGCAGTTTAGAGGGCCGTGGGTCTGATTTAGATGTCGTTTGCTCTTATAGAAACTAGCAGAATGACCTGCTTTCCCGTGCGTGCATTAGTTGCTTCAGTCATGTCCGACTGTTTGCAACCCTGTGGTCTGTAGGCCGCCAGGCTCCTCTGTCCGTGGGATTCTCCAGGCAAGAATACTGGAGTGGGTTGCCGTTTCCTCCTCCAGAGGATCTTGCCGACCCAGGGATCAAACTTGCATCTCGTGCATGACTTGTGTCTCCTGCGTTGGCAGGCGGGTTCTTTACCGCCAGCCCACCTGGGAAGCCCCCTTTCCTGTGATCTTGACCTAATTCTCTCCGCTGCCAGGTGGCCACAGGGTTGACGGGTGATTGATTGGGTTTAGAGGGTCCTGGAACTACACAAAGTGTTTCTCATATTGGAAAAGACGTGCTCAGTTTTCCGCAAGTTTTACGATTTATTGCCTCCCCCTAAAGTGTTGCAAATTAATTTGTTTGCTATTTATTTTACTCAGAAAGTAGTCTTGCGGTGTCATCAGCTGGCCTGTCATTAGCAGACTTGATCACGGGAAGGGCAAGACCGCCTGTGACGCTCCGTGTCTGTTTTCTTTGGCGTCTTTGCAGGACTGGACATCAGATGGGTGGACTGCTGCTTCCCCTTCACTCACCCCTCCTTCGAGATGGAGGTCAACTTCCACGGGGAATGGCTGGAGGTCCTGGGCTGCGGGGTCATGGAGCAGCAGCTGGTAAACTCAGGTATGGGAGGACCCCACGTGCGGGCCCAGGCTCTCCTGGGGGCCCTCCTCCCAGGGAGCCGCACGCGCGAGCCGCCTGCGTCCACATCTGCACCCTCCCGCAGGGCTCGCCGCCCGGCCTCCGAGCCTGCGTCGCCCTCCGGCCTCTGCTGCGCTGCCCCCTGGGAGAGCACCCTCTCTCTCGCCCAGTTCTGCGGAGGCCTCCTGCTCCTGGGGCTCTCCCTCGTCAGCGCCGGGGGTGGGCTTGCGCTTACGATGCGCTGTTGATCGGCTGCTTTGGGATCGCCCACAAGCCTCTGAGGCGTGTCCCACGAGAGCTGTCTGTCTTCCAGACTATTTAGGAACAAAGCCAGCCTGTCGTCCCTTTTTTGGTTCCCACTGCGTTTGGAGCTGTGCCCCCGGTTCAGCAGGTGTTGCCTGAGTGCTGAGAACACAGTGTAATACACGTAGGCCTGTCACGTTTGCTGGTTTGTCCTCGACCCTCACTGTTGGCTGGACCACCCGATGCTGGGGGGAGTGGAAAATGGGGGCTCTGATGAAATTATCCCTGGACTCTTCCAGCTCTTCTCTGTAGGACCACTGTTACATGAAAATGATTATTTCTAGGAATCTTCCAGGGAACCAATGGTTAGGACTCCTTGCTCTCACTGCCAAGAGCCTCGGGTCAGGGAACTAGGATCCTACAGAGCCACAAGGTCCAACCCGCGCCCCCCCCACCCCCCACCAAAAAAAATTATTTCTAAACTTAATTTCAGAGCTGTGAATTTTTTTTTTAAGTTGCTGTCAGAATTTAAGTTTAAAGATGGTTTATCACATTGGGAATCCTCCAGGGGAAGTTGGCTAGGATTGGGCACCGGGGTAGGAGGGTCCCTGCATGGGCAGGAGGTGGAGGAAGGGGGCTGATGCTGACGGCCTCCACCGCCCCCCAAGCCCCCTCCCCACGTAGAAGGGCATGCCCTCTGTGACCAGGGAGTGAGGCGGCTCTGGCCCGCGCTGGTCACGGGCCTCCTGCTGCAGCAGACCTGAGGGGAGCGGGTCCTCTTGGGGACTCAGAGCTGAGGATGGACCCTGGGTTAAGGTTTAGGGGTGAGAGAATGAGGGTGGAGGGAGACAGGAGACAGGGAGTCGGCGCTGCCTGGCCTGGGCCATGGGGCCCACCCTGGGCCCAGACCCAGCCAGCAGCGGGGTTCCTCTCCAGTCAGCCAGGCAAGGCTCACGGAGAGCCCAGCTCCAGGCCACATGCTCCTCGGATGGTTCTCCAACATTTGAAGGTCTTTCCTGGAGACAAGGGAGCAGAGAGGTGGCCGGGGAGGGCCTGTGAGTGAACGTGGGAGGCGAGGCCGAGCGTCTGAAGCAGCAGAAGTGACGCGTGTCTTCCTCAGCGCGTCATCTAACCCCGCCAGTCTCCGTTCTTTCATAGTTAAAACGAGCAGAGACGCCTCCCTCCAAGTTTCTTTCTGACGTTTCGTGGAGGCGAGCTGAGCACAGGCTATCTAGCACGTAGCCAGTAAAAGTGCATCTCTGATATTATTAAACAGATTTTTCCCCCCAAATGGTAATAGCCACTTATTAACAGAGAGCCTCCTTAGTTAGAAATGTTTAGAGGCTGCCAGCATGTCACAGAGACAGGCTCTGGTCAGGCAGAACTAGCTTTCCTCTGTCATCTTAGTATCCGTGATGCTCGATGGAGTGAATAGCTTTAGAGGGAGAAAGGAGACTGAAAGTAGGAAGAAGCTAAGATACGCATCTTAATAGAAAACGCAAAGCGCTGGGAGCAGATACATGAGCTGTAATCTCTTCTTGAGTAGGAACTGAGTTCAAAAAAAAAAAAGGTGCCTTTGTTTGTTTTGCTTTGTTTTTTAGACAAAAGATTTCCGGGATCCTAGGCTTCGTCCCAGGGGCACCTGGTGTCAGGGGCCAGCACTCAGAACGCCAGTCAGGGAGGGTCAGTGACGAACGGGTTGCCACCTCCTGAATCAGCTGCAGTTCCTCATGCCTTGCCGGTATCCTTGATAGGTTTCTATGAGGTTTATTCGCACAGTAATTGGCTGAATATCGTCTCTGAAACAGGTTTCCAAGTCATTATTGTACATTAATGGCACTGCTGTTCTACAATTAGATCAGCCCTATCAGGTAATTCTTGGAGGAAATGACAAAGTAGGAAAAGAAAAGGAAAAAAAAGAAGACACCCGAGGTGCCAATGTGTCTGATAGAGTCACAGGGTGGTGGGGGTGCTTTCAGGTGTTGGGAAATGTACACATAAAGTTGAAATACCTTGCAAGAGAGAGAGACTGAAGATAAGGAAGAAGAGAGGCTTTTATGAAAGAAATTCTGTGTGGGCTTTTCTGTTTAACTTGAAGTTATTATGACAGAGTTCTGCTCCGTGTTGTCAGACAGGCGTGTGTTTTGACGTCTGTAGTCATAATCCTTAAACTGTGCGCCAGGCGGTCACCAACCACAGACAGCACGTGGAAGTGCCGCCAGCTTTGTTTTCTGAGTTCCCGTGGCGCGGCGCAGGGCTGGCTGGCTCTGGCCACACTGCCTCCACTCACTCACTCACTTTGCCATTCTTACCGACTTTTCTCTGGCATTTCCCAACACCCCCCCCCCCCCCCCCCCCTTTTAAAAATAGAACTTCCAAGTGATGCTAAGATCAGTCATTACAGTCTCCATCCTTGAGGTTCTTACAGCTGTTCAGTCACTAAACCTTATCTGACTCTCTGCAGCCCCACGGACTGCAGCACGCCAGGCTTCCCTGTCCTTCACTATCTCCTGGAGCTTGCTCAAACTCATGTCCATCGAGTCGGTGATGCCATCTAACCATGTCATCCTCTGTCGTCCCCTTCTCCTCCTGCCTTCAATCTTTCCCGGCATCAGGGTCTTTTCCAGTGAATCAGCTCTTCACATCAGGTGGCCAAAGTATTGGAGCTTCAGCTTCAGCATCAGTCCTTCCAATGAATATTCAGGGCTGATCTCCTTTAGGATGGACTGGTTGGATCTCCTTGCAGTCCACGGGACTCCCAAGACTCTTCTCCAGCACCACAGTTCAAAGGCATCAATTCTTCGGTGCTCAGCTTCCTTTATAGTCCAACTCTCACATCCATACGTGACCACTGGAAAAACCATAGCTTTTACTATACAGACCTTTGTTGACAAAGTGACGCCTCTGCTTTTTAATATGCTGTCTCGGTTGGTCATAGCTTTCCTTATGCGGTGACGCCTGCAGGTGCCGGCAGCTCACGAGATGCCCTGGAGGCTTGCTTCCACGTGGTCTTGCCGGCAAAGCTCTGGGCGGATGCTGTCACTCTCCCTCTTCTGGAGCCTCCGAAAGGTGGTCAGGATTGAATGGCCGGCAGCGCCCCTTGCCCAGATCTTGCTGACAATAGTCCATTACTGCAGCTGCTGCCTCAGTAGTACACGATTTTGACGTGGCTACAAGTCCTTTCAAATAAATGATTCTGCTGAGCATAGAGTGAAGAGCTGGAACCACCCGAAGCAACAGCAAGCAAAGCTCTGCTTGTCCTGCGGTGATTCGTTTCCCTTGCAGAGGGGCCCTGCCCCCAGGTGGGTTATCTCTGTGACCAAGTGCATTTAATTAAATGCATAAGCTTAGATTGCTAATTTGAACAGGCAGTGAAAACACTTTATGACACATTTAAGTTGACTGTGGCGTATGTGTTTTTGTGCACAGAGTCAGATTAGGCTCTTCCGGATAGCTGAGAGAATTTTATTTCTTCTCCCTGAAGTTACAGCGCCTTCACCGAATTGTGATGTGGGCGGCGACTGCTATCCTGATGACTTGATTGTTTTTCCCTTGAGGAGATGTTTTGAAGACAGCAGTGAGTCATGTGTCCAAATACTACACACTTACCTCCCTTTGGGCTGACTCAGGCCGCCTCTTTCCAGGTGCCGTACAGATCAGGAGCACGGAAGCATCACTGGGTGACTGTGGGCTGTCATCTCGCCTGGAAGGCGTTTACTGTTTATTGAGAGACTCAGAAGACTGTACACAGGCCAGGGAGGAGAAAAGGCTCCATCCTGGGAAATAACTTTTTAAAAAACATAACCGCTCTCTTTACCTCTTCATTAAAATTTAAAACTTGACTCTTGGGGAAAAAAACCTTATGAATATGCACACGAACGTTTTCTAGTTTTAAATAATCATTCTTTTGTTCATTTGTTTGTCAAATATTTCTTGAATTACTTCTAAGGCTGTAGAAAAGCAAAAAAGCATTGTCCTGGCCGTTGAAAACAGCACCGCACAGCCAGACACAAACGTAAATGGTTAAAGTGCCACATGGCGCATGTCTGTAACAGTGGTGCCGTGGGCAGAGGTGGGGAAGGGGGTGCCAAGCCCTCGTCCTGGTTGCACGCAGGGTAGAAGGTAACCTTCGATCCCAGCATAAGTAAGCTTCCTATTTGCAAGGGGTCATGTCCTGGATCTTTGCCTGGACGCAGAGTTGGCACGCCTGATGCTTCTCTCCCTGTCTAGGTGCGACCCTATTTTCAGTCTGTTCCTCTCTCTGGTACCATCGCTAAGCTCCTGCACAAGGTTGTATCATGCAGTGTTACCGATCTAAGTCGGTGAGCTCCCAGGTGGCACAGACCAAGACCGTGTGTCCCTGTGTCAGACGTGAGCAGACGTGCCGCTTCTGTAATTGGCACCTTGTCTGCGTGAGGCTCTGCGACAGACAAGCTGGAAGACACGGAAAATGGTGAGAGGTGACCCCTCCCGGTAAACTCGGCCTGAGGTCGGGAAGCTGAGACTGTGTCATCAGGCCATGAACTCACGTGCCATTGGTGGGGGCCGGGGTGTGTGAGGAGGGAGCCCTGTCCACCAGGTAGGCCAGGGGGGGCCTAACAGACAGCGCCTCTCACTGGGGGGTCTCCGCCCCGCTGTCCAGAGTCAGCTGACCATAGACGTTTGGTGTACCTCTGGACTCTCCGTTCTGTTCCGTTGGCCTGTGTCCCCATCCTCATGTCCTTATTGTTATTGTTTGTTTATTTTTGCTGATACCGGGTCTTCGTTGCTGTGGGCAGGCTTCCTCTAGCTGCGGAGAGCAGGGCTGCTCTCCAGGTGCCGCGTGTGGGCTGCCCTTGCTGCCGAGCAGAGGCTGTAGAGTGCGCGCTCAGTAGTTGCGGCTCACAGACTTGGTTGCCCTGCAGCACGTGGGATCTTCCTGGACCAGGGATCGAACCCGTGTCTCCTGCATCAGCAGGTGGATTCTCAACCACTGGACCACCAGGGAAGTCCAGGGTCCACACTGTTTTGATCCCTTTAGCTTTGTGGTAAGTTTTGAAATTGGGACGTGTGACTCCGACTTTGTTCTTCCTCTGTTCATTCTTGACTCTTTGCCATGCCGTGCTCAAGTCTCCCTAACTGAAAAATAATTTTCTCCTTAAAGTTACCCTTTACGGGAAGACTTCATTCTGATACTCTATCGCCCCTCTCTTGTCTCTGTCTCTCTGTCTTCCAGTCCTTTACTGTCTCAGCCAGTCCAGGGTCCCTCACTCAGCTGAAGAGCTGGGACACCAGACAGGTCGAAGCCCCCGTGTGTCCCCTCCCTGTTAGCACTTCCCCCGCCCCATGAGCATTCCCTGTTCTGAATTTGGTGTTGTTACCTTGATTCTCTGTGCATTTCGTAAACACGTGAACTTCCCCCGGCTTTTCTGCTTTAACAAGTGGAATCACGCTGCCCGATCCCTTCCTGCAGTTCTTCACGAGGACTGCAGCCCTCCATGTGGCGCTGTGAGGCTCCGCTCTTGGTCCTCTGTGGAGTTTCAGTTCATTCATTTTTCACTGCTCAAACTCTAGTGGGTGAATGTGCCAGAGGTTATTCATCCGCTCTTTAATGGACATTTGACTGTTTGCAATTCTTTTCTTGTTGTTTCAAATGCTACTTGTGCACTTTTTTTGTATATCTTGCATGTATAGGACTAAGAGTTTCTTAGAGTTATGTTTTCTTTGGCTGTGGAATTGCTGGGTCAGCACTTCTGCACAGCTCGCGTGCCTGCCAAGTCGCTTCAGCAGGGCCCTACTCTCTGCAGCCCCCTGGACTGCAGGCCACCAGGCTCCTCTGTCTATGGGCTTCTCCAGACAAGAATCCTGGAGTGGGTTGCTGTATCCTTCTCCAGGAGACCTTCCGGGCCCAGGAGTTGAACCCGCCTCTCCCTGCAGCCCCGACGTTGCGGGCGCTCTCTTTCCCGCTGAGCCACCGGGAGGCCCTCAGCGTCTCAGCTTTGCTGGCCTCACCAGGCTGCTTCCCGAGGAGCCGGGCCAGTTTCCACAGCAGCTCCTGTTGCTCCACACCCTCTCCAGCATGTGGCTTAGTTCAGTTCATTTGGCCCGTCTGGTGCGTCCAGAACAGTCTCCAGCTGCGGTCCTGTTTACATGCAACTGCCGCTGAGGTGGGTCACGGTTTAATGTGCTTATTTGACTCCGACAGTTTTTCTTTCGCTCATTTTGGGAGGGGCTCATTTTTTTCTTTGTTTTTGATTGGTAGGAATTCATTTATTTTGAAAGCTAATTATCTGTCACTTTTATACATTTCAGTTATATTCTCTAGGCTGTGGCGTTTCTTTCTTGAAGTTGCTCTTTCAGAAATGGAACATCTGTAGCTTTTACTTGAGTTGCTTTAGGTTTCTTCCTATAACGTCATTCTCCCAAAAAGTCGCTTCGTTAGGGAGTGTGAGTGGGTGTAAGTTGACAAGTTCTGTAAAGATACCCTTCTGCTTGTCATGCTTGTTGCTAGTGGTTTAAGTCTCTGATATTACTGCTGTATCATTCATAGTTTTCACGTAGGGGTTCTGAATACTGAATGACATTCAAGCATCTTCCTCCTCCTAATGTTGTCAGGCTCGGTCCCGCCCTCTGTGACAGTTCTGGTGTTTGGAACGGATTCTGGGACACCCTTGTTTGACTAGGAGACATAGCTTGGAGCTTGCTTGAGCGCTCCAGTTATACCATTTGCACAGAATTTGATTTGTTTCCTTGTATATTTTGCAGTTCCTGATCCTGCTTAGAATCCATGCCATCCCTTGCAATATTTCTGCTATTGTAATGAAAGCAAATATTTTGGTAACTTGATTCAAGCTGTAGTTTGTATATATGTTTCTGATGTTTTTGCGGCTATAGTATATGTTACATACCATCTGTGGCATCATTTCTATCCACAGGAGACTTCTGGAAAGCAGAGATTCCACCCTGTGTCTTATTTTCATCATCTAAGGTCTTGGATATTTAGTAGATATAAAGCAGTTGTCCAGCTCCATCAGTGTGGACTTAAGTTTCTATTTTCAACCATTTTGAGGCCCTGCCATTTGCTGTGCTGGAAATCTTGGGCCAGCCCTGAGGGTCTCAGCTTCTTCATCGATAAAATAAGGGTCTTGGATGATATGACCTCCAGAGTTCCCTTTAGCTCTTGGATCCCGGTATTTGGTCTCCTAAACGAACCAGTTGGTTTTCCTGGTGGCTCAGTTGGTAAAGAATCTGCCTGTAATGGAGGAGACCTAGATTTGATCCCTGGGATGGGAAGATCCCCTGGAGAAGCAAGGATCCCCACTCTAGTACCCTTGCCTGGAGAATCTCATGGAGAGAGGAGCCGGGCAGGCTACAGTCGATGGGATTGCAAAGAGTCAGACACGACTGTGCGACTAACTTTAATAACTTTGACCTTGAAACAAGCCAGAGTGTGTAGTACAACCCACAGGGCAATGTGTTTTGTTTTAAAGCAACCACTTGGAAAACTGCACTGAAGGACTGATGATTTCAAACTGTGGTGCTGGAGAAGACTCTTGAGAGTCCCTTGGACAGCAAGGAGATCAAACCAGCCAATTTAAGGGAAATCAACACTGAATATTCACTAGAAGGACTGATGCTGAACTTGAAGCTTCAATATTTTGGCTACCTAATGCCAAGAGCCGACTCATTGTAAAAGACCCCGATGCTGGGAGAGATTGAAGGTAAAAGGAGAAAGAGGCGACAGAGGATGAGATGGTTAGATGGCATCACCCACTCAATGAACATGAGTTTGAGCAAACTCCAGGAGAGGAGAAAGAGGCGACAGAGGATGAGATGGTTAGATGGCATCACCCACTCAATGAACATGAGTTTGAGCAAACTCCAGGAGAGAGTGAAGGACAGGGAAGCCTGGTGCACTGCAGTCTGTGGGATCGCAGCGTCAGACGGGACTTAGCGACTAAATAGCAACAATTGGAAATTGCATAGCACTGGCTTTTGGTATCTCTGGTTATTAATCAGGTCTCTTCCCCAGACCCTTTAAAGAACCTCTCTAAGACTGTCAAAAAAAATTTTAAAAAGGATGCTCATCTAATTGAATTTTATTTAAACTATTTATGAGCCCCTTGCTTCCTAGAGTCACTACAGCTTTGCAGGCAGGCAGTGATGTGCTGCTACTCGACGGCGCAGTTTCATTTTCTCCCCTGCAAAGAGGCAATTTGGAAGTTTAGGAATTATTTATGGCACCGTGGGGATAAACACAATCTGCTAAGTTATTTTTTTTAAGATTCGTTTCTACATTTTAGGCTGGAAGCAGTGTCTTCGTGCAGCAGCCATATTGGCATGCCCATGGATAAAGGAAGCGACGTCGTCAGGCAAAAGTGTAGGCCAGATTCTCAAATTGTGTTTTTAATGGACGTAATTCAGGAGTTGACCAAGTGTAGCATCTCTCAGACCATGTGACTTAGAATGCTCGTATTATTAGGGGTTTCATAGGAAAAAGGAGGAAAAGGACATGGCAACCCACACCAGTCCTCTAACCTGGGAAATTACTTGGACGGAGGAGCCTGGCTGGCTACAGTCCATGGATTTGCAAGGAGTTGGACACGACTGAGCTGCTGAACAACAAAACACCGGAAAAAGGAGACTTGCTCCTCAGCGAAGTGTGGGACAGAGCGAGTTGGAAAAGCCATGTGTCTGTCTAGTGGACAGTGTCTCTGAGCTGGGCGAGTGAGCAGAGCCCAGGCCTGCGGGACTCGGAGTCCTGCCGGGAGAAGGGCCCTTCTGTAGGCTGCAACCCCAGGACACCTGGAGCCACGCATGTCCTTCGGCTGCTGGGTTGCCCGTGAATGAGGAGGCCTGCAGCGGTGTGGGTTGGGGCAGTAATGACAAAGCATGGTAAGATAATTCTTCTTCAGTTTTACCTTGAGGAGTACCTTCAATGTGAAGGGAAGCAGCCAATATCGACATTCATAATTTAGCACATTCATTTGGTATTTTAGGCTATTTGTCTACAGAGTCCTAGAAATGGAGGGTCTGTGGGTTTCGAAGGCATTAGGAGGGGAAAGCTCTCAAAACCCGTTATCGGATGCTTCCAGGTGTTAGACCAGCCTGTCTCTCCTCTGTCTGCTCCTTCAATACACGTTTGTGAAGTGTCGGCCTGGCAGGCGCCACGCGAGGGGCCGCGGGCACGGGTTTCCGCCTCCGAGGGGCGCCTAGTCCGGTGGCCGGGACGGCAGGTCGCGAGCTGTGTCCCTGGGGCCAGGGTGACAGTCAGAGGACGGGGAGGCTCCTCGAGAGACAGGCAAGGCTTCCCCAGGGCCCTGACACGGGCCCTGAGCCGGGAAGTGGAGCAGGCTCCGTGATGGCGCAGTGAGGCGGGAACTTTCCGGGGAGAGAGCCGGGCCTGGGCCGGACACACAGGTAGGCAGCCGCACTGCAGGTTCCTAGAGACAGATCAGTGCAGAGCCCTGGGAGAAGCCGGGCCGGGCACCACGTGGAGGCCGAGGTCCGCCCTGGAAGGGCGTGGAGGGCAAGACAAGGACCTGCCCTCTCATCTTGGTGGGAGCACGCGGTTGAGATTGAAGCAGTGTTGAGAGTGAGTCTAAGAAATTGCAGCTTCAACAGCAGGAGACCCGGCTCACGGTCTAGATGGAGTGTGGCGGTGCCATGGGGTAGGGAGGGGCCCCAGGGTCCCCTCCAGGTCCGTGCGCCCAGGGCCCGACCTCGGTGTGGTGAAGAGGGCACCCTGTCGGGGGCAGTGGGTCCTGCGTGCAGCTTTCCCGGGCTTCGTCGACACACAGAACGCGGGTGTGCTCACCAGCGTGCGCCCTCCTTAGAACCACAGCGGGCTCCAGTGCCCTCTCCGCCCCCGCCTGCCCTGCTTTGGAACCTTCAGTTGCCTTAGTAACCAGCATAGCTCCTTCCTTCATCTTGGAGGCTTGAAGAGGAGGCAGATCTCCCCGGAGGTTAAAGAGCTGACCTTTTACCCCTGTTTTAGAGAGTGCTCTTCTGGATGCTGTGGGCCGCTGGCCCTGCGGAGCCTGGGTTCCCTCCGCGAGGACGTGCATGTGCGGGGGGCTCGGGATGTGGCTCAGGCTCCCCTTGGTGGGCCTCCCCAGGTCTGCCTCCCAGGCCTCCCCAGGTCCTCCCTGCGCCCAGGCCTGTCTGCTTCCCGACGAGGAGCGGCGTGACCACATGCAGGAGGGGGTCTGTGGGGTCCTGGGGTACAGTAGAGACTGTGCCTCCAAGGCCAGACCCGAAGGGGTCGTTGGGCTCGTCCTTTGTCCAGGTCTGTGGCCCTGTCAATGGTTTGTGCCGTTGGGGCCCGTCCTCCTTGGCCGTGGCTGGTGATTTCCATGCCAGCCACAGAGGGGCCTGGGCATGGGAGCGTCTCGTTGGTTGCACGTCCCTCCCGCATCCTCTCTTGGTGGTGCTGGAAGAGTGACGTGGGGAGGACCCGGGGTGGGGGCACAGAAAAGACTCCCTCCTTCTGGGGCTTCCTGGCTGCGGCCAACTCTTCCCTCAACCACTACGGGGAGGGTGTATGTGTCCCTGCAGAAAATATCGGGAGCTTCCAACCAGAAAGAGGGACCTTCACTGACAAATCCATTTATCCCTTACCGCCCCTGAATCTCCCCGCCTGGTTTAGATGAGAAGAACAACATGCACCTCACTGGTCTGGGCTGGAACAGATGAGCCCGTGGGTATAACGTGCTCAGCCCAGTGTCTCGGGCTCAGTCTCTCAGTCACGTCCGACTCTTTGTGACCCATGGACTATAGTCCCCCAGGCTCCTCTGTCCATGGGATTCTCCAGGCAAGAACGCTGGAGTAGGTAGTCATTCCCTCTTCCAGGGGATCTTCCTGACCCAGGGACTGAACCCGTGTCTCCCGTGTCTCTTGCACCGGCAGGCAGATTCTTTACCCACTGAGCCACCCGGGAAGCCCCAGCCGCGTGTCTGGTGTTCGGTAAATGATCAAAAAGTGTTAGATCCTTTCTCCTCTTCCCTTACGCCTTCCGTCTTTCGGAGAGTAGTTAAGTTGGAAACGACTCCAGGCGTCGTTCACTCCATGCATCTCCTGAAGTTGCCCGTCAGCGTCTGCAGCTGCTTATGTAAGGGCGGTTTCTTTCTGGGGTGGGTGCAGAGGAAGACAAGAGATGCTCCCAGGCCTCGGTGACGTGGAAAGATTAGGGACCACCGGTGTCATCCAGTCCCCGGCCCTCGCACTGGAGGGCTCAGGCTCGTGTGATGAGGCGGTTTGGGGGCTGTGTGGTAGAGAAGCAGACGCAGGTCTGCGTGAGGGCCCGGACCCATTCATGACTAATAACACTGTCTCCTTGAGGATCTTATTCAGACAAGCAAAATTTGTTAGGTGAAGGTGCTTGTCCCGCAGGAGGGCAAAGCATTCGTCACTAGTTTTTTGAGGAAAGGGTGAGGGAGGCAGGGAGCATCTGTTGGGAAGCTGGATGCGTGGCAAGTGCAGATGGATGAGACAGCGCCCCAGGCTTTGAAGAGCCAGTGGTCTAATGAGGGGTCCAGCCCCAAGCAGACCCTGAACCAGATGGGTCATCAGGGCGGGGACAGGGGGTTGGCAGCCAGGGCTGTCGGAGGTCCTGTACCCTGCAAAGCTGCTGTCTGACCTGAATGCTGAAGGCTGCCCAGGGCTCTGCCAGGACAGACAGGTCAGGCCTTCTTGCAGAGGGCGGCAGGTCCCAGGGCTTCTGAACGGGGGGATCTCTGAGGACAGCCCTGCGGTGTGACTGGGGGCAGGTGCGGGCGGTGGGTCTAGAGGGTCCGGGGGTGATGGCCTTGGCTTACAGGTTAGGGAGGGTGGGCTTCAGGCTGGGGTCACTATGGCCAGGGGGCATCCTTAGGGGCTGAGGGGAAGACGAATAGGAGATGACTGTCTATTTATGATGTGAGTTTATTTCTAGGTCGCTTCTTCGCTTGTGTGTGACTCTGTTTGTGCGTATTCTCCCTTCCGCTGACTTCACTTTTTTTTCTTTTTCTATTTGGATCCTTCTAGTTTCTTTCTGGTTTTGTTTTTTTTTTTTGGCCACGCCTTGAGGCTTGTGGGATCTTAGTTCCCTGACCAGGAACTGAACCCGGGCCCCAGACAGTGGAAGCACCGAGTCTCCACACTAGACCAGCAGGGGATTCCCAGGTCCTTCCAGTGTTTAATGCAGATGCGAGCGTATGTTCTTTTTCTTTCCTTCTTAATAAAGGTGGCACACTATACTATATTTTTCTACATCTTTTTTTCCCCACGTCAGTAAGCTGCTGGAGGTCTCTGCATGTTGGAGAGTCTGTCTCCACCACGCGTGTGAGCCACGTGGTGTGTGACCAGTGCTAAGCTGACAGGCACTCTGTGCTTTCTGAGCTTGCCGTCCACTGCGGCGTTTCCGTGAATTGCTGTGGGCGTGTCACGATCCGTGCGCCAGCCTCCCTGCGGGATTCGCCTCTAGTAGCAGGCTTGGGGCCCACTGGTGGTCCAGTGGTTTCCAGGATAGACGTGGACTCGTTCGAGCAGTCACTCCACGGGTCTTCTCGGGCTGCCTCTTCCACTGTTTCTGCGCTTTTCTGAAAAGCTCCCAGGGATTCTCCTTGAAGGTGGTCGAGACACTCCCCTCACTTTGTCCGCCTCAGCTCCCCTTCGGAAGGCCTTGGACGAGTTTTACTCCTCGACAGTTACGTCATATTTTCGATGTGATTGGGGGCGCCGTCAGAACTTTCTGGGTCACTGCTGTTCCTAGATCTGCATTCAGAGTTTACTTTCTGAGCTTTTTGTCTATTTCCTAGAAAAGTTACTTTTGGATTAATTTACATATAAAAGTCCTATATTTTCATCTCGTGTTTATCCTGCCACTTCAGGTATAGTGAAATAAATGAAAACGTCTTCAGATGTTGACTTCTAAGGCTTTATTGCCAGAGGCAGCTTCATTATGTTTGTGGAAATCCAGTGTGCTTTGAAGGAATTAATCTAGCCTTACTCGCAATCTGTATGTGTTTACATAGAATGAACAAACATTACATTGCGTTTCATGAAAATTCAATTATTCGTGTCTCCGCGACACATGCTCCGTATTTAATTCTCAAGGAAGCCAGTGTAATGATTCTTGAACTGTCCTAAGACCTGGGGCTCTCGAGCTCCCCACTGTTTCGTGTATCCGTGGAGAAATGCCCAGCGGGCCCTCGTCACCCTGCGGCCCTGACCCTGTGCTTGGGGGTGTGGACCTCATCTGTCTCCAGGGCATCAGGCTCCTGTGAGTTTCGCATTCCTGCTAGGTTGCTCTTAGAATTAAGAGAAGCCACGTGAAGGCGAATGAGGTCTCGATTAACGCAGTGGAAGCCGCTGTATATGGAATCTATTCGGAGTCTGCGTGATCGTTAACTCAGTTTGCCGGTTTCTCCCTGAGACCCTAACCTCCCTGAGGGTAGGAACCACTGTGAGCAGCCGCAGTGTCACAGGTATCGAGCAGATGCTCTGCAGGTTTTCAGTGGGCGCAGGTGTCTGGGATGGAATCAGGACGGTTCAGCCCAGGTCGAGGGCCCAGGTGCTCGGCGTCCCTGAGGCGCAGGACAGGGGGTGGTGCAGGCCTGGAAACGGAATGATCAGGAGGGTAGACAGGGCCGCAGGGTGGACAGGGACGCTGGGGATTCCCAAACAGGTCACTCGGAGAACTTGGTGGCCCCTCAGGTCCTTCCTGACTGGCCTTGGCTGCCCCTCCGGCCCCCGCTTATCTCGCTCTGCCCTGCAGACGCCCCTGCAGGGAGCCGGAGGTGCCGCGCGCACTCTGTCCAGGGCTCCTGTCGCTCGCGTGGCCTCCGGCGGAGCCTGGATCCCGCTGTGCCTCCAGACTCTTCCTGAGCTGTTCTTTACCTCTTGGTCACCCTGCTTCACACACACCTCACCTCAGTAGTGCTCAGTAGACATTTGGGCTCCCCTGGGGGCTCAGATGGTAAAGAATCCACCTGCCATGCTGAAAACCCGGGTTCGATCCCTGGGTCGGGAAGATCCCCTGGAGGAGGAAATGGCAACCCACTCCAGTGTTCTTGCCTGGAGAATTCCATGGACAGGGGAGCCTGCGGGGCTACAGTCCAGAAGGGGTCACAAGGAATCAGACACGACTGAGTGACTCACTTCAGTAGATATCGAACGCGTGGATGGCGGTATGCATTTTGGTGCAGATGCCCCACGTCTGGACTGAAAGATGGATTGGATGGAGCGGGGATGGGAGGCAGTGAGTTGGCTGGGAGTGTCTTCCAGTCGCCTCGGAGAGAAATGTGAGAGTATGAGTTACATCCGCGGCAGCAGAAATCCAGGGAGGAAATGGATTCTGGAGGCTGGAGAGCTGACGGCCCGAGACGCACGAAGGAGACGGCGTCATGCAGAGCGGAGGAGCCGGGGGGAGCAGCAGAGGAGGGCAGGCGCCAGACGTGCCCCGCATCACGCCGCCCACGGCTGCTCTTCTGGGTGGTGGAGAGGCCCTTCTCCACCTTCTGTGTAGGTTCGGTTGAAGATCACCTTATCTAAGGGTCAGCTGCCTTGGTCTGAGGAACCATGGCCAAAGAAAGGCTCTGCATCAGAGTGAATCGCGGGAGCCGGAGCAGCCTGCGACTAATGATTTCATTATTTAGATTTATTCGTAACAGTTCTACATTATTTAGATTCATTCGTAACAGTTCTACAAAGGCTGGGAGATAATAGTGACTTTTACAGAAAAAGATGCATCTGGTTAAAAATCCAAGGGAGAAAAGGGCAAAAGAAAACAACAGGAAAACGAGGCCGCTGGGCTAGGGCTGGGACCGGGAAACACACACTTGTCTCCATTGCTATAAGAAGACATAAATCTGGCTCTTTCTGCCTAATGGGGAAAGGCGAGTGGGAAACAGTTAGTTAACACAGTCTGTAGTATAATATCTGCAAGACAGAAGCTGCCCCCCCCCTTTTTTAGGGAAAGCACAATATTCTGGGCACAGAGAGCTGTGAGACGATACCCCCACACCTGTGAGGTGTGACATCTTTAACACAGTTGAATTTCATGGGGTTTTTTTTTTTTTTTTTACATCCTTTGGTCTTTTTTCCTACTGGTGTGATACTATTTTCTCTGCTTAACATATAATGAAGTTAATTGTGAAAGATCTCTCTAACCCAAATCCACAGATTACTCCCAAATCCCCTTTTCTGTCTTTTACCAGTTGGTCACTTGACAAGTCCACACTGGCAAGCCCCCACTGTGCAGGGCAGGTCACCGGGTACCCAGGGGGGTACACGGGTGTGGGAATTCCCCGAGGACCTCACCTCACTGCCCCACTGGGCAGCCTGGGTATAAATACCTGGAAAGTGTGTTCCAGGCTGTTGGCTGAGACTTTCGAGGATGTTTGTCAGTTCAGCTGACGGAGAGGCTGGTGTGGGCTGGGTGCGCCACGGGGAGTCTGGGAAGAAGGAGTGGTTAGCTTGTGACAGCCTCGATGTTTGGGAATTGAGTCATTAGTTGATTCTTTCAACACATTTTGATTTTCAGTACAGTCTCTGGAAACATTATGTTCCCCAGTTTGCTTTTGGCATAAAAGTGTGCCTGTTAGCTCAGTCAGCGCCATTTGGGGTTACCAAGGAGGCCCTCCGTTCCACAGGTGCCTGGAGACACGCTTGTGCCATCTCTCCTAAATGCTGTGCCAACCATCCTTATGTCCTAGTTTACATCCTTTTATTTCAAGTGGTTGGTACTGTTCTGAAAGCACAAACACTTGTTTTTCGAGAGATGATCTTTTAACAGTCAGGTCTTCGTCATTATAACCTCTTCATAGTCTTTGGATTTTCAATGCTTGGAGGGTGAAGTCCGGCTGGGCTCTGGTCCCAGCCGCCCCTCTGCCCCAACCAAGCCCGTCCCCGTGGTCCCTGGCATTCCTGCCTCCCCCGCCTCTCAGTTCTTCCACATGCCCGCCCTTCTGCTGGGACCAGCCTGGCCTAGCAGAGGACCCCATGGGACATACCTGAAACACCTGTGTACTTACTGGTCCTCAGGAGCATCCGTGTCACCATGGCAACAGACCAATGGTGATTGTTCCCTGACTCAGCTCTTTCCGAAGACTAGGCACCAACGAGGACACGGCCCAGCATCCCCAGCCTCTCGCAGTGCCTGGTGTGGAGCCGGATCACGGATACTTTAGAGTGGTGGTGTCATCGAGAGGCTCCCTTCTCCGGTCTTCACCGAAGACTCTCTTGGTTATTGCTTATGCGTTGTTTCTTACTCTGCAGATGGTTCCCAAGAAGCGTTTTGATTTTAAATCTCTGCAGAAGATTCCAAAAAGCCACTCCAAAGGTGACACGAGTCTCTATTTGTTGCCTTTCAAAACATATACACACTGGGTGCCAAGGGAAGCTTTCTGAAGCTTGGGTACGTGCTGGTCTCCGGGGAGCCAGCAGGGAGGGCCCGGCGGTGAGGGTGGTAGTCGAGGAACCTCTGATGTGGTTTACGGAGCAGTTTCAAAGCAGAGTGACGGAGGCAGTCGCAGAAATTCTGGGCGGCGGAGCCGTAGAAACACGGAGCGCTGCTCTCCTTTCACGGGCCTGGAATCAGGAAGCCTCCCCCATCTAGCTCCCTGCTGGTGTTCACTGCCTTAATGCTCTGTGTCACGGGGGTTCAGCCTGTAAACCGCTGCTCTCAATTGTAAGATGTTGAGGGTGACTCGTGGGACAGTGTCGAGACCTTCACCCTCGGCATCCGGAGACCGGGGGTGGTTGTGGTCTCAGCGCTGACCGAGGGGCTGCCTGGCTCCGGGGGGTCCTGGGGCCCCTCCGTGTCCTCATCTGTCAGAGGAAGAGCCTGCGAGGACATTTAGGATTGTTCACAGTCTCAGCTATGTTAATTGAACGAATTTCTAGCGCGCCCCTACTGTGAGCTACTCTCTCAGGCCCTCGGGGCACCGCAGAGCACAGCCCAGCCAGCCCTCTGCCCCGGCATTTGAAGGTGGAGTGGGCTCCAGCTCCTCTGTGTGTCAGGAGGGCTGTGGCTGGGGGCAGGGCCTGGGGAGGCGGGAGGGCCCCCGGGCAGCAGGGCTGGAGAGCCGGCCCCATCGTGCGGTGACCAAGGGACATCCCACCCCCGGGCCAAGGGGCCACCTCTCACGGCCTCTTTCTGCTGCCTGCCCCGTCCGTCCCCACATCCTGGCCAGCGTTCTGACTCACAGCATGGGAGGCGGGGGAGGCTGAGCGGCCCCCTCGCCGTGGCCCGAGTCTTCCTGCCGCTGGTTTAAGCTCTGGTCATGGCACAAAAGTGCTCTGGGATCCCCCACCCCCTGCCCTACAGGCCGCGAGCACCTGCTTTGCCAGCCGGGCCTCGAGCCACTGTCCTCGCCCTTTCCTCCCTGCCCATGGTCACGGGGGCGGGCGCGAGCCTCCTTCCCCTGGCCGCTCACAGCTCCGGGCCCCCCTCTGCCGGCCGGCGTCCCCCGCCAGACGTGGCCTCGCCATCACAGCCGGCTTGACGGCTCTCTGACGCTCGGGCCCCGAGCCGCCTCCTCCCGCCCCATCCCCCGTCCGCCTGCACTGTCCACACCGTCCAGGGCAGGGCTGGCCTCTGTGCGCGGCTCCTCTGCGGCTCGCTGGACCCCCTGGGCGTCCCCGACCGCAGGACTGGTTGTGTGTTGACTGGTTCTCCTCCCGTATTTCTCAGAGCTTACCTTCTGGTATCATGTGAGGATTTTTGTGTTTAACCTTCTAGATCTTAGCTCCTTGACAGCAGGGCCCGTGTGTGTTTTATTTATTTATTTTTTAATCCCTTGAAGCACCCGGTTCCTGGACATGATGAAAATTTAATGATCTGAAATAAATAGAATCGAATTCTTGGAGAGCTGGACTTGAGAGATGGAAATAAGCCTATGGTTTTCCTTCCTGTAAAAAGAAAGGAAAAAGAGTCAAAGAAAAATTTAAAAAACTCGTGCGTGGATGTCTCAGCGAAGACCGGACATTGGGGGGTGTCGCCGGGAGTGGTGGAAGAACGTCGTGGTTTTCAGGGCTTCCAGGCCTCTCCTTCTCCGTACAAGCATTTCCACCCTCTTGCGATCCTCTGCTCTGCACACTGAGCTCGGCCTACTGAGAAGCTCCCCGATGCTGATGGCGCTTGTTCTGGTGCCAGTGAAGCGCCGAGTCACGATGGAGAGAGACTCGGGTCCTCTGCCGTGGCCTCCGCATGGCTGTCGTGGGTCCTCTGCCCGTGGCTGACGGTGAGGGCCGCTCAGCTCCAGGCACGGCTCGTGTATCTGCACCCACCCCCTGGCCCCTGGGGCCCTTCCCTCGGCCCTGGTTTGGCCCGACTCAGCCTCCCGCTCCTTGGGCCTGCCTGGGTGTTATCCCTTCCTGAGCATGGCGAATGAGGGCTGCCCAAGCTGGAGAGGGCTTTGCTCTGCTGTGTCTAAAACACCTGCAGCTGTGCAGGGAGGCAGGGAGCCCAGGTGGACAAAGCTGGCCTTCCTGCCCGGGGCCCCGGAGCCCTACCCTCTGGGCAGGGGACACTGTCTCTCTGACTGTGGCCAGACCACTGCCCTCCGTAGTCTGACATGCATAGAAACTCACAAATGCAGAGAGCTGGATGCGATCTGAATTTCTCCCCTCTCCCAATAACTGCTAATAATTGTGAGTTACCAGTAGCATACCGTGGGGATCTTCTGTTCCATGTGGGGAATCACTCCCGTCAGCCTGGGACAGTTCTGTGACCCACCTGGTCCACTGAAGCTGCCGCTCCAGTGGACATTTTCGCTGTGTCTTCTGCCTAGTCAGAATGTCTGTGGTTTCTTATTCCTGAGAAGGGCAGGGAGTAAAGCATTATCTATTTCCCTTGGTATTTTTCATTTTAAGAATCAACACGGGCAGATTTATAGTGTTCGCAAGCATGCTGGTAGCAGTTTGATTGCGGGAAGAATGAAATTTCGCTCAGGCAAGCGCAAATTTATCTGTTGTGGGGAGAAGCGCCATGCCTGTATAAATGGCACAGTTCTACCCCGAAGATAAATTTTAACAGAGGCGCTGGTTGTGGCTTTTATTCTTTTGTTCCCTCAGCTGCATTAGATTAAAAATTAAAGGATCAGATATATTAATGTGACTGAATGGAATCGTTGAGCTGGATGCGCGGCTTTGTAAAGCTTCTGCATTGCCTGCTCCCCGCGAGCAGGCTCACAGAACCGCTGGAGCCGGGCGCATGGGAGCAGCCCGCGGGGACGCATGCCTTCTCTGCAGGCCGTCGTCCGAGCCACTCCTCAGACCTACTCTGCTTCCAAGAAGAAGAAACCAGTTCTCTGTATTTCTGGAAACCATGGCTCTTGGATACTTGAGAAGCCAGTTTGAATTTAGGCAAGCTAATTAACCTTTAGTTCAGAACGCTGGTCTTTTCACAGCTGTTTTTAGATAGAGACAGTTGCTAGTGGTTGCCTCCAACTTATTCCACATTCTTTCTCTCTAGAAACCGGTCTATGATTTTTAATTTGACCCCCCGATATTCTGAAATGTCGCTTTTGTATCTGATCTTTTCCTATCGCTGTAACTACAGTCTTATTTGAACTTGTCCTTCTTTTGTGCTTTTGGTTTGTGGTGACCCGGCTGGCTCTCTGGGCAGGAGGGTGAGGGGGGTGCGCCCAGTGAGTGCCGCCCGTGCTGGTGGGCCCGGAGCTGCTGTCTGTCCCCAGGGCACGAG
Organism: Redunca redunca; assembly: GCA_006410935.1. NCBI lineage: Eukaryota > Metazoa > Chordata > Mammalia > Artiodactyla > Bovidae > Redunca > Redunca redunca. The sequence goes on from SJYQ01003114.1 coordinate 169,062, forward strand.
TCACGTGCATCCGTACCCGCTGGGCCTCAGCCGTGGAGAGGTGGGAGAGTCCAGACCGCTTCTTTGTCTTCCTTTTGAACATTTTTCTTTTTGCTAAAGGTTGTTCACTGCGTAGTTTAGGGGTCACATAGCTGAGCCAGGATGAGGACAAGCCAGCGTCTCCACCCACTGCCCCTGGGCTGCGTCCCCGCCTCCTCCCTGGAGGCAGCCAGGTTCCTGACATCTGCTCCATCTCCAGGTGACACACCCACGTTGCTACTTCTTGGCTTCTGCCACTTCAGCCATCTCCGCCCCACCCTACTGGGGCTCAGAATGTGAAGAGTCATCCTGCCCTGCAGTCAACCAGGTTCCATCCCTGGGTCAGGAGCATCCCCTGGGGGAGAGCACGGGTATTCTTGCCTGGAGGATCCCATGGACAGGGGAGCCTGAGTGACTGACACTTTCACTTTTCAACCATCAGGTCGGGTGCTCTTCCAGTCTCCCAAAGGTCCCCGTAGTTAGAGTGTGGCCGGGGCTAGGTCACTGCTCTGCACTGGGAGGTCAGGACAAGCTAAATGCCATCCACTGGTGCAGGAGCAAACTAGGATTCTCTTCTCTGTCCCACACAGCTTTTCATGCAGTTGTCTTTGCTTATTTCTCTATATTTTTGTTGGTAGCTCAGAGGGTAAAGCGTCTGTCTGCAATGCAGGAGACCTGGGTTCGATCCCTGGGTCAGGAAGATCCCCTGGAGAAGGAAATGGCAACCCACTCCAGTACTCTTGCCTGGAAGATCTCATGGACAGAGAAATCGGGTAGACTACAGTCCATGGGATCGCAGAGTCGGACACGACTGAGTGACTACACTTTCTTTCACTTTAGTCGCTAAGTCGTGTCTGACTCTTTGTGACCCCAAGGACTGGAGCCCACCAGGCGCCTCTGTCCACGTGATTTCCCAGGCAAGAATACTGGAGTGGGTTGCCATTTCCTCCTCCAGGGGATCTTCCCTCCCCAGGGACTGAACCTGGGTCTCCTGCATTACCGGCAGCTTCTTCACTGTCTGAGCCACCGGAGAGAGCGAGGCCAGCAGTAAAATCCTAGTCATCCAGCGTCAGAGCTGGAAGGGACCGGAAGGGGCATCTTATCCATTCTTGGCAGAGAGGCAGGGGTATTCTCAAGCCAGGGTTTCTGGGCGATGTCAAACACATCGGGATAAACTCTTTCAAGAGCTGTAGTGTCATGGAAACCCTCGGGTCGGCGGCATCAAAGCTGATGCTTTTCTAAGTGGTATTTCTCATCCTGCAGTGCACTGCAAAACAGAAATCTTAAACTGTGAGACACTGCACATCTGCAGTAGGAGTTTAACTCAGTATTTCAGAGCATGCCAATTAGACCCTTTTTTCCCCTGGCTGGTAATAGGAAGAAAAATTAGCCATATAATGAAAGGAGAATTTGTGTGATGGTAAAGTAAGGTTGTATCTTATGATAACTGAATTCCCTTTCATAGTCTCCTCAAACATTTCATAGTTTAAGAGAGAACTAGTTAAGGGTAATCTATAACATTACAGAAAGGACCCTCATTTTCTAAAATACAGTTTGGCCAGGAATCTTGAAATCAGTTTCAGAGGGGGCCACTTCACTGAGAAAACACAATCACGCAATCATAAATACTGACTTTGATCTTTCAGCATTTTACTATTGCAGATTCCCAGTGTGATCCGTAAACCATTTCATTTCCACACAGCTAGCGAATTATTCACACTTTTGTGTGAGTGGATGGCCCGGGATGCTGCAGGGGGTTCCTGGCCTTAGACAGATGGACTGGGGAAGAGTGGGGAGGGAAAGAGGGGAAGGGCCCGGAGGGAGGGCGTCCTGTGTGCAGGCTGCGGCGCTCTCGGGGGCGTGGGAGTTCAGGGTTTCTGTCTCTGGAATTTGTGTCTGTGGATACAGATGTGGGTGTGCATTCATCGTGGTATCTCGTAACCCCTCTCCAGCTAGTGTGACAGGGGAAATGTGAAAGACATGTCTTCCTGACCATCTCAGTTTGCTGAACTCTAGTCGTTCTGAGGCTTCTTCTCAAATGGCGCGGTGCTAAAGAACCCGCCTGCCAATGCACGAGACGCAAGAGATGCAGGTTAGAGCCCTGGGTCGAGAAGATCCCCTGGAGGAGGAAATGGCAGGCTGCTCCAGTATTCTTGCCTGGAGAATCCCATGGACAGAGGAGCCTGACAGGCTGCAGTCCATGGGGTTGAAAAGACTCGGACACGATTGAGCACAGCATAGCCGTTTTGAGTCTGATGGGATTTGGGTCCTTGAAAAGGGCCAGAGAGGGACATAAGCCCTTGACCCAGTGTCTTAGTGGAACCTGCCCTCCACCATTGCCGCCTGCAGTCTGACTGTTCCTGGGGGTGCCAGGTGGCAGCCCTGCAGTCGGGCCCCCCGTCCTCACCCCCCCGGGGGCCCCCCTGTCCTCACCCTCATGGGCCCCCCGTCTTCACCCCCCTGGACCCCCCCATCCTCACCCTCATGG
>SJYQ01003114.1:171675-310096 GCA_006410935.1 Redunca redunca
TGGCCCCCCCCCTCCTCCCCTACCCTGGGCCCCCGTCACAGGTGGACCACTCAGAACTGTTTCTGACAGAGCAAGAGTTCAGTGAATTTTAGGCTTGAATATATTTTTATTTAGTGTATTGTTATTATTACTATCATTACCAGCATCTTTCAAGAATAGTTAATTTCTAATAAGCAGAATTTCTTTATTAAAAGAAAGTTGCTGTCTGACATCAGCTCCGCACTGAATTTGTATTTGCAGGTGTTCAAATGTCATTAAGAGGGTCATTATTTACAGAATGGAGGAAAAATAACCATGTCAAGTGGTTTTCTTTTTCATCTGCATAACTTTTTGTTCATGGTGAGAGTTAATAAGAGCATCTAGGCTCAAAAATGGATTTGTTCACGGAGTGTTACGACATGTGGGTCTGGCTTGGTTCAAACTAAAGGAAGAAATGGAGGAGAGCACTAACCTATAGCTGATGCAAATTAGGCTGTAAATTAGACTCTGAGCTTCCTGACGGCGCTTGTTGTTCAGTTGCTAAGTTGTGTCCGACTCTTTGTGACCCCATGGACTGTAGCCCACCAGGCGCCTCTGTCCATGGGATTTTCCAGGCAAGAATACTGGAGTGGGTTGCCATTTCCTTCTCCAGGGGATCTTCCCAGACCAGGAACTGAACCCACGTCTCCTGCATTGGCAGGCAGATTCTTGACTTCTAAGCTACTGGGAAGCTGTTCAAACTAAACCCAGAAACAAAGTCAGGAGCGAATGTGAATGTTAATAAAATCTAAAAAAATCGAGGTCCTCTGTCCCCCTGACTTTTCTAGAAAACAGATCGGTCGGTGAGATCCTGTCGTTCTCCTCCGTTTTCCCTCCTTGTCCTTCGGTGTGTGTTGCTGATGTGGGGCCGGGCGCTCTGGACTCGTGCAGGCCTTTCTCACCCTGCTCTGAGCAGCCGCCTTGGTGGGAGATGCTCCACTGGTCGCAGCCAGCCTGCTCTCTGTTTTCTCTTCCTCCTCCCTTGTACCTTCCTTCCCTCTCCCACCAGTAAATGCCTTCCTCGCCAGTGTAAGGATGCCTGGGAACCGTGAGTGCGCCCGGCGGGCGGCGGGGTGCAGATGCCCAGAGGCCAACCCAGAAGCAGCAGCAGAGGGCGCCCGGCCTCTCATTTCCCGCAGCAGAGCCGCACAGACAGCTCTCGTCTGAGGAGCTAGAAAGGAAAGGCGCAGACTAATTAAGTCTTGCCGAGACCTTGTGCAGTGATCCACTGCTAAGTGCCCAAGATAAGTAGGTCTTATTTGAATCTTGGGGAAACAAGGTGCAGAGGGAATTTCCTGAGACTCCGTAGGAAGAGTCAGAATTTCAGTCACAGCCCAAGAACCCTCCCCTGGCTTTTCCCTACTCTAGCTAATATCCCAAACGTTCCTGCGTCGAGGAAGAGCCAAAGGGAAAACTCAGGAGATTTGATTTCCTCCTGACTATTCCTTTCATGCAAGATACATGAGACGAACGCCTCCAGTAGATCGATACCCACGACTTTATCTGTACTGCCTGTTTCTAGAATTTAAAGTTTAATTTAAATTTTATTTTATATTGGAGGATAGTTGATTTACAACGTTGTCTTAGTTTCAAGTGTACAGCAAAGTGATTCAGTTATAACTGCATCTGAAAAAGAATCAGTTGAGTTCAGTCGCTCAGTCGTGTCCGACTCTTTGCAACCCCATGGACTGCAGCACGCCAGGCCTCCCTGTCCGTAGAATGGAGATATATCTCTATATATCTTTTTCAGATGTCTCCATTTCTTTGCATCCTTTTCAGATTGTTTCCCCACATAGGTTATTACCGAATACTGAGTAGAAGCCCTGTTCTGCCTATTTTAAGTTTAGTCTTTTTTTTTCTAAGATAGTTATGCCAGTGGCCCTTTGCTCTTAGCCAACAAAGAGCCTTAGAAAAGGGGAAATGGAAACTAAATAGCATTCGAGGAACCCATGCGGGCAGCTCAGACTCCCCATGATCCTGTTGGCTCACAGCAGGAGCGTCCCCTAGGGCGGGGTGGTCCCACCAGTGTGCCCGGGACCCCGCCCGACCCCAGCGCACCAGAGAATTGAACCCCGGGAAGCTGCCCTGTGAGCCACAGTGAGCACGTGGTTGCCATGGAGACCGCTCCTGCTGGAAACTCCAAGAAAGACCACTCGCTGGAGCCCGCCTGAAATGAATGAGAAACAACGGAATTTAGAATAGGCCCTAGGCCCCTTGTCCCTTGTGGAGTTTTAATTTCCTTCTCCCCACCCCCATCTTCCTCTTCCTCCTTCAGAGAATAGACGGGCACGCTCGGGCCCCTGGGGCCTCCTGGCAGCCGGACACATCCTGGGGCTCTGTGTGCACTGATGATGGTGCGTGACTGATGGGGTTGGAGGGGGCAGGGGCCGGGCTTGTGCCGGCCCTCCTGGAGCCCACGGGCCGCTTGTCGCCGGGGTTTAGCAGGCACCTTGGGATTTGTCTGCAGCATATGTGCTGCTGTTAATGATTGAAAAATTACCACAACAATTAGTCACGGATCGCTACCGGCGGGGCCCCCAGATGCGATGGACAGTGTGATTAAACCCGTGTATGTGACAATTAACTCTCCCGCAGGTTTATCCATGGAGCAGGAGGGTGCCCTTGGGGTGAGAGCAGAGGGGAAGGATGAGGAAGAGCTAGGAGAGGGAGCAGGAGGGAATAACGGCCACACGAGGGGCCCGGTGCAGCTGGCACCGGGGTTTCATCTGATCCCGAATTAATCACAGTTTGATTAATCCTGCTTTATTGCACCTTTCTATTGCCCATTTGTTTATATCTCCCCGTGATTTTATGGAGGCATGACTGATTAAATTCTGCCCATTCCATGTTTTTTAAATTTTAAAATCAGGTCTCTGCATTTAAGGCGATGTCCTAGGTGATCGGAGATGCAATTATCTCGTAAAAGCTAAGCAGGCACCAGACGTAGCATGTCATGAATCCCCTTATGCATCACAGCTGAGTAACCCAGAATAAATATTTGTTTGCTCGATAGTCTGCCTCAGCGAAAAAGAAGCCTTGTGATGTCAATCTGCTTGTTTATTTGGGTGGAAGAAATAAGAGCACACACACACAGGCACACATTTTTGTTAAATGAGAGGAGCACATATAAATTTGTCCAATACAAATACAGATTTGACACATACAGAGTTTTTTGCACAAGAAAAAAATAATGTTAATATTTGCATATACTGCCAACATATATGCATAGCATCAAAGGGTAATGCTTGTAGCCCATAGATACGTTCACAGGTGGGATTATTTTTAACTAATGTGTACTATGCTTATATTTTGTTGGAGATGTTACGTTTGGTGGGACTCTTATTTCTGCATTTAAGCAATGCGAACAATACCAAGGGGCTGGTGACGCAGGCCGACAGGCGCAGGGCCTCGTGCTTTGTAACTCACGTCTGTTGCTCACACATGTGAGTCAAGACTGTCCCACTCCTCGCTCACGTCAGGGCACCTGAGGCTCCAGAAGTCGGGGATTACACCTGCAGACACGCTGTCTCTTCTTTCAGTCTTCCTTCGGCTTCTTCAGTCCATTGCTTGTTCAAAGTGAAGTTTGCAGAAGACTCTGAGTGGTTTTCTTTTCCTTTTTTCCTAAAGGTTTCTTTTTTCATTTTTTGACTGTGGCGGGTCTTGTTGCTGTGTCCAGGCTCTTGCTAGCTGCGGTGAGTGGGGGCTTCTGCGGTGCACAGGCTTCTCCCTGCCGTGGCTTCTCTTGTGGGCCACGGGCTCTAGGGTACAAGAGCTCAGTAGCTGGAGCCCACAGGCTTGCTTGCTCCGAGGCATGCGGGATCTTCCCGCACCAGGGATTGAACCCACGTCCCTTGCATTGCCAGGCAGATTCTTAACCACTGCACCATCAGGGAAGCCCACAACTCAGTTTTTAATTTGCAGGCTAAAGTAGATTATAGGCCTTCCCCTGTGGCTCAGATGGTAAAGAATCTGCCTGCAGTGCAGGAGATCTGGATTCAAATCCTGGGTTGGTCTCTCCAGATCCCCTGGAGAAGGGAATGGCTACCCACTCCAGTATTCTTGCCTGGAGAATTCCATTGTCTTCGTTACTTGTATTGTTTAGCCTGATCTACCCAGGCCTGTAAAGGTGGAGGGTCTTTGTGTGGCGTGGGCAGCCGTGTGCAAGAAGGCAGTCAGCAGAGAAGCTGCTGTATAGACGGCACAGTGCAGGTGCTGTTCTGACAGATGCCCCTGGATGCCAGCTCCCCTGATCTCTGGCATCACCACTTTTTACAGCATCCACCAAGAAACCCAGTCGCACTGTGGACCATTTGGGAACCTTAGGATCCTTCCCTGTCAGCCTCCTAATAGCCCTTCAGTTCTGCCAGGAATTAATATAAAAGGAGAAGAACACTTCATTCGTGAAATATTCCTCTTCGTTACTATACTAGAGTAACTGCACACTTCTCAAGGTGCCATCTCGCTTCTGTAATCTCATTCCAAAGTGCCATATGCAAGGTAGAGGTTGACAAGTGCCTCCAGAGGAAAACTGGGCGAAGTGAAGTGATCGTTAGAAGGTGGGAGAAATGACTTCTCCCCGGGTATTGGACCGTTTCATGGCATTTGCCTCGGTGTTGGGTTGAATATGTGGGCTTGAAGAGAACTGCAGTCTAGGTGTGTGCACACCTGTTTATAGTCCTGCCCAGGCGGAACGGGAGGACAGAATCCAGTCTGTGTGTGTGATGTGGAGACAGCTGTTGGAGCTGAATGGGGGAGGACCTTAGATGCTCAGCCAAGGAGTTTGTGCTTCACCTTCGAGTCCGTGAATTGAGTCACAACAAGAGAATGAGAGGGCGGTTCATGACGCATGTGTGTTCAGACCAGCTCCCTCTCCTGACCACTCTGCAAGCTTCTCATGACACTGCAGGCAGAGGAGCAGCTGCTCTCCAGGGCCTCCGGGGCCCTGTCCTGGCCCCGCCTGCGGCTCTGACTCCCTCAGCCTCTCTCCCCGGCTCCCTGCACTGTGGTTACAGTGGTCTCTGGCTCCTAAGCAGGCTGGCCTTTTTCTTTTATATATATACATGTATATCAGTATTTTTTTAAACCGAAGTATAGTGATTTCAGTTCAGTTCAGTTCAGTTGCTCAGTCATGTCTGACTCTTTGCGACCCCATGAATCGCAGCACGCCAGGCCTCCGTGTCCATCACCATCTCCCGGAGTTCACTCAGACTCACGTCTATCGAGTCCATGATGCCATCCAGCCATCTCATCCTTGGTCGTCCCCTTCTCCACCTGCCCCCAATCCCTCCCAGCATCAGAGTCTTTTCCAGTGAGTCAACTCTTCGCATGAAGTGGCCAAAGTACTGGAGTTTCAGCTTTAGCATCATTCCCTCCAAAGAAATCCCAGGGCTGATCTCCTTCAGAATGGACTGCTTGGATCTCCTTGCAGTTCAAGGGACCCTCAAGAGTCTTCTCCAACACCACAGTTCAAAAGCATCAGTCCTTCGGTGCTCAGCCTTCTTCACAGTCCAACTCTCACATCCGTACATGACCACAGGAAAAACCATAGCCTTGACTAGACGGACCTTAGTCGGCAAAGTAATGTCTCTGCTTTTGAATATGCTATCTAGGTTGGGTCATAACTTTCCTTCCAAGGAGTAAGCGTCTTTTAATTTCATGGCTGCAGTCACCATCTGCAGTGATTTTGGAGCCCCAAAAATAAAGTCTGACACTGTTTCCACTGTTTCCCCATCTATTTCCCGTGAAGTGATGGAACCGGATGCCATGATCTTCATTTTCTGAATGTTGAGCTTTAAGCCAACTTTTTCACTCTCCTCTTTCACTTTCATCAAGAGGCTTTTTAGCTCCTCTTCACTTTCTGCCATAAGGGTAGTGTCATCTGCATGTCTGAGGTTATTGATATTACATAGTGATTTAGTGTTGTGTCAATTTCTGCTGTATAGCAGTTATTCGGCTATGCCTACATACATTGTTTTAAATTTTTCTTTCCCATGATGGTTTATCCCAGGTTATTGAATATAGTCCCTTGTGCTATACAGCGGGCTCTTGTTTGCGCATTCTGAATGTAAAAGCTTAGATCTGCTAACCTCGAGCTCCCTCTTCATCCCACTCTCCTAAGCCCTTCCTCCTTGGCAACCACTAATCTGATCTCTGTTTCTTGTTCTATTTCAGCTTCACAGATAGGTTCATTTGTTTCATATTTTAGATTCTGTGTGATATCATATGGTGCTTGTCATTCTCTTTCTGACGTACTTTACTTAGTATGAGAATCTGTAGGTCCATCCGTGTGGCTGCAAGTGGCAGCATTTCACTCTTTCTTGCGGCTGAGCAGCACCCCATCTTATCACACGCCACCTCTTCTTGGCCCCTTCCTCTCTCGCTGGGCGTTTAGGTTGTTTCACTGTCTTGGCTGCTGTGCACTTAGGGGAGCCTGACGTTGCGCTCCTTGCCTCCAACAGTCTTCCCCTTGGGCTTTGCAGGACCACCTCTTTCTCATCATTCGGGCTGCCGTTCTTGTACTGTTGACCTGTTTCCCAGCCTGCAGTTGCCCTCCCTCCACCCCGACCCTAAGTAGCTCACTGCCGTGGACCCCAGCCGGGGCTCCCTGCTTTTGTTCCATCCCCTGACTGTGCTCACAGCCACACTGACCCTTGGTAACTCAAGAGAAGGTGCTTCCCTCCGTTCTGCTTTTGCAATTCTCTCTAGAAAAGTCATCTCCTCTTGTAGCAAATGGTGTTACAGCCCAAGTCTCTGCATAATAAGTCTCAGCCCAAGCAACTGCCACAGCCCTGTGCAGTGACCTGGTTCAGGTGGTGTCCTTTATATAAAATTCCAGAAGAGTAAAGAAAACGTAATTCTGGTTTGAGCTCATAGCGTTGACTGTCTTATAACTTAATTTTAAAGGTTAACTTAATGGCTTTAAAACAGTGAAGCCGACGCCTACACAGCTGCACCTGGGTCTGGTAACCCCAGGTGGGCATCCGCTTGCCATCGTGATCCAGCCGTCCCAGTGCAGCCTCCGCTCCTGAGGAACAGGGCCGGGAAGGACGGCTGGGAGGGCCAGGGGCCCGTGTCTGTTCTCTCCAATCTCCCTCCTCACTGTAGTGAGCAGGCACACACAAGAGGCACACTCATGCGCACACACAGACACACGCACAGGTACACCCACCGCTAAAAGAGGGACCAGGCGACTAAAGGACAAGAAGCGGCTCGTGCAGAAGGAAGCCCCGCCTCCAGCGGGGGGCTCCAGGCCACGCCGTCGGTTCACAGGACGGCGGGTGAAGCGCCTGGAAGACAGACGACAGAGCCAGGCTCACAGCATCTCCTGGTGGCTCTGGGGACAGGCCCCGCGAGACCCGGCTCAGGGACCCTTCCTGGGACAGCAGTTCAAGCAGGCGATGAAGTGGCCATCGCTGAGGGCTCTTATTTTAGGCTCTCACTGTTGGAGGCGCGTTTGTTAAAAGTTGAGTTCAGGTTTTGCATTTATTTCTGCTGACTTAACCTCAGGTTTTTAATCCACCAATATGCAAAAATAGGGTCTATAAGCCATCAGATTATCATCCTCTGATGCAGAGAGGGTGAAGTTCTGGGTGAAAAGGAGGGTGTGATTATTAACTGTGGTTTGGGTTGGGGATGTCTCGATGGCTGGGACGAGGCTGTCCAGGCCACCTCCCTCTGACCTTAGCGCCTACACCGGTCTAACAGAAGACAGAGACCACGAAGGACACTGGGTGTGGATGTCCAAGGCACGCGGAAGACGTCCCCGGCGGCCCTTGGGAGCGCCGTGGAGAGCGGTGGGCTGGGCTTCGCCTAGATTTATATTTATGTGGACAGGTCTTCCTAGGTGTGGCCTGTCAGCTCACTGTGGGCCTGCAGGACTGTCTCTGGTGGAGCCAGGCCAAGCTCTGCCTTCAGACCTGGTTTGCTCGCGCTTTGATGAAGATGTGTTTATCAAGTCAGCAGTTGACACAAGGCTGGGAGCAACAGCTGGTATGATTAGCGACTTGATCTTGAGTCCAGAAAATCTTGATAGTCTAAAATGATGTGCCCAAAATAACAGGGTGAGAAATGGGACAGATAAGTAGAAAGCCTTTAAAATAGGTTAAAAAAAAAAAAAGAATTGTACAGCTCCAGCATGAGGAGACATGGAAGATGTAATTTGTCATAAATTCAGTGTGAGTTCACTTAGGACAAGAGGCTTTCCTGGTGGCTCAGATGGTGAAAGAATCTGCCTGCAATGTGGGAGACCCAGGTTTGATCCCTGGGTCAGGAAAATCCCCTGCAGAAGGGAATGGCTACCCGCTCCGGTATTCTTGCTTGGAGAGTCCCATGGACAGAGGAGCCCAGTGGACCACCGTCCATGGGGTCACGGCTGAGGAACTACCACAATGATGAAGCTGTTGAAAAATGTCGATGATGTGATGGAAGCATCGTGTGGGGTTCCACAAAAGCCTTAGCTCTGAGAGGTCGTGTGGGTCATGGCAGTGAATCCTCTCCCTTGTCTGAGATACCCCAGAACTCAGAGATTACCAAGTGGTATGTCTGTTTGAATGCGTTAAGAAAAATATTTCATTGCACGGTGAGATACAGAACTTTGAGATAAACCCTTTGACGCAAAGAAATGACACTACTTCAGAAGAGATCTTCGGAGATTGTTAACAGATCTAGAAAAAGCCCCGCCCTTGGTTCGCCCTTCCTGGCTCTCTGCCACTCCAGCCCATCCTGAAATTACATTCTCTGCTGCCACTTGTACCTAAAACAAAGCTCCCAAATCAGTATCATCTTACTGATTGAAATCTTTATTTTTTAAACAGGTTTAACTATATGGTGAATTTGAATTTTTTTTTAATGGTTCTCTAGAGTAGACGTCTGCAGCCTCTATAGAGGATTGAAAAACTGAAAACCACATTGTGTGTGTGTGCGTGAGCTTGTCTGTTGGTAGAATCCATTTTGCAAAATTAAAAATGAAAGCACTCTTTAAAAAATTCTCCTCTGCAGGTAGCCTGCGGCACGGCATTTCCTGGCAGCAGGAAAAGGCAGCCGGGCCCCTCTGCACGTCTCACGCCTCCCTTTCAGTCCCATCTCTTGGCCCTGGGAAGAAAAATGTTCTGGCACCAGCATGCCCCTGTCATCTCTGTTTGGGTCGGGTACCACCTGGCTCCAGAGCCCGGGGAGCCCTGTGTGTGTTGCCCGGGTGCCACCTGGTGACGTGGTGGTTGTGCCAGGCCTCCGTGCTAATAAGCCGGGGGAGGGGGCAGTCACGGGGGAGGGAAGTGCCAGCTTCACAAAGCGCCCAGCCCCAGCCCCTCTTTATTATATTAGCTCGTTAAGGCTGCCTGCTGTCTGAGGGGGAATAAAAGGCCTGGGGCACCGCAAGCTGTCAGTCGCAAGCAGGGTGCCAGCTGTAATTACGACCTTGGTTTCTTTCCCTTCTTCCTCTTGCTTGAGTCCCCCTGAGCTCTTTACTGTTCAGCTTCAGGACAGGAAGGGGACTCTGACCATTGGTTGTCAGTAGCCAGAGTATGTACCCATTAAGTTGACTCTTCAAAAGAAGGCTCAACTGGACTTTCCTGGTGGCCCATGATTGAGACCCTGTCTTCCAGTACAGAGGGTACAGGTTCAATCTCTGGTTGGGGAATTAAGGATCCACATGTTGCCAAAAAAAAAAAAAAAAAAGAAGGCAAAACCGAGATGCAGTTTCCATGCGCCAGTCCCACCGACTTTCAGAATCCCAGTCTTGCCTGCTGTGTTAGCGGGGCGCAGCTTGTCCAGGACCTCCTCTTACCTTCTCACCGGTTGCTTCAGCGTGCCGGTCATCTCTGGGAATTTGAGTGTGTGTTGGTACACATCATGGCGCGGCGGGCTCTCTGAAAACACTCCCCTGCTTCCAGACTGCCTCCCCCAGTCGCCCTCGCCTTCCTGCGTTTTCCCACCTGGAGATGCAGCCCTCAGGGCTGGCTCCCACTCCTCTGGTCCCAGTGTGAGAAGGGCAGGAATTCACGCCGCTTCCCGGAAGACTGTCCTAGCAACTTTCCCTCCCAGCGTGATCGAGGTCACACCGAGTTCTGGATCAAAGGTCCTGCCTCGAGAGGGAGGAGGGGGCCTCAGGATGTGGAGAGGGAGGGGGCCAAGGAAGCCCAGGCTGTCTTCCTTAGGAGCCTCCATTTCTTTTTTTTTTTAAAGGAGATGTGATTCACATTCCATGCAATTCATCACGTAACGTGCACACTCTGTAGCATATGCCCAGGGTTGTGCAGTCACAATCTAATTTCACCTATTTTTTGTTTTTAAATTTCATAATGTTGTGTTGGTTTCTGCCACGCAATGCAAACCAGCCATAATTACACATGTATCCCCGCCCTGTCGAGCCTCCCAACCCTCCCCCAACCCCGTCTCGTGCCTCCAGGTCGTCACAGGGCCAGACTGGGTTCCCTGTGTTACATGCAGCTTCTCGCCCGCTGTCCATTTTACACATGGTGGTGCATATCTGTGAATACTACTCTCTCCATTCATCCCACCTTCTGCCTCCCGCACTGGGTCCACAAGCCCATTTTCCACATTCGCGTCTCCATTCCTTCGGTAAAGAACACGAGGTAGACACGCGGTACACGCGGTAAAGAACACGCGGTGGACACGCAGCAGAATGCTGTGCTCTGTGTGCTGAGCTCAGTCGCTCAGTTGTGTCCGACTCTCTGCCACCCTACAGACTGTGGCCCGCCAGGCTCCTCTGTCCGTGGGATTCTCCAGGCAGGAACACTGGAGTGGGTTGCCACGCCCTCCTCCAGGGGATCTTCCCCCCGCAGGGATCGAACCTGTGTCTCGGTCATCTTCTGCACTGTAGGCAGATTCTTTACCACTGAGTCACTGGGGAAGCCCCACAACAGAATATTACTCAGCCATAAAAAGAGTGAATTCGAGTAGATTCTAGTGAGGTAGATGACCCTAGAGCCTGTTGCCCAGGGTAAAGTAAGTCAGAGAGGGGAAGACAAATAATTGTATAACATATACATATGGAATCCAGGGGAATGGCATTGATAACCTCCATTTCTTTAATCGGTAAATGTGAATAATCCTATTGGTCTCAAAGACCTCTTAAATCATTTTTGGAATCCGATGGGAGATAAATACCACATTTTCAAAAATTCTAGAAGGTGTTTTCCTCCATGTTTTTGTATTTCTGAAGTCAGTCTTTGTCTTAAAACCGGGATCATCTCTCGATTATTGTGGCAGCATGTCCTAGCGGTAAATAAAGCTGCAGCAGGGCCTTACAGTTGGGGGTGGCTCGGAGTTAGTGAAGTATGGCTTAACTGAGCTGGGCTGTTGGTGCGATGAAGTAACTTGAGGAACGCAAAGCTAACAGAGGCCTGCTGGTTTGGAGGTTTATGTTGCTGAGTAAAACTTCCCGGCACGTGAGTAAGTGACTCAGTTGTGAGATGAGCGAAGGGGACCCGTGGAGGGAAGCGTTCAGGAAGTGATCCCGGGGAGTTCAGCGTGTGGTGCCGTGAGGGAGGAATCAGTGCTGGAAGCCCCTGGGATGGTCCCTGGGGTGTGGCCCTGGGCCGTGGGCGCCATCAGGAGTCGGAGGAAGCACGGTCCCCCCATCTCATATCCGCTTGGCCAGGGTGGTGTGAATGCAGGGTTCATCCCACAGCGCCGTCGACCAGAACTTTCAGCAGCAATGGGGATGTCCTCCGTCCTGTCCAGTACGGTGCCCACTAGCCACACGTGGCCTTGAGCTGAAGCTGCACCTGAACGTAACTGAGGAACTAGATTGTTAGCACCATTCGGTTCTAATTAGCTCAAATTGAAGGAGCCACATGAAGCTGTCAGCTACCTTAACAGTGGCTCCACGTAGGGCATAAGGAAAGGATACAAAACACGAGAGGCTTGAACACAGCCCCCGGGAGAATCGGGGGGCAGACTGCGGGCCCAGCGCAAAGGGGTGCTCTTCCCGAGGCGTCTTCTGCAGCTTCTCCCGGCGTCTTGGTTCGTAGACGCAGAACTACCGTGCCTCCCAGGCAGCACTGGGTCCCGTTATGGGTCTCCGTGTTCTCCTCTAAGAAGTGGGCTTCCTTGCTCCGCAGCCTGTTTTCAGTAAAACATGAGATAACAAGTTCAGAGGCCGCCTGTAAGTTATTCTGGTGGCTGACTGTGCAGAAATTAATCAGGCCAGATCTTGGTCAGCATCTTTGAGTTTGCTCGGATCGCTTACACACCAGAATGGAAATAGGAAAGTGCTCACTTGATGTGGTTTTTAATGTTGTCCTCACACTGTTAAGATTTAAACTGGGAAGTGGGTTTGCAGTCTCTCTTCCCGGGGCAGTGACTGTGGTCGAGAGGGTGGCTCGGGGCTAGGGACCGCTGACTCGTCCTGGAAAGGGCCGGGCGTAAACACTAGGTTTTGTGCGCTATATGCTGTCTCTGTTGCTGTGCTGCTTTTCTAAAAAACCTTTAAAATACAAAGCACATCCTTAGCTCTTGATTATGCGGAAGCAGACCCTGGCCAAAATGTCATGACCCCGGCTCCTGACCTGCTTGGTCCAGTACGGTGTGGTAGCCGCTCGCTGCGTGGGGTCACGGACACTTTAATGAAAATGGAAGTTCAGTTCCTGCTAACGTCAGCCATGTTCCAGGTGCCCCGTCGCCACCCGTGCCTAGTGGCAGCGGGCCTGGGCAGGAGGGCAGAGTCTCCCCAAAGCACAGGGAGCCCCAGGCGTGGGCCTCTCCTAGAGTTTGGTCAGCCCCCAGCTTGGCCACTGACTGGCTTGACGGCCCAAGACGAGCTGTCGAATCTTTCCGAGCCTCCGCTCACGCACCCGTAGGACGGGGAAAGGAGAGCGCGCCGCTCCCTAGGGCGCGGCGAGGAGGCAGTGAGTCTGAACTCCTGCAGGCCTGGCCGCACTCGAGCTCACTGCCAGTACTACAGCTCAGCTACGGCGCGTTATTATTCATTCTGGAGAAGCTTCACTTCGAAAGTTTTTATTTAGAAGAAGGGTCATCATCCTTTTTATGGGACATCCATGCAGTGTGATCCTATGTTTGGGTAATAGTTGCTCGATGCAGGGAAGGTCTCTGGGCCCTGAGTTTGCTGTCTGTCATTCCTCTGACTTGCCTTCAGCTTAACCTTCTGTTCCCCTTGGTGCTCCTCCTATAGTAACTGTGTGAAAAATCCATGCTAAATACTTGTTGAGCTTAGCAATGGGGTGGAGATGCAGGTTAGCTCGCAGGGGCCAGTGCCCCAGTCAGAATTGTCGACAGTCATTGTTTTACTTTGGCTTATGAAGGAGTTCAGCAACACTGTGTCGATCGGCACTCCCTCAGGGCTCGAGTCTTCTCTCATTCAGAGCCTGGAGCCCCATGGACGGCAGGAGGCTGGCCTGGGGGTTGCAGGCTTCTCACACCCACCCCCCGTGGGCACCTGTCAGCCCCGTATCCACCATGTGACGGTGTGAACATGCCGCTGAGAGCCAGCCCTTTCCCGCCGTGATCTGCCTCTGTCCCCACCGATCAATCAGAGGCCATGGCCATTACCAGCTGATATCAGCTGCCAATGGTAGCACTGTTAGTAATCCCAGACGATCAGTGATCACGTGGGGGGGTGTGTGCGCGCGTGCGCGCGCCTGCGTGCCTGCATCGCACTGTTAGCATCCCAGGAGGGCCCCATGCCAGTAGACATGAAGTGGCTGGATCCTGGTTGTTCACATCCAGGGATGCTGGTGGTTATTCAGAGAAGTTATCGTGAGGTGCATACCTGGAAGGGCTCGGCTGAAGCCACAGAGCTTAGACAGAGGAGATGTTCTGGTTTTTTGTTTTTTAGTTTGCACATCAAGGTGTCCCGTTTCCCTCTGGGACATGCAGCCCTGTGTGTGGGTCTGGGCCGCTGTGCAATTCCTTTTCGAGGGAAGCAGATGTCTGGGCAGACTGAGAGGGGCCCTGCTGGGACCTTCCTGGCCTCAGGGGCCAGAGGTAGCATCTCTGACCCCAGGCACACGGGGTTAGGAAGTGCTGATGGGTGGAATCCAGAAGGCGGGGCCTCAGTGCAGGGGGCTGGAGCAGTTAGTGACTGGCTCCTAGGCAGGGAGCTGAAATTTCAGGAACCGAGGAATCTAGACTGACAGGCTCAGGAAGCAGGTTAGACACAGTAATTCAGTGTCTCTCAATCCTGGAAAGGACTTAGTTAGGATCAGTCCCTAACACTTGGTGGATAAAGCAGAATCAGGGCAGTAGCGGCGCCAACCAGCTCCAGAAGGGCTGACGGACTCCGAGCACTTGGCACTCTGGGCTGGTACCGGGGCAGAAGCAGCCTTTAGTGTTTACAGTGCTTACAGACCTTTAGTGTTTACAGTGACTTGTTGGGCACTCCTGCTGCCATCCCCGCCTCCCCAAGGATGACAGGGCGCCCCGGGTTGCACATGTCCATGGGCGGTGGCGGGGGTGGGTGGAGCTGGGTTCAGCCCAGGCGGTCCAGCAGCAAGCGGCCCCCCTCCCCCGCCCTCCACGAGCTCCTCTGCTCTGCTCCCCTCGCCGACTGTGCTCACACCTGGCACACCTCTCTGGGTCTCAGCTCTCGTCTGCACACTGAGTGGTTTGCCTCGACTGTTCCAGCCCGTAGGTCATTACCAGGCTGAGGTTTTTAGATCCCAGCATCATAGGGATGCTTAGTCCTGTGGGTTGAGCCCTGGGAGGCCACGTGTGCTGTCTGCCGGGCACACGTGCTGTCTGTCGGCACGTGGTGGGCTCAGGAGGTAGCGACCGAGGGAAGGATGCCCCGGCTCCCCCGTGGCCACAGGCCATGTCCACTCTGCAGGATATTCTCATCTTGAGGCAGCGTCTGTCATTCCTGAAGCTAAATTCTTGAAGATCTTTCATTGGAAAATAGGTATCAGGGTCAGCGGTGTCCTGGGATGAATGTTTTTTCCTGAGCTCTGGAGTCAATCTTCAGCTTGTATATTAGACGCTGACCTTTGCTTTAATGGTTCTTCTGAACCCTGCCCACATCTCCACGCCATCTTCCCCCAAACAGCGGTGGCTGAAGTGCTCCGGCTTTACGGGTAAAGCCCAGCGGTAGTTTGTGGCCGTATTCACAAGGTCGTCTGCCACCAGGCTATGACTCGGTTCCTCGTGAAGAACCCTTTACCGGTTCCATGTATATCAGGTGCCCGGGCTTCTTCCAGCCCAACTGTCGGGGCTCAAAGAGTCAGGAGGGTTGCAGTCTACGATTGCACCTCCTAACTGTTTCTGCTGACCTCTGCGCCTACAGCTGATTCTGTGGGTGCAGTTACTCTGTGTTGCTATCTGACGACCACACACAGTCATCACTGCACATGTCATAAAGGCTGTGTTGTCTCCACGCTCAGGGAGATGAGGGCCGGTGCAGTAGAGCGGAGTCCAGCGGTGAAGGAGATGCTCTCGGTGTGCACCTGTCTGCTCCCAGGTCCCTGTGGAAAGATGGCAGCTGTCACGGAGCATGAGAGCTTGCTTGTGGACTCGGGGCTGCGGTGCCTCTCAGGGAGCTCGTGGATCTGCAGAGCTTCAGCCCCCGCCTTTGGGAAAACCAATAACACGGGCACCCCTGTGGCCTCCAGTGCGGCTGCAGCTGTGAAGTAGCTCAGACGTGGTGTGTCTAAACCGAGACCGGCATTCCTCTTGCTCTCCTCAAACACACACACGCCCGCGCATCTTCCTGATTTTATTTCTTTTATTGCTTTTATCCGTTTCATTCAGTAAGTATTTATTGAGCTCCTACTACGTGACAGAACTTTTCTAGACACTGGGTATACACTAGTCAGTAGAACAGGACAGAGCGCTGCCTTCTGGAGCTCACAGTCTGGTAGGAGTGGACAGTCAGGCGAAGGAGAGCATCTCAGCATCTGGTATCGCAGGATCATCACCGACATCGTGGAGACGAAGCAGAGAGGCGGGGGGAAGCTCTGATTCGGAGGGGCGAGTGTTTCCATTTAAAACAGGAGAGTCTGCCCACGCCTTGCTGGGCAGGTGGCATCTGACACTTTCACAGTGTTGTGACCTCCAGTCGTCAGACGTGAAGCTCGCCTTTGATTGTCCTTCAGCTGCAGTCAGTTGGCAGGTCCGGGCGTTTCGGCCCAGGTGACACAGCTCGGTCCGTTTCCTTCTCTCTTTGGCGGCTGTTACTTCTGTTTTTTATTTTTTGGCAGGGCCCTGTGGCATTTGGGACCTTAGTTTGCTGAGTGGGGATCGAACCGTGCTCCCTGCATTGGGAGCGTGCAGTCTTAACGAGGACCACCAGGGAGCCCCTCACGCCGTTACTCCTGGTTCCAGCCTTCGTCGTCTTTTCTCAAAGTGCTCGGTTGCCTTGGTCCCCAGAGAGGCCTGCGAGGCACCAGTCCCTTTTCAATTTGATTTTCTCATTAGTCATCGCTGGCATGTAAAAGTGCTTTTGCATTTTATGTATAGTGAACATATAACTGAAAAAATAGGTGATGAAATTTTGTGCTTTCCATAGACTTCTGTTTTCTTGGGAGCTGAGAAGCATATAATATTGTCATGCACATATGATAATACTTTTTATTAAGGTGTTATTTTACATAAAATGAAACATCCATTTCAAGTGTGTAGTTTGGTGAGTTTTAAAAAGTGTATATAATCCTGTAACCTCGGTAGGGAAAACATAGAAAGTTGTCCCCCTTGAAAGACTTCCTTATGCCCCTTGCAACTGTCTTCCATTCCAGCCTTGAGCGGTCACTATGTGGTCACTGTCATGATAGCTTTGCCTTTTCAAGCACATCACGCCAGTGGCCAGACAGTGCATGAGCTCTCACGCCACGCCAGTGGCCCAGACAGTGCATGAGCCTTCACGCCACGCCAGTGGCTCACGCAGCGCATAGGCTTTCATGGGCTCAGACAGTGCATAGACTTTTGTGTTTGTTTGCTTTTCCTCATTTCGTGTTTGAGGTTCATCCATGTTGAACATTTATTAGTTCAGTATCTTCTATTTATAATTGCCAAGTAGTGTTCCCCAGAGTGGGTTTATCTCAGCTTGTCTGTCTGTTCACCAACTTGTGAGCATCTGGACTGCATCCAGTGTGGGTCTGTCACGTGTGATGCTGCTGTGAACACCCACCCACAGCTTTGCGTGGATGTGTGTACACGGTTCTCTTGAATAGATGGGACTGGAAGTGAGAGAAGGGTCACTTGGTAACTTATGTTTAACTTTACAAGAGGCTGTTGTGTTATTTCCCAAAGTGATTGTACCATGTGTGTTCCCACTGAGGCTGTATGACTGTGATAGCTGGCCTGCACAGTGACCCCCCAGAAATCCCTGCTTTCTGGGGTTCACAGCTGTGTGTGGTCTCCCGTGTTGTGTCAGGGTTGGTTTGAGTGTAGAACACAGCAGAAATGAGAGACCTTACTTCTGAGCTTAGGTTATGAAGGACACTTGCTTCTTGACTGGTTGGGAGCCGGGGTTGCAAGCAGGCTTCTGCAGACACCCATGAGATGAGGAGCTGAGGCCTCTGGCCAACCCCCAGTTAGAAAATAGGTCCTGGTAACAGCTCCGTGAGTTCGCTTGGAAGCACGTGCTCTGGCCCAGTGACACCTCCAGATGACTGCAGCCTTGGAGACACCTTGCTTACAGCATCATGGGAGACCCAGAGTCAGAAATGCTCACTTAAAATGCTGTTAGACTCCGAGCCATCAGAAGCTGTGAGAGGATTAGTGTTTGTTGTTTCAAGCCATTGGGCTCTGAGATTGTTTGTCACACAGCAGTGGGTAGCAATGAGAGTTCTAGTACCTCCACCTCCTGAGCAGCATTTGACATTGTCAGTGTTTTTTTTTTTAACAGATAAGAACTTTATTTTTAAAGTTTTATTTTTAAATTTTATTTAAATAAATAAANATCTTTAACTTAATCTTTTCTTCAACATTTGAAAAGTATCTCATCTTTGTTAAGCATTCCTTGGCTTTTTCAAAATCGTGTCTTTCCAAAGCTCTGCTCACATCGTCAGTCAGTTCTTTCTGTTGAGCTGAGACCTCTGGCTGAAGCCTGGGTGGACAAGGCGCTGCAGTTGCTGGTCTCTTTGTTGGAGCTTCGCAGTGTCGACTCTGAAGGCGCAGTTCAGTCCATGAGGCTGAAGTAGTCTCGAGTCAGGCCAGGAGGCTGCAGCGTGTGGCACTGAGGGCAGAAGAGCCCGTCCCCCCGCGATGGTCCCCCCGGCCGCCGCAGCTCCAACATCGTGGGGGTTGCTCCCTGCCAGTGACGCAGCAGCGCACTTCAGCAGGCTTTTCCCGAGCAACCCTGTCGGCCACAAGTCCGACACCCGGAGCAAGGCCCCTGCTCCTTCCGCCCCACATCAGGCCAGCGGCCTGCCACCCCGAGGTCATCTGAGGCTGACCGCATTGGTGCTACTGAGTGGCTTGGGGGTATCGTCAGTGTTTTTATCTAGGGATTCTTGCAGGTGTCTTGTGGTACCTCGTTGTGATTTTAATTTGCATCTCTCTGACAACTAGTGATATTGGGCATCATTCTCTTTTTTTAAGGTCAAATTGTTCGTGTTTTTAAAAATATTGCCATTTGTGAAGTGTCTCTCCCTGCTTTTGCGCGTTTAAATATAGGGGCCTCCTGCCTCCTTGAAAGTCTCGTTCTGCCCTGCAGATCTGTTGCGCTGTCTCCACAGCAGCTGAGGGTCCTTCCCGGTCGTGGTCTGTGCCCTTGTTGCTGAGCAGAATTGCTGTAATTTTTTTTTTTTAATAGTATTTGACTGTGCTTAGCCTTAAATTCTCAACCTCCCTGTCTTTATTTCTGAAGTGACCTTGAGTTAATCAGGCACCACTGAAGCGAATTCTCTAGCCACCACTCAGATTTCTTCCATGTCGTTAATCACTTCTCCTTTTCTATTGCCAGTTCCTAAGAGGTGTGCTTCTTCCGTGTTGCGGGATTGCTTCTCTGCCCTTAGAATTTTTTCTCCCAGCATCTGGTTCATTTCTACACACATGTGCAACGTTCATCATTTTAATTACCCGATTCATATTTTATAATCATCCCTAATTTTTGTTTCCATCATAATCTCCTTTCTGACTTGTCCCTCTAACACGCACTGCTTTTGTGCTTTCTAGATGTCAGGAGATAAATATTATTCTTCTTAACCCTTCAAAATCAGGTTAAAAATAGGAAGGGATTCTAGTAGAGTGATTCTCAGTTAGGTTAGCAGAATTTCCATAACATCTACCTCATGAGATTGTTGTTAACATTTAATAAGATAGCATATATCCTGACTTTTCTATATTAAGAGATGACTTAAAAGTTGGACTCCAAAAAAGTAAAATCTATTCTGCAAACTTTATTACAAAATTGCTATTTGCTGCTGCTGCTGCTAAGTCGCTTCAGTCGTGTCCAACTCTGTGTGACCCCATAGATGGCAGCCCACGAGGCTCCCCCGTCCCTGGGATTCTCCGGGCAAGGGAGTGGGTTGCCATTTCCTTCTCCAATGCATGAAAGTGAAAAGTGAAAGGGAAGTCGCTCAGTCATATCTGAATCTTAGCGACCCCATGGACTGCAGCCTACCAGGCTCCTCCGTCCATAGCATTTTCCAGGCAAGAGTACTGGAGTGGGGGGCCATTTCTCCGTATTTACTGCTAGACTTGTTTAAATGAACGTCTCACAGCTTTATGTTAAACACAGATTTTTAATTCTGCCAGCAGTGCGGTCATTGTTGGTTTTCCGTCACTCAGTCATGTCCACTCTCTGCGACCCCACAGACTGCAGTGCACCCGGCTTCCCTGTCCTTGGCTATCTCCTGGAGCTTGCTAGAACTTGTGTCCAGTGAGTTGATGATACCATCTAACCATCTCATCCTTTGCTGCCCCCTTCTCCCCCTGCCCTCAGTCTTTCCCAGCATTAGGGTCTTTTCCAGTGTCAACTCTTCAAATCAAGTGGCCAAAGTATTGGAGCTTCTGCTTTAGCATCAGTCCTTCCAATGAATATTCTGGATTGATTTCCTTTAGGACTGACTGGTTGGATCTCCTTGCAGTCCAAGGGACTCTCAAGAGTCTTCTCTAGCACCACAGTTCAAAAGCATCAATTCTTTGGTGCTCAGCCTTCTTTATGGTCCAGTTCTCACATCCACACATGACTACTGGAAAAACCGTAGCCTTGACTAGACGGAGCTTTGATATCAGCAAATATTTACTGAGTATCTGCTCTATGTTAAGCATTGCGCTAGGTCTGTGTGTGCCACATGACACTTGGCCTGTTTCCTGTGGACTTGAGTTTGTTTGATCTTCATCTGGTATTTATCAAGCCTGTGTTCTGGGCACAGCTCATGTATGAAAGTGAATAGTCCAGAAATCACATCATCCAGGAGCTCCCAGGTGAGAGGCGGACGTGGTGGAGGGTGGTTCCCACATTGGTGACTTTGAATCAGCAGGAAAGGCTCACGCAAAGCACAGAGGCAGCTTCCTAGAGCACACGCCTAGTCCTGCCTGGGGCTGCCAGGGAAGGCTTCCTGAAGGGTAACACAGGGACGGAAGTCTGAATGGCCAGCAGGAGCTCCCAGGGGCCAAGACAGGGCAGTGGCGTCCCAGAGCATGCGAGATGCAGGACACACAGAGAACTAAAGACTGCACCCGCGTGCCCGCGGCCGTCCTTGCTGCAGAAGGCTCGGCTGCTGGAACCAAAGATGGACAGATGTCGTGTCTTTGGCTGAAGAATGTCTTCTTCTGGTAGTTTCCAGTTTTTTTAGCGGCGGTAATCCAGCTGTGAGTTGTGACTTGGGTGTGTTTGTGGGAGGAGGCGAGCTCAAGGTCCTTGCACTGTTCAGTCTTGCCTCCAGCCTCCAAAAACGGATGGTTTAGATGGACGGGTCGGCCTCGGACATTGTCCTGCCTTACTCTCGTGTCTCATCGCTCTTCGTCTCAGCACTGACCCACGTTGCTTGTGTTCGCTTCAGGAGCGCATTTGCCGCCTCTTCTTTTTTGGTGATTATGAAATGTTACATAATTTTATTATTTCAATGCCTTTGTTATGTAGTCGGAGTCCCAATTAATGTAGCTTAAAAAGATAATTTGTTTTCACTTGATAAATTCTGTGTTGCTAAACCCATTTGCTGACTCCTCCTGCAGCCTCTGCTTATGTGATCTGCCAAGCAGGGTGACCACTGCTCTGGACACAGCAAACCTGGCTTCTGTCCTGTCCTGTCCTTTAAGGGTGTCATCATTTTTTGTGTCTTTGTGGAGTAAATCCACACCAGCCTCTGACCCGCGTCTGGGATCTCAGGGGTCTGCAGCCACCTGCAGAGCCTCCTCCTTCAAGTCTCAGGGAGCCCCACTGTGTCCCCGTGTCCTCAGCCCCAATCTTCCCATTAGCACTGGGAGGAAAGTGGAGACGCGTTTCCCCTGTTGGAGAGGGTGGCCCCTGTGGACGGGCAAACCAGGGTTGAGCTCACGCCTGCTCTTCCTCCTCTCTGCCCGCTGCCCAGCCTCAGACTCTGGGCACCCTCACTCTTGTCCCTTTTGCATGACAGCCTTCTTTACTTCCCCAGCATCTCCTTTGCCATGTTGCCTGCCCACAGTCACGTGATCGATGACGAGCGTTTCAAGCACAGTCTCATAGAGAGGCTCTGTCAGTGTCCTTTCCCCGCACCCCCCCCCCCCGCCNACTCAAGTGTTCAAGGTGTCCTGATGGTCTTCTGTCCAAAGAAAATGAGGTGAGGAAAAAGCAAAGGAAAATAGCTCTGTTACTTGCCTCTTCGTGGTTCAGATTCATCTTTTCCTCCTATTTGACCCTTGTAACCCAACGAACCTGTTGCTTTGTTTAAGGAGTGACTGTTCTTCCTTTAGGATCACACCTCCGAAAATGACCGTCTGCGGGAGGTGATGCATCCGGGCACCAGAGGTTGGAGGAGAAGGGGACTTTGTCATTTTCCCCCCCGCTCATCACCTTGTTTTCTTGCCTCTCAAATAATAAAGTCTTTTTCCGGCTGTGCGCTCCATGGAGCTCAGAAACGTGACTGCAGGTTAAGCCGCCTTATATCAGAACGCACATTTCTAGCTTTTGACCCAAGGTAGGGTGGCCGCTGAAAGATGTAAATTTGTCACTCTTTCCTGCCCACGTTTCATCTTTTCTTCCCTTTCCTGCATTGTCATAACTCTCTAACTTTATTATATTTTCTCTGTTTTTCCTCTCTCGGCAAACCTTTGTGCTCCCAGTGGAACCAGAAGAAATTGTACATGGGGTTTTGATACTTTGCCAACTGTTTCCTATAATTAAAAGTGCATTGGAAATGCAAACACAGCCTCTGCTCTGCTCATGCTTCTGGGGTCTAGTCCAATAGAAACGCGGAAGGTGCACAGAAAGAACTGGAGGCAGGAAGAGAAATGGAAGCCTGCTCTTCAGGCCAAAGGCTCCTTAAGGAACATAAACCCTTTAGCCTCTGGGTTATCTGTTCCAACTCTGCTCTTGTATTTGGGTCAGAAGACCATCTGTTAAGTTTTATCCACAATTAAACCCCTAACAGGGAAGTGCGGTTCATGTCCTTGAGATTGGCTTGATCCACACGAATTGCCTTCTCAGGTGAAGTGATCTGGAGCAGAAACCCTCACGGAACTGTTTAAACCTGCGAGAGCTTGCTGGTTAAATTCTCATGCTCGAAGCGGGAACAGTAAATAGATTCTCATGCTCGAAGCGGGAATAGTAAATAGATTACAGCCCATGTGTCAGCCCTAATTGACTGGCTGCCCAGAGTTCAGGGCTGGAAGGCTCTCCAGGACAAGGCTGGTGATCCCGTTAAGCTCCTGC
This sequence comes from Redunca redunca, assembly GCA_006410935.1. Taxonomy (NCBI): domain Eukaryota; kingdom Metazoa; phylum Chordata; class Mammalia; order Artiodactyla; family Bovidae; genus Redunca; species Redunca redunca. Next base: position 194,462 of record SJYQ01003114.1, read on the forward strand.
AGCTGTGAGGTCCTCTCTAAGCAGCGAGTCAGCCCTTCGGTTTGGTGTCCCTCTTCCTTACCCCCTCGCACGGCTGTGCAGCACACCAGTGAGGCTCGAGGCTCTGCCGCGACAAGGAACTTGTCTTTCTTTTCACCATCGTAGCATCAGCATCTAGATCTGTCCCTGGCACATGCTGACATACAGTGGATGTGCAATGAATGGATGAAGGAAGAAGCGAGGTTGTCGTAAACATTCAAGTTTTGTTCTTTAGACTTTAACCAGCGAGGCCTGTAGTTAGGGGCTTGGTCTGTGCATGTATTGCAGTGGGCTGGACACAGAATGGATTCAGTAGTGAAAGCCCAGGACACAGACCTACAGGGGAAGGGGCCAGGGTGCCCAGAAGAAATGAAACAAAGGACTGCGGCCAACACAGGCCTCACGGCCGGTCACCCTCTAGTAGCTTTGTTTTAAGTCTCAATAATTGCCAGTCAGTTTTCAGATAAGCAGTTGGAAAAGATGACTTTCATGCTTTATCAATAATTTCACCTTTTGATCGCCTGTTGACTTTTAAATAGATAATACAGAGCAGTAAATTCGGCTCAAACATTCCGAAAAGGAGAAAGTAAACATGTTTTTAGTTTAATGAGATAACGACTGGAATCGTGTGAAAATGCCTGTAAAGAGGGAGTTTATTCCTGGGGCTCCTGTGACTTACTGGGAGGCAACCAGAATCCTGTTCTTTCACACACAGCACGTCCTTTGTTTCTTTAGCACCATGGTGTTTACGAGGAATCCCACGGACAGAGGAGCCTGGCAGGCTACAGTCCTTGTGGCCGCAAAGAGTCGGATACGACTCAGTGACTAAACAGCATTTAGCCTGAAGACTTCCGTGTTCCTCTCAAGATCTCTCAAGTGTCTTTCCTGCAAGAATGAAAGGTTTTTTGTTTCTTTTTTCCTTTTCTTTTCAAATGTCAGCAAACCCTCTTCTGGCCTAATGTTGAGTTCCTTCCACTCCTGTCTCCATGTTGGAGAGAACTCATTCCGTTAAAATCGTCGGTGGACACTCCCTCCCCCGCACATCACTGTGACCTGCTTTGCCACTAGAATTCCCCCGTCTGTCAGTTGACTCCTCTCCTGACTCTCTGCAGTGACTTCGTCGCACCACCTCAGACCGTCTCTTCTCGCCACCTTGGAGCGGGTGTCCCCTTCTCTCTGACCCTCGGTGTTGAGGCGTGCTGCCTGCCTTCCTGGCCGATCTGTGGCAGGCCGGGGCGCTCAGCTGGGCCGCTGTCTCCTGGATGTTTTTAGATGATGACTTCTGGTGGTGTTCTGGGAGTCAGTCCGAGATCATTAAAAGTCAGACCTCATGAGATGTTCAGCTTCCAGGACGTTTTGTCAGCAAAGCAAGGACGAGTTGTGGGAAGCTGGGGGATCTGTTCTGCCTAAAAGCTGGGCACCTGTGCACAGCACACAGGAGGCGGGGCTGTCCACTCCGGCTGCCCTAACGGAGCCCCACAAACTAGACGGCGTCACGGGAGCGTCGTCCCTCCCAGTCTGAAGGCTGGATGTCCAAGCGCAGGGTGTCACAGGGCTGCTTTCTCCTGAGGCCTCTCCCCTTGGCTGGCCGGTGCCACCTCCTCCCCGTGGCCCTCCCAGGGTCTTCACCGTGTGCGTCTGTGTCCTAATCTCACCAGGACGCCAGCAGACTCAGAGTCCACCCCAGGGGTCTCGTTTCACCTCATAACCTCTGTGAAGACCTCACCTCCAAACTCTCGGAGGTTCTGCGGCCAGGACCTCACCACAGGAATGGAGGGAGGGCACAATTCAACGTGTCAGAGTGTGAGCAAGACCCAACCCCACGTGATCGGAATTCAGTGGAAAGGGTCCGTCAGGACGCTGGCGTGGAGCAGGCACCGGGCCCCATCCCGCCTCTCTGGGTCCCGAGCACCTCTCAAGGGGGGATCTTTTTTCCAGGCCTGTTGAGGATGAATTCTTAATGTGAGACAAAGGACAAACTGGACAGCATGTGGACTCACTGACTGTCTCTGATTAAATGTCAGAAAAAGGAGTGAGAGGAACATTGTGCTCTTTTCTTGATAGTAGAAGCCGACATGTTTCACCAAACTCTATTTCCCTCCCTCAGTTTTAAGCCCGTTCTAACTATTACCGTGATCAGTAAGACATCAGCACTGAAAATGAATGAGCTTCTTCGTTTCCTGTGTGTGTGTGTGTGTGTTAGTTGCTCAGGCATGTCTGACTCTTTGCAACCCCCATGAACTGTAGCCCCCAGGCTTCTCTGTCCATGGGATTCTCCAGGCAAGAACACTGGAGTGGACTGCCATTCCCTTCTCCAGAGGATCTTCCTGACCCAGAGATCGAACCCTGGTCTCCTGCATTGCAGGCAGGTTCTTTACCGTTTGAGCTACAGAGAAGTCCCTTCATTTCCTAAATGTATTTAAAATGTCTTCCTCAACGTCATTCTGATTGAGACCTATAAATGTGGGGGGTTTTATCACCCTTAGTTTCATTTTAGGTAGAATTTTAGAAAATATCCATTTTAAAATTATGATTCCTTAATTTATTCTCCTCTGCCCAAATAAGACATTCATTAATCTTTGTAACAGGAGCTGGAGCGTCTGAAGCCAATAAAGTGTTTTATATTGTGAATAAACGGGGCCACTGAGGTGGCTCAGTGGTAAAGAATCTGCCTGCCAGTGTACAAGATGCAAGAGATGCAGGTTCAGCCCCTTGGTTGGGAAGACCCCTGGAAAAGGAAATGGCAACCCAGTATTGGGTTGGGAATCCAGTTGGGAAATGGCACTCCAGTGTTCTTGCCTGGAGAATCCCATGGACAGAGGAGCCTGGCAGGCTACAGTCTATGGGGTTGCAGAGTTGGACACAGCTGAGCGACGAAACAGCCATTGTGAATAAACACTTTCCCCAGATGCTATAATGCAGGGATCTTATAGCTGATTATACAGCCCTGGAGCCAGTTTTGAGAGGGATAAAAATCCTCCAAACACATCTCCTTGACTGCTTGTGTCAGGGACTCCAAGGTAAGGGGGTCTCTCTGGGGGTGTTTAGGACTTAAATATTTGTTGACTTAGGCAATCTGAAGTTACTTGCTGTTTCACTGAACAGAATCTGGGACAAATCTTAGAGGATGAGAAATGGTTTGATTTCTTTCATATTTTAGAGTTCTCTGCTGGAAATACAATCTCCTCTGATAATAAAATCATTCTCGCTTGTCTGGGAAGATTTGTTTATTTGGGAGACTTTTCAGGCTCTTCCTTTGTCTCCTCTTGTTCTCATCGCCAGGCTTTTGGCTATTTCATTTCTTTTTTTAAATATTTCACAAACTTTATTCAAATTATTGAAATAGTCACAGAGCAATAAAATATGCAATTCTGAAGTGACGTCAGTATCATGGAGATTTCATTTCTTATTCCTGGCTCAAGAGTGCCCGCAGGGGAACAGGAATGCCGAGGTCCAAGTTAGATTAGCCAAGTTAGATTCTTGACCGCGAGAAGCCTGACAGGGCTGGTGTTACTTTTTATCAGGCTGAGGATCTTCGCCCCCTTCGTGTCTTCTCCAGATTTCAGATGGATCCGGGGGGCTGTGTTTACCTCTGTGTCCCCAACAGTGGAGGGACCCACCCTCACCAGCCGCTCAGTCCATGGTGTCTGAACGACTGTTGAATGAGGACTGGGATCCATGCGTTGCTTTTGTGTGCAGTTCCTCCAGAGAATAATTTTACTTTGTCTCACCTGCTACTAACCCCTGCCATCCTGCTTGGAGCTGGTCCCCTCTGACACTGCCAGCACGCAGCCCCTTTGCAAGTTGAGTCCCAGTCTTTTCATAGCAGGACAGCAGCGTGAAGATGAGGGTATAACGGCTGGGCTGAGCAGAGGGTTCTCTCCATGAACTCAGGAGAACCAGGAACACGAGTGAGCCCGGAGGCTGGCATTTTAGATGTGGTCATATCTCGGCTGACCCAGCCCGTCACTGGCTGATTTCCCACCTGGTTCTGGCCAGAGCGAGACCTGAGAGGTTGGAGGAAACACCTTTTTTCAGAGTCACACATCTTGGGAGCAGAAAGAGGTGAAGCAAGTCAGGCCGTGCACTTCTGTAGCCATGTCTTTACTCCCTGAGATGCAGTCTGTACCTGGGATTCTTCACCTCCATCTCGGGTGAATTAGGGCAGTGCGTGCAAAGGAAAGAGTGGGTGAGAATGGAGTGAGGAGGTTGCTTTTGGGGAAGAATGGAATGAGAGTGTTGACTTTTTTTAATGCGTAGCTTTATTCATGCATTCATTTCTGGCAGTGCTGAGCCTCCATTGCTCTGCGGGCTTCTCACTGGAGTGGCTTCTCTTGTTGGGAAGCACAAGGTCAGTAGCTGTGGCACACGGACTCCGCTGCCCCGTGGCACGTGGGCTCATCCCGGATCAGGGACCAAACCTGTGTCCCCTGCATTGGCAGGCGGATTATTTACCTCTGGACCCCCAAGGAGGCCCGAGAAGGTTGATTTCTGATCTCCCATCTGCCAGTGACTGGGTGTGACCGTGCAGCAGGCGTTTCCTCTCTCTGGGCTCTCCACCTGTTCATCCACTAGATGGGGAGGTCCGTGGGTCGGTCGTGATGATCGCTGCTCTTCAGTTCAGTGCATTAAGGAAACCCACAGGCCCTGAGTTCCCCGTCGAGTTCCCAGCGTTCGCTGCACTTCCGGCTTCGGGTCCTTGCTCCCTGTCTGGTACTCTTGGCGTGGTGACGTCACTGCGTGCACAAAGAGAAACCTGGTGTAAAGCTGTGTACCACTTCCGGGTGCCGGCGTGTCCTCCATGAGGTCATTCGTTGCTCTTTGAAAGACCAAGACTGGCTCCGAAGGCCGTCCCTCCCTCCTGAAACGTTGGGTGCCGCCCGGGCCGGACCTCCTGCTCGTCGGCCTTGGTCCCCAGCTCTCCCCGCGGACGGCTCCCCTGCCTCTTCCCGCTGCAGGGATGTTGACGGGGCGCCCGGGACTCTGGCGGAGGCAGACTGCGGAGACGCAAGCTGAGGCCGCACTGCCAGGGCCAGCGTCCGCCGCAAACACGCCGTTTTATGCAGATAAAATTTTTACACGATTCTTCGCGTTGGCACTTCTGCCCTGGACGGCGTTTTAACAAGCCGGACGGAACGTGAGCCAGCCCTGTCCCGCTCAGCTGTGCCTCCGCCGCTCCGCCGGGAGCCTTCCCTCTCTCCGGCGGCCGGGGAGGGTGTGTGTGGTGTGGTGGGAAACGCTGGCCGCCCCGCAGCTGCACTTTCCTCCATGTCTTGACGAAGAGGCCGATGTGGAGGCCGCAGAGTCTCCACCGAGAGCCTGCTTCTCTCCGACCAGGCTCTCCGACGCCTGTGGTCTTGCTGAAGCAGGATGCGGGCTACGCACGGTTTGAGGAGGAAGGCGGCTCCCTGAAAGCTGTCTCCCGGGCCAGCCGGGGACGTCAAGGCCGGCCAAGCCGTTGAGAGTGAGCGGGGCCTCCCGGGGGCTTCCCGGCGTGGGGGCCGGAGCAGGCCTGCTGGCGCCCAGGTGACGGGGAAGACACCTGCCCGTGCGGTCAGGGGCACAGACTCCGGGGTCAGGCAGGCCTGGGCTCAGCGCGGCGGAGTCAGGCTGCTCAGGCTGCAAGCCCGAGGACCCGACTCTGGCGGTCTTAAATTTTACTGCAGGAAGAGGGGTGAGGTGAGAAAGCATTAAAAGGACACTGAGTTGTTCGTAGAACCAGTGAGCCCTCAAAAGGGGCGGGAGGCAGGGTGGCTGTGGGCTCTGGAATGACCTGAACTGGAGCATTTTCTGTCCCTGTGATGTTTTAACCAAACCCCCGAGACGGGGAGGATAGGTCTTGCCTTGCACTTTCTTAGGAACTGGGTGGGGAGGCGGTCCAGTGATGAGTATAGGCAAGGTTAGTTCACCCCGGGAAACTGGGCCCCATCATGGAAGGAAGGGCGCGGGGGTGGCTGGGGACTCAGCCGACTTGTGGGTGTGATACAAACATCGCAGGGTCTCGAGTCTGAATCTCAGGTTGAGGCTCAGGGAGGGGTCCCCCAGCTCTGGACTGAAAAAGCTAAAGGAAATAGTCCCCCGAAGGACAGTCCCTATTAATTAGCAAGGCCTGCCTGATTTTCAGCTGTTTAATCCTATTTCCTTAGCAGAGCCGTTCACGATGAGTGACCCAAGCACGTGTCCATTTGCTCGAGACAGTCCCGGTTTCAGCCTCCGTGCCTTCCAAAGTCACATTGTCCCCAGCCGCTCATTTTTGAAGTGCTGTTATAACAGGTTGCGAAGGGTTTCCTGGTGGCTCAGTCATGAAGAGCCCACCGGCAGCGCAGGAGACGCAGCTTTGCTCTCTGGGTCGGGAGCCCCCCTGGGGAGGAGATGACAGCCCGCTCCGTGTCCTTGTCTGGAGAATTCCATGGGCGGAGGAGCCTGGTGGACTGCAGTCCCTGGGGTCACACAGAGTCGGACACGACTCAGTAAAGCACCACCACCGTTAACAGTTGCGTTAAAATAAGCCGGGGTGGGATGGGTGGGCCTGTGCTGGTGCCCAGGGGGCTCCAAATCTGCCTGCAACTTATCCAGTGACTGCAGCCTCTACCCAGCAACCTAGGGGGGCGGCTCTTGGGGTCTCCAGCATGTTCTCCAGAGCGCAGCCCTGCCCTGCCTGCTTCACTCCACCGAGGACACGCACGTACCTCCATCCCCCGCGAGCGCCCCTCCATTCCAGACAGCTGCCAGCAGGCCCCGGCCGGGCTGGCAGATGTGTGCCCAGGACTCTGTCTCAGACAACAAGTGGTCCAGACTCTGCTCAGCGCCTGAGGCTGTGCGCTGAGGGCTTGCGGAGCCGAGGACAGCGGAGTCTCCTACTTCAGACTAGAGAGTCAGCAGACAGAGGAGGCAGGAAGAGGATGCCCAAGGCAGGCAGGGTCATATTTAACTTCCTGTGGGGATGCTTCCCTGAGGCTTCCCTGAGGTTCCACCAGTCCCCTGAATATTTTCATAATAAATCAACCCTTTACTTTGTAAATTCAAGTTTAATTGCTCTCAGTTGCACCGGAAGAGCCATATCTTACCCTCCTGAGCTTAAAGCAAGTTGAGAGTAAGACACCGGAGCAGATGGAGAGAGCAGAAGGTTCACTTGATTTCTCCCCGACCGCCTCTGCCTGCGGGGGCCCATCGCCGCTTGCTCCGCCCTCCCCACCGGGCCCCGCCCTCCTCACCAGCCCTAAGAGCACCGCGGACTCGGCATGACAGGTGTCCTCTCTGCTCTGGCTGAAGTGGAAGCACGGGAAAAAGCAGATTTCCAGCGTTTGAGGCCTGCCTCCTCCAGCAATAAGGACCTATCGGGAACTTACTCCTTCCCCACCGTCTCAGTGACGGGCAGAGCGAAGGGGTTGGAAGAATTGCCCTCCCAGAAATTTCTCTGCAGGTGGAAACACAGGCCCGCTGGAAGGAGAGTCCGCCCCTCCCCCCTACATGAGCCTGAGCCAAAGCCTGAACCTCAGCTCTCGAGATGGGTGGACGCCAGCTATCGGATGGTCGCTGGAGGGCGAGCGCCTGGGGCAGGGCTGGGTAGACGCGAGCCGAACGCCGGCTGCCAGCCTCCTGCGCGGCCGTGCCGTCAGCGCCAAGAGCCCGCACCCCGAGCGCTTGTCGGGCTCCGTGAGCGGGCTTCCCCGGCTGGTCTCTAGCACCCCCACCCCCGCCTGAAGGTTACCCGGCCGTCGGCCGGAGACCAGCATGCCCGGACGGCAGGTGGGATGCCTCGTGCTTGTCGGTCACGTTGCTCCTGATGCTTTGGGCCTGGGAAAGGTCTGCTCTGAGGGACAGAGCAGATGTCGCTCCCAGGCGCAGCGACGGTGAGAACAGCCATCTGCGGCCGGGGCTGATCATTTAGGCAGGTGTGAAAGCAGCTAGTGGAGAACCTCTGAAAGGCAGCTCAGGAGAAGCTAGCAGGGAGGTCTGCCCGAGACAGTAAACCTTGCGTGCGGCTCGGGGCAGCCGAGTTCTCCATGGAGAGAGGCTGAAAGGCTAAGCCTGCCCCGCTTCCTGGGTGTGTGTCTGCGGTCAGTGGCTTTGATTTTCAGCCTGGGATCACTATCCTCCGGGTTTGCACATTTGGGTACACACAGTGCTGGCAGGGGTTTCAGATCTTTGTGCAAACTGGTTCTCACAGTCGCCTGACCTGTCCAGCCCTTCTCTGCCACCTACCTTCTCTGTGCATGCAGCGCTCACAGCCTTTCAAAGACAGGTTGCAGAATTTGGCAGCAAAAAAATGGATGGCATCCAACACCTTAGCGGTTATTTCCCTGTGCTGAGCCCGATCAGCTCTCCCCTTGTTGAGTGCGGTCCTGCCAGCTAACGTCGACCTACAGACTGGACACATGACTCAGATGTTTGTGTCCAGAGCCCATCTAGGGTGTGATGTGACATCTCATTGGTGTGTCTTGTATCAATTCATGAAAACGGAAGCTCTTCTCTTTTTCCCCCCAAAGACTAACGTTTGGGCTCCCTCTAACTTGTAATGGCTAAAAATGAGTTTGAAGCATGTTCCTTTTCATCTCTTCTTCCAGCTATTAATTTTTAGTACTTTCATTTATGTTTAAAAAAGCGGTTAGACATGAAAGTTCCCAGAGAAGAATGAGTAATTGGCAGGCTGAGGTAGCAGCTGGGAGCTGGCCCTGGTTTTCAGAGAATAATCATAATAGCTTTAAAGGGAGGTGAAAACTGTAATCAGAGCTGACTCTTTGAATCAGGGCGTTGTCCAGTGGCCCCGCTCAGCTCTCAGTGATCTCTGGGGAGGCAGGTCAGATGCTGAGGGTTGTCTCTGGACACGGAGGGGAGACCCGGGAGACGGCAGAGCAGCAGAGCAGCTCGGAACATGGGGGACGGACTGGAGGGGGCAGGCGTGAGGGACGTGGGTTCTCAAGGCTAAGGCGAGGGGCCCTTGGACCTCCCGGGTGACTGACTTTCCGGGGAGGAGCTGACGAACACGGAAGGGGTGTTGGGAGGGAAATGAGTTGCACTCGGTGCCGGAGCTGGAGGCAGGGGTACAGACGGCCGGTGGGCAGGGCAGCAGGGCCACCCTTCCTTGAAAGCGGGCGGCTGCTTTACGTGGGTACCCGCCGCGGCGCACCGTGGTTTGGAAAATGGGTTATTGGGAAGAACACCATCCACAGCACCGCATCTGTATATAACCTGCACCCAGCGTATACGCATCCCTGTGTGTTTATATTTACACACGGCTTCTGGTTTGTTTCTCTGTTACTTAAAATACAGGATGTCGCCCTTTCTTGTTTTCTAATGTCCCGTGGAGCTCCGCTGGGCGGTGCTGACTGTACCGTTAGCCTTGCAGCTCGTGAGGCCTGCGGGCCGGGGATGCTGGAGACTGCCGCCAGGAAGACAGGGAGGAGCAGGACCCGGGGAGAAGGGAGGCAGGGATCAGCGGGGTAGGTGGTTTTTCTCTCTTTTCTATTTAAACAATGATTTTGCCTCATTTCATCCTTTTTTTTAAATTTAATGATTCTGAGGTCATCTCAAGAGTGAAAGTTCCCCGTTCTGTTTTCAGGGATGGTGGCTCTGGGAGGTGGGCACTGGGGGGCATCCCCTGGGTCATTTTGCCCCATCCTGGCCTGACACCAGCCTGCCCACCTGTGTGCGTCTCGCAGCCGTGGACCAGGGCCTCCGTCCCCCTCGGGTTCGCCAGCTCTGTCTCTCTGCCCCCTGCCTGTGCCTTGGGCAGTCTGCTGTCCCCCTCGTGGTGAGGTTCTCCTCGGCCCCCAGAGCAGCAGGCATGGAGCCTCACGCCGGAGGAACTCGAGCCGCCAGAGCGCAGGGCCAGAGCCTGTCTCAGCTCGGTGACTCCCATGCCAGGGAGGCCACCTGGTCACCCACCCAAGGTGGATGGGGGAGCAGAGCCCGACCTCACGGGGGAGCGGGCTCCCAGCCCTGCTCCTGAGGCTGCGCTAGGAGGGTCCCCGCTGGGCAGCTGAACCCAGGGAATGGCATCCTGGTGAAGAGGGGCGGCCGCCTGTGCCTCATCACGGTGGGCCAGTGCCCAGGAGCCCTCCTTCTGGTGTGTTCGGGGCCGGCCTCCCAGGTGAGTCCCCTGCTTCCTGTCCTCTGGGGCAGGAGCCAGGAGCCCCTGGGACACGGCTGTTCCCCCGGCCTCCTGGGCTCTGAGGGACTGAGACACGGGGTGAGAGGCACGGCGGTGAGAGTGGCCATGTGCCCCCCACCCCCACCCCTGCTGCGTGGCTGCACTGACTTGGGGCGAGAGGGGGGCGAAGGGCACGGCAGTGACAGTGTCTACCTGCCCCCCACCCCCGCCGCGTGGCTGCACCTGCTGGTCAGAAGCAGCAAATCAGAGGAAAAGTAGAGTTATGGAGACAGTAATGAGAAAGAACTTTGAAAGCCAAGGTGCAGGTCATTTTACAGGAGAAGAGACTTAAGAAATCTTGGGATTTTTCTTGCCAAGGAAAATGAGGAGGGTGAAAGCAGTTATGCTGGTGGGAAAGGGCTATAAATTACATTTAAATAACTTTCCCCCAAAATATAAATCATGAAATTACATAAAATCATTTTGATTTCATTATGTTAACATTAATAAATTTTAATTTTCAGGTGCATATGCCCAAAGGCCTCCAGGCTCTTAAACACAAAATAATCGAAAAGCTAATTAATCACAAACGGGCAACTTTCCCAACTAACTCTAAGAACAGTTCCAATTAAGAAATAATATCCTCTCTACAAAGTAGAATAAAATACACAAACTGACAAGAAACTTAGTTACAAGTCATAGAAACTGAGACGAAAAACAGAGGAGACTCATTTCCCAGGCCCGGTAGCGTCTCCGGATGTGTTTGGAGGAGAAGCTGAAGGTAGCCCTAAGTGGGCTCTTCTCCGTGCTCTTTGTCTTGGGGAGCCTCTCTAGGCCGTTGAATCTCGACTCACACGTCTCTCATCTCTTCCAGCTTTGACATTAAAAGACTGGACACGTGAAGGTCGTGCACACTTACTGGGCCTCCTAATAAACCGTCCGTTACTGCACCTGTCAGTGTCTTCAGCACATTCGCATCCCAAGCACCCAGCGCAGCATCTGTAACCCAGGAAATGCTAAATAATGTTTGTAGCATAAATGGAGGGACACGTGATCGCTGGACAAATCACTTCCTTGGCAGAGGACAATGGAATAAAGCAAGCACACAGCAGTGACTTCGTCCTTCGTGGGGAAGCCCGCAGGCCCCTTCGAGTTTCCTCCAGGATCCCGAGCTGTGTAGGTCTTGAGAGGTAGAGGCAGAATAACCTATTAGCGACCTCAGGGAGGAGACCGGCCCTCCTTGTTTCATTTTGCTTTAATTCAGCTGATATTGATTGAGGTGCCTGAAGGTAGCAGCACATAATGAAATTGGAATTGCCTGGGAGTCGGAGGAGCAGAAGTAAATTCTAGCGCTGGCTCTGCCTCTAATTAGTCCTGTGACCTGTGTCCAGCAGGATCAGAAGCCAGGTCACCCGTGGACCTCCTGGTTGTGTAAGCAACTTGAAATCCCTTTTCCTGCTTGGTGGGCTTCTGAGTCTGGAAAGTCAGAGTGCTAACCCCCTATTCTCATGGCCTATTGTGGTTGCTTGACTGTGGTGGTGGTGTTTAGTCCCTAAGTCGTGTCCAGCTCTGCGACCCTGTGGACTGTAGCCCGCCAGGGTCTTCTGTCCATGGGAATCTCCAGGCAAGAATACTGGAGTGAGTTGACAAGCCCTTCTCCAGGGGCTCTTCCTTGACCCAGGGATCACGCCTAAATCTCTGGCATTGGCAGGCATATTCTTTGCCCTCTGAGCCACCAGGGAAGCCCGACATGACTGTGTGGATAAGCCGAAAAAGGCCCTAGATAAAGCATATTTGGATTCTGGTAAAGCACTTGGGAAAGTCTCCTAAGATAACCTTATGAAAAGAATAGGGCTGGATCGTTCACGTAGACGTATCTGAAAATTGCTGAATGAGCATCTGCAAAACGTCCTGATGAATGAACATGCATGCGCGGAAAGAGGTCTCTTGCTTCATTCCACAAGCCCCTGAAGCTGCCCCTCTGTTGTTCAGGGTTCTCTGCACACCCTGGGAGGAATGAAAGTCACGCCTCCAGCTTTTCTTCGGAGAGCCTCTTCCGTCTATCTAGGGAGGCAGTGGGTTGGCCAGGGTGACGAGAATGATGGTGATCCTCATGGTAACTCCCGTTTAGGATGCAGTTCAGCTGAAGCTCCGTTCAGCAGCTCTTGGCCAGAGTGAGTGAACACTGAGTCCTTGGTGCTCTTTGCTGTCTGAGTCGTCACTTGGCCCCCAGTCAGGTCCCTCCGAATCCCCAGGATGGGGAAGGCTTTCTGAACCATTACAGATGCTGAGAGTCAAGAAGAGATGATTCTATGAGGTGTATTTTTGATTTGTAAAGATCTATCAATAGGTCAGATGTGATAAAATATTTTCTCTCTTCATTCAGTCATCTCTGATCTCCCACGTTACAGATGGGAAGATGCTTATAGGAAAGCAAGATAGGAAAAAAAAATTAAAAAGGTAATGAAAATCAAGGGTGGGGAAAAAAATCTAAGATTAAAGTGAATCTAGGAATGCCCCAGATATGTTTTGATTTTTAGAAAATTCTGTGTATTACAAATTCACAAATACTCAGCCAAACTCTTAAATGAAGCACAAGTAATCTGCCAACCATCTAGTTAAAATAAATTGTGTGAATTATAATGAAATTCTTTCCAAGCAAATACACATTTTTAATGGAAGGAAATGTACTTCAGAGGAACATTAAAAAGACACCGATCTGGGTCATCTTAGAGATGCGCGTAGCCTTTCTTGCATAGTTATTCTGTAATGTTTTTGTTGTTGTTAGTTGCTAAGTCATGTCCAACTCTTTTCTGACCCCCATGGACCCCCACCAGACTCCTCTGTCCTTGGGATTTCCCAGGCAGGGATACTGGAGTGGGTTGCTGTTTCCTTCTCCAGGGAATCTTCCTGACCCAGAGATTGAACTCGTGTCTCCTACATTGCAGGTGGATTCTTTACCACTGACCTACCTGGGAAGCCTCTATTCTGTAATAGTATCTGGGGATTACCTGGCTCAGGCCATTGTTTAGAAAGGGTTGGTGGCATTTAAAACTCTAAACATCTCTGAAAATCTGTCCTAAGTGTCTAAAAGTTTTTCAGTGTGAATGTAAGAACTCAGACATTCAGAATATTCACCCTACAATTGGCTGAAGCTCTTCTGGCTGAAACACAAGGTAATATGCGTTCAGTTTGCAAAATGACTGCATATTGCTGTGAGCAGCTCTGCATGGCGAAGAGTATTTTCCCTGAAATTTGGTGCCAACTCTCAACTCTTTCCAAATGTTTTGACACAGTCTTGCACTGACATCCCTTTATGTACAGTCGGGAGATTCAAACTGTACTTCATTAATTCTCCCCCCAAGCCCCCCTTGACATTCCATGACACTTTTGCCACTAGGGATTTCCTGTGCAGTGGTAGCCCGTATGGAAAGAACACCCTGGTCCTAGCCCCGGACAGGGGCCTTGGCTGATTGGAGCCACTTCACGAGAATGCTTGTGGCCCGTTTTGGATAAAGTAATTGGTCTAGCAGTGGGTTTTTGTGTTTCCACGTTGACAATTGTGTGTCTCTAACCATATCTTACTCCTGATACGTCTTCATTTAAGGTAAGTTTCTTGTGTCATCGTAAAATAAAAATAGTAGCAGAGAATATTTTAAAGTGGATTCACATTTAGGTGCTCAGTGCCAAGTCGCTTGAGCCGTGTCCAACTCTGTGCAACCGTAGAACTGTAGCCCACCAGACTCCTCCATCCATGGGATTCTCTAGGCAAGAACCCTGCAGTAGGTTGCCATGCCCTCTTCTAGGGGATCTTCCCAACCCAGGGATCAAACCTGAGTGTTAGTGCTATCGGCATTGGCAGGTGGGTTCTTTACCACTAGCGCCACCTAGGAAGCCCTTTCAGTAATTTTATAATATTGTTAATTACATTGGGGCTTCCCTTGTGGCTCAGATGGTAGAGCGTCTGCCTACAATGCGGGAGACTGGGGTTCGAGCCCTGGGTCGGGAAGTTGCCCTGGAGAAGGAAATAGCCACCCATTCCAGTACTCTTGCCTGGAAAATCCCGTGGACGGAGGAGCCCGGTAGGCTATAGTCCATGGGGTCGAAAAGAGTCGGACACGACTGAGCGACTTCACTTCACTTCACTTCAATTACATTTGCCAAAGCACTCAGTTTCAAGGTACAGGCTTTTAGGTCTGTAATTTGGTTTTCTGTTGGATATTATTCAGGGTAACTGAGAAACACCCTCAGAATCTGGGTAGTTCAGCACCGCCAGAGTTTGTGTCTCGCCCTCATGGGTCCTGGCCCCAGACAGTGACCAGGGGTCGCTAGGGCTAGGACCAGGGGCGTTCTTTCCATACGGGCTATCTTCTGTTTGGTAGCTCAGCGTCGCAGACCCTCCCAGCCTGTTCCAGACCATCCCCACGCTGGCTGCAGGGTCAGGGAGAGGAGCCTGGAGGTGGTGCCCCACCTCCTAGACGCCGCACCCCTGAGCTACGTGTGCCCCTCCCAGACTTTGTGGACGAGAGCCTGTCCTTGGCCCCAAGGGACTGTGTCGGGACCAGGAGGAGCCTGGGGGCAGTGTTTGCTGGGCGGGCTGTTCTCTGCCATGCTGCCTGGAAAGGAGGCGATAGCAGTAATGACAAGCAGCTGATTTCTCCATCGTACAGGCTTCCTCGAATTTTACATGAGCTTTAATGACAAATTTTATGTGATCAACGTGACTTGTTGACACAGCCACACAAGCCCAGCTGTGTGATGGAAAACTGCAGGGACCCGGCTTATGGTGCTCGTTCTGCCTTCGTCAGTGTGTGCATTCGTATTTGCCATTTAAATTATTTCACCTCTTTTCTCTTCATACCTGAAATAATTAGCTCATACCACGATCCCTTATAGCTTCAATTTTTAAATGTCTTTATGCTACTCACGGTCTACCACAGGTAAATGTTTGCACAACCAGGCTCTGCACTGGAATAGGTGGAGTATGTTTGCAGTCTGTCTTGGCATTCTTTTTTGTTAACCAAGGATATAAAACGTTCACTCAGGAACCCAGAATTTAAACGTGCAACTCTGATTTCATTGGTATGTGCACTACTCTGAATCAGTTTAATTCAGCAAAGATTTGATTGTCTGCTGCTATGCATAAGCATTTTGCCGGGTGCTTGGCATATGAAGACAAGGAGATCTGGTAGGCTTTTGTTCTGGGGTAACCAGTACTCTAGTGTTCGAGACAGATGTGCACAGATGAGTTCAGTGTGCTCTGGGAAGTGGGATGATGGCTGGCCCAGCAGTTAATGGAATGTGACTCTGCTTGGCATAGCTTGGGAGGTAGGCAGGGGCATCTGAGCTGATTCCCAGAAAATTAACACAGTAAGTTGGGAAGAGCAGGGTGCGTGGGGAAAAGCATCAAGTGCTCTTGCTGGCACTGGAGCTGTCCTGTCCAGCACAGCAGCCCTGGCCACATGTAGCTGTCAGGCATGTGGAATGCAGTTCAAACGGAGAGTCCTCTAAGTGTGAAATATATACCAGGGCTTCAAATACTTAGTTCAAAAATGAATGTAACTTATCTCATGAATACTTTAAAAGTTATTGATTACATGGTGCAATGAGTATTTTAGATATAGTAGGTTAAGCATATTAATGAATTCCACCTCCCCTGGCCCTGCCGTGTTCAATGTGGCCACTAGGAAATTTAAACCGCCTGCACGGCCTGTGTTCTGTTTCTGTTGGACGAGGCTGTTCTAGGGCATAGCCTGCGAAGGAAGACGTGGCCAGCGTTGCCGGGCCCCTTCACTGTCTACCTGAAAGTGTCACGGCGTTGTTAATCAGCTGTGTTCCAAACAAAATAAAAAGTTTAAAACCAAGTATCTAATAATGCAAAAAAAAATCACACAAGAAAGTGGATTACCAATATTTCAAACTGGGTCTAAAAGATTTCACTCTGCTGTCTCTTAAACTCTTCTTATCAAATGCCTAGAATAGACTTCTAACTTAAAACGTGTTGATTACATTGTGAAACGAGTATTTAGACGCATTAGCTTAAGTATATTAACATGGTTAGTGGCACCTGTGGTTTTTTCCCCCTTTCTTCAGTGTGGCGCTGGAACATTCAGACCTCCCTGCATGGCCCGCGGTCTGTTTCTGTTGGGTGAGGCTGTTCTGGGGCAGAGCCTGTGAAGGAGGGTGTGGCGGGAGTTGCTGATGGGTGGTGGGTGGGGGGCACTGGGGGGTGGCTTGGGTGCTGCTCTCTAGTCAGCTTAGCCTTTATCTGTTTAAGCTGGACAGCTCTCCATGGCAGAGTCACGGTCGGTCGTGTGTGCGTGTTAGTTACCCCAGGCGTTGTGGTTGATGGGGCCTCTCTGGTGGCTCAGCAGGAAAGAGTCCACCGGCCAGCGCAAGAGATGTGGCTTAAGTCCCTGGGTGGGGAAGATCCCCTGGAGGAGGGCACGGCAACTCACTCCCGTGTTCTGGCCTGGAGAACCCCACAGGCTACGGTCCACGGGGCCGCAGAGCCGGTCACGGGAGCGACTAGGCTGCAACGAGTGGACCGTGCTGTGCCGCTTTCAGCGGAAGGCTGGTTACTCGCCGGGCGGTGGGGGCTGCCGTACCCAGAGGGCCAGAGAGGGCTGCGTGCGGGCAGTGGGAGTGACGACGGAGGTCAGCGGTTGGAGTTCAGAACAAGGAGTCGGCGGGAGGACGGCCGGGTCTCTGTCTTGGGTGACTGGTGGGGCGTTTGTGTCACAGGCTGAGGCCCTCCGGTTTGGAGAAGCAGGCTCTGCACCAGGGAGGGGCCAGTGCGTGCGGGTTGATGTGATTGGCCGTGGTACGTCGGCAGGTGCTTGGGCTGATGGAGCTGAAGCTCCGGCAAGAGATCGGGGCTGGAGAGAGAGGCTTGGGAGTGCCCAGGTGGCAAGAAAACGGTGGGATTCTGTGTAGTTACCTGGAGGACTGGAGGGTGGGGAGGACGGGAGGCAGTGGTGGCCCCCGGAGACTGAAGGACGAGCAGAGCCGGACCCCTGGACAGGCGGGGGCCTCGCCCTGGGCGGCCCCACCTCCAGAGCCGTGAGAAGGGAGTTTTTAATGTCTCGTAACCACCAGTCTCTGGTACTTTGTTATAGCAGCCTGAACTAAGTTCCAGAAGGGAGCTTTGACTTGGGCAGGTAGGGTTCCTGTCGGTGTTGGTTTTTGCGAAGGTTAGTCCTGATAGACGGAGTGTAGAGGCCGCAGCGCCACTCATCTTGATCGTACCGAGGTGTTGACGGGGGCTGAAGACTGGACTCCGTGAATGTCAACTGCCCTTTCCAGAAGCTTGTCCGAAGGGAAGGGGTAACATGTGCTAGAAGCAGGGCTCGGAGAGTTTGAAGGGAGAGCTTTCAACACGTAGATTGGTTGGAGAGAGGGGTGGTGATTTTGGATGCTGCTTGCTGGGTGAAGCTTGGACGTGGAAATTTCTCCGTCAGGTCTGTGCTCAAGGCCCAGAAAGGAGGTATATAGTAAGGGAGCTGCTGTGTATTCCAGGTTTCCCTTTTTCTCTACTGTACTCTCAAAGACCACACGACTCTCTGAGCCCGGTCCCCTATGTCATTTTAAAAAATAACGAAATGGAATAGGGGTCCGCTCGTGTTCTCAGGCTCAGCTGACCCCACCGTGGGGTTTATTCCACTGCGTCTCGCGGGATGGTCTCCACCCTGAGCTCCTTTTAGAAAGTGGATGATTTGCGGGTTCATCGTTTTCCCGTGTTGCTTCGAATAAGCCAGTGAGATCAGAAGAGTGAATTCAAGCTCAGACGCTGTAACCGTTACCTGGGTGACTTTCTTAAAATTCAGTTTTGCTTCCTGTTGGAGTGACCGCTGTTGGGGTCTTCCTGCCGAAGAGTCCCGCCAGCTCCCCACGACGCCCGGCTGCTAGCAGTTTGGGGAGGAGGTGGCGACAGTTCCCCTTGACCAAAGACAGAGATGTGCTCGATGACCCTGCTGCCCCCAAGGGTGAGCGGATTCTGAGGATGCTCAAGTCGGTTCAGAGAGGAAGCCGCCTGCCACGGTGCTGCTGCTGGCGGCGGTTTCTGTAGGACGGTCTTTGTTGGGGTTTGTAAGGCCTGAATGCAGGCATTGCAGGCGAGCCGTGGCAGCTCCCCGTGTCCAGAGAGTCGCGCTTCCCTCGGCTCTGGCTCCTGCTGGGGACAGCCAGGTCCAGCTCAAAGCTGCCCCGTTACAGCAGTACCCGTGTCTCTTGCCTCTAGACCAAATCGCACAGTCTCTTCTCTGTATTTGGCAGCGGGTGACGGATGTGACCAGTTCTGCCCCTGTCCTCGAAGGGTACATTTTGAAAATTATTATTAAGAAAACTTTCAAGCATTCTACAGAGCCCAGAGAATAATACAGTAGGTTCTCTGTTCACAACACCAGCTCATGAAATGACATGAGAGAGAGGCCTGGCGGCCTGGTGGCGGGGGTGACCCTGTGCCCACCCACCTTGTCCACGGCTCTGATCATTGGGCCGCAGCGTCTGCCAGTTGGACGAGTGAGAAATGGTGAAGCCATGGTTTTTCAAATTGTCTCGAGTTCCTGGGAAAAGACAACACCAAGAGTATAAGTTTGCAAAGAAATAGAGCTCCCCGAGGAAGTAAATTATCGATTAAAAATTCATGACAAATGTATTAAAGCTGAAAATGAGAAAATATCGACGGATACATATGTTAGTGGCCCAGAATATTTTGATCGTCCCGTTGGATTTTGATTGGCCACTGAGTGATGGATTTGGCCGCTGCCCCCAAGGGAGGCAGGGTGGGCTTACGTCTGACAGATGCTATTTACCAGCAGGACTGATGGCCACACGCCTGCTTCTCTCCTGATAGAATCGCATCAGATGCAAGCTCAGGTTCTTAAAGGCTTTACTTTCAAAAAAACAAAAGCACACGTGTTCTTAGGAGTTCTTAGAAATCCTTTCTTTCCCTTTGTAATTTTTTTTTTTTTTTTGCTTATGGGATCTTAGTTCTCTGGCCAGGGTCTCTGGTTCTCCATCCTCTCTGGGTCACCTGTTTTAGTGCTCAGTTCCTTAGACTTTCAAGGGTTTTTTTTTTTTTTTTTTCCCTTACATTTTAGCAATTTCTTGTTTACTGAACAATTACACAGTTTACTCAGTTGCTCAGTCGTGTCTGCCTCTGCAGCCCCATGGACTGTAGCCCACCAGGCTCCTTTTGTCCAGGGGATTCTGCAGCAAAAATATTGGAGTGGGGTGCCATTCCCTTCTCCAGGGGAATCTTCCCAACCCAGGGAACGAACCTGTGTCTCTTATGTCTCCTGCGTTGGTGGGCGGGTTCTTTACCCATGAGCCTGGTGAAGGACACCATTTTCTTAGTGACAGTTTATAAGTAGTGGGCTCTCTATAAACCCCCTCCAGAGTCTATTTGAAATGTTTATACTGAGCTAGCACAATTGTTTCTGTAGGACAAGGAAAAGTGGCATCGACCCCCAGAGTGTGGTGCCACTCGGAGGCTATATTGCTCTGCAGTGAGTCCAGACCCCTCTCACATCAGAAAGTCAGGGCTGATTAATTGTCGGGATAGACTGGGGCTGTGCTGAGCTAGCAGAGGCCCTCCTGAAAGCTTGGTGGTTTAATCCACTGGAAGCGTCTCTGTCAGAGAGAGACCTCTGTGGAGTCCTCTGTCCACAGCAATGCCATTCGGAACGTGTGGCCCCCCCGGGCCCCCGCAGCAAGGGAGGAGAGAGCTGGAGGGTCTCCAAGGAGTGGGGGACCTCGCTTCCGCCCACTTCGGTTCCAGGGGCTGGAACTCGGTCACGTGGCCCCCAGGCTCTGCTTGCGGGTCCAGGGTGCAGGGGATGACGCAGGGCTTAATTTCCATATAGCGTTGCCCCCTCGGACACCCTTCTTACTGGCCTGGATGTGACTGGCCAGTTTGTTGATGAAAGGAACGGTCTGTGTCATCGTTCTGACTACCGATTTGGTCTGATTCACACATTATGTCACAGAACTTCCATGCGCTTACACCCGTGGGACTGTGTTTTTAGCTTTGCCAACCGATAGCTTATTTTTATCCAGCTCTGTTACCATGTCCATTTAAGTTCCCCCTCCATCTGCTTTTATCTCTCAGATTTTGTAGCCAGATAGCTAAAAATGCCTCGGATCCCTTGGGAAGAAGAAGGGAGACACTGGGCGCATTTAATTCCCTTGCTCCTATTTCCTTGTTCTATTCCCCGTCTCTTTCATTTGGTTTAATATTATACNCAGGGGAGGGGAGCGCTGGGCGGGGAGGGGGAAGCGAGGCGGGGCGGGGAGGGGCTCCTGTCACCAGAGAGCTGGAGCACGCGGTGCTGGCTTCCGGGAGTGGCCAGTGTCCGAGTGCTGACTTCTTTCCTCAGAGGACTAAGATCCTGCTAGCTGCATGGCCGAAAAGGAAAAAGAAACAGCTTGGCGTCGGCCTAGATCCTGAAGGCGACTGACTGTGTGTTCGGGCCCGTCTTAAGGGCTGACTCTTCTCAGTGTCGGTGGTCACTGAGGAGCTGGTCTCCTGCCGTGGAGGTCACAGGCACGCCACTCTAAACTGTAGCCTGGGAGCAAGCCAAGGAAGGAAGTGGCATCTTTCTAGGATACTCTTGTTGATGCGTTCTCTTTTTGGAAAGGTCAGAGACTACATCCACAGCAGTGAAAAGACCCAATTAATGCTGCTGCTGCTAAGTCGCTTCAGTCGTGTCCGACTCTGTGTGACCCCATAGACGGCAGCCCACCAAGCTCCGCCGTCCCCGGGATTCTCCAGGCAAGAACACTGGAGTGGGCTGCCACTGCCTTCTCCAGTGCATGAAAGTGAAGGTGAAGTCGCTCAGTCCTGTCCGACTCTTTGTGACCCCATGGACTGCAGCCTGTGGGGCTCCTCCGTCCATGGGATTTTCCAGGCAAGAGTACTGGAGTGGGGTGCCATTGCCTTCTCCGACACAATATCTACCCAGTCACAGCCAGCGATGCACTCATCCAGCTGTGTTGACAGGGGTGCACAGGCGCAGGACAGAGCTAAAGTCAGGGACTAGTTTCCAGCCAGTCTCAGTGGAGGCAAAGAGGTGCTTCTCAGCTTTTCCTCCGGGGATGGAATCCTGTTTGATTTTCAGTTTGTTTTATATGTCATCTTTTAATTATGTTTCAGATAATGATGAAGAGAGATGCAATTTGGTTATGAGAGCAAATCTTAAAAGGCTCAGTGGCTCCTTTATCTACTGCTGAAAACAACTCCCGCCAGGAAGGAGGGTTCCATTAATTGTCATTACTCGGGGATTATGGAATTAGAGCTGCTGACGTTTCTTTTATCATTTGTATATTTAAGTGACAGTGGCATTACTTACTCTAAATTAAGTTCCTTTCATGGTTAAAAAATTATAACAGTGTGACAAGAAATAGAGCACTATTAACTTTTATTTTGGAACGCCATCTTTCTAACGGAGGTAAGGGGGCAGTTTTTGAGACTAGAAGGCAGAAAGCGTCATTCCTTGGCTTTGTAACAGAAGGGAGTAGATAAGTGCATCCACGTTAATTCTCCAGGAGTTTCAGTGAAGGGATGGAACATTTAAAGGGCTTCCTGGGTGGCTCAGCAATAAAGAAGCCGCCTGCAATGTGGGAGACGTGGGTTCAATCCCTGGGTCGGGAAGATCCTCTGGAGAAGGGCATGGCAACCCCCTCCAGTATTACCGCTTGGAGAATCCCATGGACAGAGGAGCCTGGCGGGAACTACGGCCCCTGGGTCACAGCTCGGACACAACTGATGGGACTTAGCACGCACGCCATGCTCAGAGGGAAGAGAACACTCTCCCACAGGGCTTCCCCCGGCAGCCGGGCCCGGGCTGGGTTACTCTTGCCACTTGGAGCCGCCCTGTGCGTCTGACTCATGGTCAATGGAGTCAGAGCCACAAGGCCTGTGGGATCTGTGGGCAGCCCGGCACTGGCCCGCTGTCCAAGGCCTGTCCCCAAGGCCGCCTCCCTCCCGTCATTTGGGCTCCCGGGAGTTACATTCCCCGTTTCTGCCCCTTCCTTCTTGAAAGACATCTCAGTTCTAGGCAACTTGTTGTCTGTGGCCCAGTTTTGATGGCTCTTGTTAATAAGGCACCTTAACGATACCTGTGAAGCAGGTAGAAGTGCGTCCCAGCACTGACCGTTCTGCATAGAGTTTGACAGGCTTCCTTGAGTACCTGTTATGGACGTGGGTCAATCACATTCTGAAACTTGGTGTATGAAGAATGCCCATTTAGTTGAAAGTGATTGTAACTGATGATCATCTTAGTGCATGTTAAATGTGACTCAGTTTTTAAAAAGTCTCCCATACAAATTTTGGAATTATATTGTTACCTGAAGTTCAGGTAATTCAAAATTCAGGCAATTCAAAACAGAATAACAACAATCAAAGAAAAGCAACTTCTGTCTCAAAAATGGAAGATGAGCAAAGCTAGTGATGTTAACAGGGCCAGTTTTTGCTCGCTGAAAACCTTTGTTGGCAATGTGCTGCACTGTAGTACTTAATTCTCCTGAGTTCTAGGACCTTAGATTGAAATGGGAGGGAAAGGGTTAAAAGATAAAATTGCTATAGTTTGGTGGCCAGTCAAAGGGAGATATAGGAGGTAGGATGTGAGTCTTCGGTTGATTGTACCCCAGTCAACATATTTAGATTTTTGTTGCTATTGTTTAGTCCCCAAGTTGAGTCCAGCTCTGTGTGTCCCTGTGGACTGCAGCAGGCCAAGCTCCTCTGTCCTCTGCCACCTCTCAAGAGTTTGCTCAAACTCCCGTCAGCTGAGTCGGCGATGCCGTCCAACCATCTCGCCCTGTGTCACTGTCTTCTCTTCCTGTCCTCAGTCTTTCCCAGCATCAGGGTCTTTTCCAATGAGTCGGCTCTTCACATCAGGTGGCCAAGGTATTAGAGCCGTTCTTTAGGTTTAACCCTTCGTAAATGCTAAGCAAGGCAGGGCTGTTCCCTCTATATCTTCCAAAGGCTCCAGACCACCCTGTGCTGTCGTCAGCTTGGTCAGCTCAGCTCCATTTCATGCTTCTGCTTCCGTGTGTTTCCCCTTTGTTGGAAGGAGGTGGATTTTTAGGACTTAGGTCCCTGAAGGAAAGTGGCGACGTGATGAGGAGCGTTCTGGCTGGACACAACCCTGAGGGGTTGGTTCAGGTGCTGCCAGTCAGCATTTGCACCAAAAATGGCTAATGAGAACTAACGGGCCCCTCTGTACACACAGCTCAGGGACCATGACTCCATGCTCTGTGGTGACCGAAATGGGAAGGAAGTCCAAAAGCAGGAGGGGGTGTGTGTGCATGCAGCCGACTCACTTTGCTGTACAGAGGAAACTGACTCAACATTGTAAAGCAGCTGTAGTTGAATAAAAACTTCCTTTAAATGTGACCCATTTAAAAAAAAAAGGACAACAAGAACAAAAGGTTCCATTACAACGTTGATTAGAATCCAGCCCAGCTCAGACAGTATGAAGGAACAGGGTTTTCATGGCCTGTAGAGGCTAGACACAGTCTGTTCCCGTCCATTGTAAAGTTCTCTTCAAAGAGGTCTGCCTTCGGACCCTGTGAAGGACTTGTCGACCAAAGCATGCGGAGCCAAGGCTGAATACAACTAGAGAAAGTTTTCAGGCGGGAAAGCAATCTCTGGGCTCAGCTCGGAAAGTCAGTCATCCGGTGACAAGCCCCTGCAGAAGCGGCTCAAGAATTGTAGCAGGAACACGGTGGGTCAAGGACTCAGTCCGTGACGGGAGGAAAGACACGAGAATTTACGTAGCTGCACTGGCCTTCCCAGGCCTGCCTGTGGACGCGTGTGTCCCGCTGGGATGCCGTGGGCTTTTGTCCCTGTGTGGCTGCCTTCACAACTAACGGTCAAGGGCAGTGGAGGCTTTTTGTCCCCAACAGCTACTCCACAGGAGCCCCGTCAGCTCACACTGCAGGCCCCGTGCGTACTGGTCAGGACCACTGTGAAAGGCACGCTCAGAGTGACGAAAAGCCTTCAGAAAAGCCTGCTGATATATTTAAGCAACTACTTACGCAAATCATTTTACTAGCTTTCATGGAATAATGACCAAGTCCATCAGGAAGCTAGCAGCCACAGAGCAGCAAGCACACAGTCGTGAGCACGAGCAGGACGGGGCTCTCTTGCGTTTCGAAACACTTTGAACAGAGCCTCTTGAAGTTAGTGTTTCATTGGATATATACTGGAAGTAAAAAAAAATAAATGAAAGATAGATCTGAGTGCCAGTGTCTGTGATCTTGCTAAAGGGGTGTTTATTTTTTAAACATAGCTAAGAATACCAGTCTGACATCCCCTATAGGGTCGTTGTGAGGATCAGAGTCAAGATAATTGAGGTGAAGTACTTTGTAACTGGTAAAGTTCTATAAAATATGAATACTAATTGCTAGGTTGTTTCAGCGTTTCTTGTCAACAGTTATTTTGGGAAAGTGTCTGTTCATTGAGCCAAAGAATTCCTAGAAATCAGCCCTTATTGACAGGGAAGTACTTAATATAATGAAAATATTTTTCTAGTATGTAATGGTTAAAAGTTTTAACTTGACCCTGGGCTTTGCCAGGTGGCTCAGACGATAAAGAACCTGCCTGCAATGCAGGAGACCTGGGTTCGATCCCTGAGATTCCCTGGAGGAGGGCATGTCAACCCACTGCAGTGTTCCTGCATTCTCCTGCCTGGAGAATCCCATGGACAGAGGAGCCTGGCGGGCTGCAGTCCATGGGCTCACAGAGTCGGACATGACGGAGCGACCAACACAGTTTTCACTTTTGCAGCAGAACAGCCTATGAGAGGAAACGTGGGGTGCAGGGTTCAGTCGCTGGGGAAGAAAGTGAGATGGGAGGAGGGGGGACTGGAGCAGAAACAGCTTAGATGCTGGGTCCCCGAAGCCGCGGCCCAGGCCTGCCGCTGGCCTGTCTGGACCAGCCCGATGGTGAGGAAGGCAGGGGGAGGGGACAGGGCATTCCGTTTCCCTGTTCCTTCTTTTGTGTCCCAGTTAGCTTGTTTCTGAGGTGTCTTTTCAGAAATAGCATCTCGCATATCGCCTCATACTGTGATAGATAAGCTCTCTCACGGATTTAAATTTAAAGTCACTGCCTGTATCAAAAACTTCAATTTTAAGTATGAAATTCTTCCTAACATGACCCTTTTAAATGAAGTCAATAAGTTAAAAAGTGGAGAAGTCTCTGAGCCCCGCCCTCCTGTTGTTCATTCCCCTCCTCTCCGTGTGTGGAGCCCTTGTACACGCGCGCGCGGGAAGCTGGTCCAGCCCCTCCGGGGTGTCAGGGATGGAAGCCAGCCCCGATCCCCAGCCCGTGGACCAGACGCTGCCCGCAGAGTCTGACAGCAGACAGTAAATGCAGCAAATGTGAAAAGTTGTGGAGTCTTAGAAGGCGGTGTTCTCTGAAGAAAACAGAGCCGGGTAAGGGGATTCGTTGCTGAAAATCCTTCTAAGAAGGCCAGCTTCTGTATAAAACCGAAATTATATGAGATAAGAGTCCAGAGATGGGAAGTTCAAAAGCAGGAAGAGGAGGAGGAGGAGGACACTAACTGCCTCCCATCTGGAACGTTTTGTGTAACTGAGGGTGCTTCTTTCCAGTCAGTTTTCTGTTCCAGAGATTCTCGTTTACTGGAACCCTCCAGTTCTGGAATGTAGGAAAAAGGGGGAAAAAAAAAATGCTGCCTTAAAACCCTGTCAGCCCAGGAGCACCCGGCAACAAATTACTGCGGAGGAGTGCCAAAGGCCTGGGAATTAGACCTGCCCGGGCGACAGTGCCCCCGAGTCTGGTTAGTTACGGCTCTCTCTCTTCCATAAAGAATTTGAGGTGCCGTGTAACAGGGTGTGCAGGAGGATAGAATAAGTAGTTCAGACAGTCAGGACGAAGAGGGTGTAAGGAGAAGAAAATAGAACTGGGGCGAGAGAGACGCACAGGGCCGCGCTACCGTTCTCAGAGGTGACCCCTAAGGATGGATGGCTGTGCGCTTCCACGGGGCGGAGCGAGGAGTGAGCGAGAATCGGTTGTGTAAGGTCGAGATACCCTCACTCTGAAAACGATCCAGCTGTTCGGGAGAAGAGAAGAAGCTTTCCCTGTTCCCGTTTTCTCAGACCTGAGGTCAGTGTATTTCACGAAGACTCGTAGGGACAACTCAGTGACCTCGTGACCAGCACTCTCGACAGGGAGCTCCTGGCACCTTCCCACCGTGACGGGCCGGACAGCTCCGTGGCGGTGCTGCAGTTGGTCAGTTGTGTCCAACTCTTGTGACCCTACGGACTGCAGCCCACCAGGCTCCTCTGTCCAGGCGAGTCTCCAGGCAAGAATCCTGGAGTGGGTTGCCATTTTGCAGGGGTGCAGTTCAGAGGTGGCAGATCTCAATGGGACCAAAGCAAAGTGTTTCAAAGACAGAATGTGATGCAGCTCAGCCCATAGGCGTCCTTCCTCGCAGCCCTTCCTGGTGATGGACCGTCAGCGGCAGGCTTTGCAGTAAGATTGAGTGTGAGTCAGAGGTGGTGGGCAGTGGAGGAAGCTGGAGGCTGCTCCTCATGAGGGCCTCATCCTGGAGCGTCCACGCACAAGGTGCTGTGGTTCCAGGAGCCGACGGGATGGCCCCTCGCTGGTCTGTGTCCAGGGTCCTCTCAGGCCTGTCCTCACTGGCAGCCAGGAGGCCCCGAGTCACACCCACCCTGAGTTTTTGTATATTGTGATCTTCTTAAATTCATCTCTTGGTTGCCTTTCAAATATGATGCGGGCCTGCTCGGTCACTTCAGTCGTGTCTGACTCTTTGTGACCCCATGGACTGTAGCCCGACAGGTTCCTCTGTTCATGGGATTCTCTAGGCAAGAATCCTGGAGTGGGCTACTACGGTCTCCTCCAGGGCGTCTTCCCGACCCAGGGATTGAACCTGCCTCTTAGGTCTCCTGCATTAACAGGTGGGTTCTTTACCCTAGATCCACCTGGGAGGCCCTTGGTTCTTATAACCTCCCCAGAATAAACAGAAATTATTTCATTCAGCCATGAAAATTTTTATCTGGAATGTTTCTTCTCACGCATTATATAAAAGGCATATATAAAAGTCTGTCCTGCATTCACCCAGTTACTTCCCCTAAAAGGACAGACGGCTACTGCTTTTTTTTTTTTCTCTCCATAATATTCCACTGTATGGATATAGTGGGGTTTATTCAACCCGCTTCCTATTCATGGACACTTGGGTTGTTTATTGTCTCGTTATAAACAGTTCTCCAGTAAACAGCCTCACCCATTCGTAACTTCCTGTGCGTGGGCAGCAGCCTGGCAGGCAAAGCAGCGGTGTGTCTGTGACCCTGAGGATGCCAGCGGGGGTGCTCCTTAGGTCTGGGGGTGAAAGCCCGCACGTGCCCCTGCGCTCAGCGCATGAGAGGGCGTGGTTTCCCTTGGCTTTGGTGTCAAGTATGCGATGAGATGTTTTTATTTTTGCAGGTTGGATAAGTAAAAAATGGCAATCTGGTGCACTTTTGTTTTTCTTCAGTAAACTTTTCATTTGCTTAAGAATCATTTTTTTCTCCCTTTTTGCGCACATCTACATGTTCGTTGCCTGTCTGAATAATGAGATTGCTTTTCTTTTTGTTACCTACCATTAGGGGCTGCGTGTCACTCTTATCTTGTTCTAGGAGAGTTTCGGCAGATAGGGGAGCCGGTGAGGGTAATGAATGAAAGAAGCAAAGCTAAGAACTAAAAACTGCATGTTAAACAGAGTCAAATACACTAAACCTACTGCTCTTTCAGCTGCAGGTGCTGGGCTCAGATGGTTGGTTTTCTCTAAAATTTTTATAATAAAATATAAAGGATTTAATAATTAAGGAAAAAGTCTAACTCACAGAGCAACATTAATATTCCACCTATCTTTATTATTTTTTATTTGCAAAGACAGTTCAGAAACATGTTTTAAACATATTTTAAAACTATTAACCTTATAATCTTTGAACATCACATTTTATTATTATTATTATTTTACATTACAACCCTTATTTGTCCCTATATTGAAGAGTGGTATCATAGTACATACTCATATTCAGATAGACATTTTTTATAAGCTCGTGATAAACATTTCCTGTGTAAACACACCTTGCCTCTGGCTGGCATCCACTGAGGTCCTGTCCAGGGGTCAGGAGTGGGTTGGACCTGTGGCCCCTCGTGCCCTTTAACCCTCTTTCTGGTCTTCTCTCCCCACTGCAGCCGGAGCTCAGGACCGGATCGGCTGGGCCTTCGGGCTGGGGTTGGAGCGGCTGGCCATGATCCTCTACAACATCCCCGACATCCGCCTCTTCTGGAGTGAGGACGAGCGCTTCCTGAAGCAGTTCCGCGTGCAGGACATCAACCAGAAGGTGACGTTCCAGGTGAGTGACGGCAGGAGTCCCATGAGCACGAGTGACGGGGTCACGCGCCCTAAAGAGAGTCGGTGAGCTTACAGGTGCTGCGACCTTGCAAGGAGCTTTCAGTAGAGATTCATAAACACACAGGAGATCCCGGGACCGTCTATAATTGTATACTGATAAAGGGAGATTTATCAGGCCTGCTGGGGGAAGGCAATGGCACCCCACTCCAGTGCTCTTGCCTGGAAAATCCCGTGGACGGAGGAGCCTGGTGGGCTGCAGTCCATGGGGTCGCTACGAGTCGGACACGACTGAGCGACTTCACTTTCACTTTAACTATCAAGCCTGTTAGTCTAAGCAGGGAACCAACTTTGGGCTTCATTAATGTCTGTTTTTCATGAAATATCCATCTTTATCCCTGATGATACTTTCACAGTTCAGTTTTTTGGGTTTTTTTATGCTAATCTAGACACATTGACTTTCTTATGATTAATGTTTGAAATGTGCATTTTTTTCATTTTGTTTTCAGTTTCTGTCTTTATATTAAAAGCATGTCTCTTGTAAACAGCTGGGTCTTTTTGTAAACCCGTATTTAACTGGGGTGTTGACTCTTTGTTACACTCAATATATTACATGGGATATTCTTGGGGTTAATTTTTACTATATCTTTTATTCTTATCCATTTTCCTTTTCTGTTCTTTTTCTTTATTTGGAAATTGAGGTTTTGTGTGGGGGGTTGTCTGTGTGATGTTTTATCACTCTATTGCTGTTTAGTCTCTCAATTTCATATTATTTTTGATATAATTATTTTTAAGTGGTTATTCTGGGTTACAGTATGCATAATTAATTCATCACACTTTACCATGAGTAACCAGAGTATTACAACTCCATGAAACATTTCATGTTACAATACTGTAATTCTATTTACTCTTTCTTTTTTTGTATTATTACTATCATATTTTATTTCTCTGTATATTATAATCCCACAATACAATTGCTCTATTTGCTTCAAATAGCCATTGTCCTTCAAAGAAATTTAAAACTGTATTTTTCTTGATATTTGCCCATTCCTCACTGCCCTTCATGATTTTTTTCAGTAATCATTTTCTGTAGGTCTGAAGGACTTCCTTTGCCGTTTCTCGTAGTGCAGCGTGAATTTTCCCAGCTTTTGTTTGGAAATGCCTCTGTTTCATCTTTATTTTATATTAGTGATGTTTTCCATGGATATAGGCGTCCAGATTGCCAATATTTGTGCATGCTTTATTTTTCCCTCTTAGTTCTTAAAATGTGTCATTTCGTTGCCTCTATCTTTTCACTTTGGGTTTTGGCGGGTTGACCTGTGTGTGACTTTCTGTCTGTTATCTTGCTTGGGGCTTCAGTGTGTTGAATTAGTGCTTTTCAACCCTTTTTGAAAAGCCTCACATCTCTTCCAACAATTCTTTATTTCTTTGCTTTTCAGACTGTGACTACGTGTGTATCGGTGCATCTGGGTTTGAGCCACGGAACTCTGACGCCCAGGGTGCGCTCTTCATCACTGGCTTTCCCCCACTGTTGCTTTATCGTGGGTAGCTTTTCTCATCTTCTCTCTGGGTTTCCTCGTCCTCACTATTGTGTCCTCGTAACCACTAAGCCCCTCCAGCGAGTGCTCATCCCAGCTTTGCACTCATCCTTTCTCCAGTTTCTACTTGCATCCTTACGACTGATGAAATGCTCCATCTCTTCATCCGTTTTATACAGTTTCCCTTAAATTCTTCAGGCTGTTCATGACGGTGACTTTTAAGTCTTGGTCTGTTATTTCCAAGCTTTCAGTTCTCTGTTGTCCCTCTAGTCTTCTTTTCTTCTTAGTTATGGGTCACATCTTGCTGCTGCTTCACTCATCTGAGGTTTAAAATGTTGGCAACATGTATCCTGGGGAAGCCTTACCCTCTCCCCCGGCAGGCAGCGAAGGCAGTGAAGCCAGATCCCTTTGCCATAACCAGGAGTCGAACTGGACTTTGCCTCTCCTTAAGTTTGTGCAAGAAACTTACCTTCTGGCGGAGGAGGGTGGGGCAGTTAGGGTTTGATAGCTGAGACTGTAGATGGCTGTAAAATGCTTTGTGAGTTATAGGTCACAGAGAGCGACTTCCTAATGACTCCTTTATAATTAGTATCTATTGACTATATTGTGTCAGTTTCCGTGGCTAATGTTACAAATTACCACAAAGCTAGCAGGTTCAACCCATACATCTCTCTTATTTTACAGCCCCGGAGGTCAGGAATTCACAGTCAGTCTGCTGGGCTCAGGGGCAGCAGGGGCCGGGGCCCCTGGAGGCTCCAGGGGAGACCCTCCCCTCCTCCTGCCTGGGTCAGCTTCCGGGCCGACCACGGTCCTTGACCCCTGACTGCATCGCACCGAGTCCCTCCCTTTCCTTCCCGTGTGGCTGCTCTGCCTCCCCTCCGAGCATTCGTCTCTTCTCACAAGGCCCCTTTCTGTAAGCTTATCTCCACACCCTGAGGCGTTTTCTTCGTCACATCCGTGAAGCAGTCTCTGAGTGTCAGGTGACAGATCCCCCGGTCCCTTGGATGAGGAAGTGGACATCTTTGGGGGTCGTTATTCAGCCCATCACATACACTTTTGTTTTTTTAAACAAAGCATTATTTGTTTGTTCATTTGGCTGTGCCGGGCCTTAGCTGTGGCACGTGGGGTCTTCAGCTGTGGCACGTGGGGTCTTCAGCTGTGGCACGTGGGGTCTTCAGCTATGGCACGTGGGGTCTTCAGCTGTGGCACGTGGGGTCTTCAGCTATGGTATGTGGGGTCTTCAGCTGTGGCACGTGGGGTCTTCAGCTGTGGCACGTGGGGTCTTCAGCTGTGGCACGTGGGGTCTTCAGCTGTGGCACGTGGGGTCTTCAGCTGTGGCGTGTGGACTCTAGTTCCCTGACCCAGGATTGAACCCGGGCCCCCTCGCTGGGGAGCGCAGTCTTAGCCATTGGACCACCAGGAAAGTTCTGCATATACCTTTATCTGTTCCATTTCCATCACGGCAAGTTGGTCTCTTGAGATAGAATAGGGATTTTGTTGTTAGGTGTAAGTACTATGAAAGTGTGAGCAGGTTCTGACCATTTGTGTGGAGTGGTCGTGGGTCTATACGTGAAGGAAATAGGGACTCCTCTGTCAGTTACTGACGTTGGCCTGTCCGAGGAAGAACATGTAACATGATTATAAATGATGGTGAGGCTGAGCCTGAAGGCGCGAAGCGTTGGCCGACGCCAGCTGTTCAGTGACGGTGAGACGGTGGGTCTCCTGTCGCTCATCGTCTCTGCGGTCGGTCGTAGTTAGACTCCTGGGAAGCCAGCAGTCGGGCGGTGGTCTCCCTGGGGTACCAGGCATCAGCTGCAAGTGCTGCTCTGGAGGACGGGGAGTTTCTTACAGCCAAGGTTGGCCGTTTCCCCTTATTTTGTGTCTTCCCGCCGTCATGGTTCAGTGCCCCGCAGTCTGCGCATTAACTTATTTAGTGCCTTAGAACACCTGTCATTTGTTGCGTCCTGGGCACAAGTCACGGGACCAGGTAGTTTGCCTGTATCACAGTTTCATTCTTCACGGTCTGATGGGGGTGAAGTCATTAACCCATTGTATAGACAATGAAACTTGAGTCCTGGAGCCAACAAGGAACTTAGCTCCAAGAACTCTGCTAGCAAGTCACAGAGCTAGGATTTTCACTAAAGCCGACTCCAGGGAGCTCCCACCATGGAACTGGTAAAATCTTGTTTCATAGCCGAAGCACCGCTCTGGAGTCGACGAGATGAAATGGACAGTTTCTGACTTCAAGCTGTTTTCAGTCTAGAGAAGGAGACAGATTCATCGAGCGCTGGCTTCTCCCATGTCTCAGTGATAAGGAATCCACCCGCAGTGCAGAAGACACTGGTTCCACCCCTGGGTTGGAGAGATCCCCTGGAGAAGGAAATGGCAACTCATTCCAGTACTCTTGCCTGGGAAATCCCATGGACAGAGGAGACCGGCGGGCTACAGTCTATGGGGCTGCAAAAGAATCGGACATGACTGAGCGACTAAACAACAAAATTGTAAATCACGTGAAGTGCCGTGAAGGGCTGCGCACGGGTGAATGTAGAGCTTTGCTAATACTGACCAGTGTTTGCAGGGATCAGAATTTTCATCTTTTTTTAATCCTATTTTGCTAGTTAATTCTCGGAATCCTTGCACGCCTCTCCAGAACTGTATCAGGACTTGAGCCTGCAATTACTTGCTAATCTCCGGGACTTGGAATGCTCCTAGATCCGGTTTCCCTGTCATCACCATAAATGTTGTCTGGTAGAGACTCAGTGCGGTATTCGGTGTCTCCTCATTCTCTTCCCAGATAAATCCAGCTTCGAGAATCCCATCTGCTTCCTTGTGTTGCAGTGAAATTAGTGGATCTCATTTTTCTTCCCAGTTGCCCTGTGCAATTTTTTCCATCTCGCCAAAAAAAAAAAAAAAAAAGCACATAAATATTTTTCTTCTGCAGGAAGGAGGATGTTTATCCTAGAAGAAAGTCATAGAAAATCACAGGCACTAGGGGAGGTGACCAGTCACAGGACCGTTTGTGCCCGTAGGCACTGTTGATGGTCAGGCGTGGAGAGATGCAGCGAGCAGGAGGATGGACCCATTTGCTGTGGGAACCGTCCTGGTGCATTTATATAAAGCCTTCATCCCAGTGAGCATCTCGTTCCTGTTAACTGGTACTCTTGTTGTGCCGACCTCCCCCTGTGACTCCTGGTCCTTCCTGCCCACAGTTTCCATCTCCACCTTGCTTTGCCCACCTTGCAACGTGAGGATGTTTCACGGACCCTTGGTCTGTTGAGTCCTGTTGGATTGTGACCCCGTGTCTGTCCCAGGGCCTCTCTCATCAGAGGCTTGTGGATTTATGACTGCTTTGTATCTTTGTGAAAGCAAAATAGAGGGCAGCCACCACACATTTCTTCCTTATTTAACGCACTTTAAAACAGTAAGAGTGAGGTCCTCCGAGCTTCTGGTATGGATTGGACAGTTATGTTGTGTGACCTTTATAGGCACACACGTTCAACATCCTCATTACACTTTCTGGCCTTTAACCCAGTGAAGACGCGCATCAGCATCCTGTTTGTCGACACCACCGGCTACGTGCGTGCTCAGTCGCGTCCGACTCTTTCCGACCACATTGACTGCAGCCCGCCAGGCTCCTCTGTCCTTGGGATTTTCCAGGAAGAATAATGGAGTGGGCTGTCATTTCCTCCTCCAGGGGCTATCTTCCTGACCCAGGGATCAGACTTGCATCTTTTGAATCTCTTGCATTGCAGGCAGATGACCAGCCACAGGACCGTTTGCCTGTGCCTTGTAGGCACTGTTGACGGTCAGGCATGGAGAGATGCAGCGAGCAGGAGGATGGACCCGTTTGCCATGGGAACCGTCCTGGTGCATTTATGTAAAGCCTTCATCCCAGTGAGCATCTCGTCCCTGTTAACTGGTACTCCTGTTGTGCCGACCTCCACAGCCACTGGGCGAAGCAGCCACGGTCTTTACCACTCGAACCACTGGGGAATCCAAATTTAGGAGGGCCCAGTCTTACCTTAAGCATGGATTGTAGCCCACCAGGGCAAGAATACTGGAGTGGGTTGCCACTGGCTTCTCTGGGGCATCTTCCTGACCCAGGGCTCGAGCCTGGGTCCCCTGCACTGCAGTCAGACTCTGCCGTCTGAGCCCCCGGGAAGCCGTAACGCTCCCCTTGCCTGGACCTGGCTGTGCCTGTTTTCCTACGTCAGTGGCATGGGAGGCGTGGACAGGATGTGGTTATAGGATGAGATTTTCTCTGAAACAGTGTAGAAATCTGGGTCCCCCGGGCACGTGCACCTGAGTTAACTTACAGTGGCCAAAGGGAAAAGGCTGGACTGCCGCCCTGAAGGGGCTCAGCCTGGGATGAGCCTCTCGGAGCGATCATCAGAACACCAGAGCCAGTTCAGGTGGAAGCTCAGGGTTTTTATTAATGTTCTGGGGACCGAATAAATCCGAAGTAATCTGCCTTGCTAAGTTACTAGGCACGAAAGGTAAGCGTCTTGTTGTGTACGTCTGATTTGCCTCGTCCTGAATGAAAGGAGGAACAAAACTCCTCACGGTTTCAGTTAGTGGTGAGCTGAACCGAGTAACTGAATAACTCTGTTACTCAGAGGGTGAGGGAAGCATTTGGGTTCATCTGTAACTTAAAGTCAGCCTGTATTTAGACTGAGAAATGAGAATTACTTTGTGATTCCATTATCACACAGCTTTTTTTTTCCAACTGTGCCCTTCGGTTGGCGTTTTGTATGTATAATCTTGTGATCTTGAAAATGAAAAATGGTTAACGTAAGCATTCATTTATATCGTGGATAGCTTAATTATTCCTTCTATCACTTGGCTGAGTAATGAATCAAATGTTTTCTTTCCGTTTGAGGGAAGAATTTATTTTCTCAAGGGCCTCCCTGTGAGATTTATAAATTACAATCAAGAGACTGTAATTCATGACCAAGGATAGTGGATTATAAATAGATGACCCTTGTAGAGCCTGTTTGGCAGAGTGTGAACTCTCGTTTAATCAGTGGATGAAGACCAAGTAGCTATGGTATATTTATCTGTATTCATTTTTAAAATTATGAAATCTTGTAAACATATTTATTTTTCTGATTTGACTCTATGATAACATAGAACTGTGTACCCTCCACCCAGCAAATATGCTGGGATTTACCACAGATCCTTCTAAAGAAGAAAAGCATTCGAAATGCATTTGACACACCCATGCCTCCATGATGGGCCCCTCTTCCTGCTTTCTTCCCCAGAGGTGACCTCTGACTTTGGTTTGATTGCCATCCTCAGGTTATTATTGCAGTTTTTGTATATTAAAAAAAAAAACCACACAGTTTGTAGGATTGCTTCAAAGTAGCTAAAAAATAGGAATTCACCACCCGGAACTGATGCAACATTGTAAACCAACTATTCTTCTATAGAAAATTTAAAAATTAAATTTTAAATAAAGAAGTAGAAATTCAGGGAGATTTAAGGAGGAATTTGATGAGCATATTCTACAATGTGTATTGCAATGCAGAGGTTCCAAAACAGCCAAATAACTAAGCTGAAGGACTCGCTTCTCTGGTGTTGTCTTTTTTACAGTAATTGTAAGAGTGTGGACCCAAGGCAGGGCAGACACAGAAGCCTGTGAAAGGCAGTCGGGAGCCCAGAAACACAGCTTTGTATTATTTCTGGCCTCCTGACACAGCCTGTATTATAGAACCGGCAGGAGGAGGCGACGTCTGTGCAAACTAAGCACGGATAATTGAGAATCCATATGGGAAAAAAAATGAAACTCGACCCCAGACTCCTAATTATTCAAAAACGAATTACAGGGGTTTGCAGATCTAAGTGGAAAAGGCAATTTATCAGCTACTGACTTTGAAAAAGTCACTTTGCCATGAATGATCCTTTGATTCTTATTGGAGTAGATTGAATTGGGGAGATTGAACCAAATGAACTGTGGTGATGTAAAATTAAAGCCTAATTAAATGTCTGATCCTGAAAGTTTGTGAATAAGTATTTATTTAAAGTGGTTGCTGTAGGTTTTTTTGTAAAGCCTTTTTTTTTTTTTCCCCCCAGAAAAATCAAATTAGGGATATTTCCTTCTATTTCTAGTTTGCTAAGAGTTTTTATCATAAATGACTCAAAATTTACAAACGCTTTAGTATATTTCGAGGACTTCCCTGGGGGCTCAGATGATAAAGAACCCGCCTGCCAAAGCAGGAGACCCGGGTTCAGTCCCATGGTTGGGAAGAGCCCTGGAGACGGGAATGGCAACCCACTCCAGTGTTCTTGCCTGGAAAATCCCATGGACGGAGGAGCCTGGCGGGCTGCAGTCCAGGGGATCGAGAAAGAGTCAGACACGACTGAGCGAATAAACAACCCCCTATCCCACAGCCCTTGGAACCCACTTCATTCCCTTTCTCTTTGAATTGATCACTGTAGGGAGTTCATCTGTGTGCATCTTTTTGTGACGTGTTTGCTTATTCCTTCATCTGTGGTTGGACACTTGAGTTGCCCCCCACCCTTTGACTGTTGTGCAACAATCCCACTATGAACATAGGGATATAGTTATCTCTTCAAGACCCCACTTGCCATTCTCTTGGGAACTCTTTTCCCCAGACGTGGGTTGCTGGATCATAGAGTAATTCTCTTTTTAGGTCTTTTGATGAACCGTCACACTGCTTCCCACCACGGCTGCGCCATGTTACACTCCCACCAACAGAGCACAGTTCCAATTTCCCTTCTTTGCCAAAAATTATTATCTTCTCATTTAATATAGTAGCCATCTCAGTAGGCGTGAAGTTATATCTCATTGTGTTTTGATGCGTTTCCCTAATGATCTGTGATGTTCAGAAACTTTCCACATACCTGTTGACCATTTCTTTTGCCTTGGGCCAACCTCCCAAGGGCTGCTGGTCACTCAGTCCTGGCCCTGGTGACGGAAGTGCTGCCGGCCATTCTTGAGGTCCAGCCACAGTCTGCTATGGGTGACTGTGATGGTTCAGTTCAGTCGCTCAGTCGTGTCTGACTCTTTGCAACCCCATGAATTGCAGCACGCCAGGCCTCCCTGTCCATCACCAACTCCCAGAGTTTACCCAAACTCATGTCCATCGAGTCAGTGATGCCATCCAGCCGTCTCATCCTCTGTTGTCCCCTTCTCCTCCTGCCCCCAATCCCTCCCAGCATCAGAGTCTTTTCCATTGAGTCAGCTCTTCACCTGAGGTGGCTAAAGTACTGGAGTTTCAGCTTTAGCATCATTCCTTCCACAGAACACCTAGGACTGATCTCCTTTAGAATGGACTGGTTGGATCTCCTTGCAGTCCAAGGGACTCTCAAGAGGCTTCTCCAACACCACAGTTCAAAAGCATCAATTCTTTGGTGATTAGCTTTCTTCACAGTCCAACTCTCACATCCATACGTGACCACTGGAAAAACCATAGCCTTGACTAGACGGACCTTAGTCGGCAAAGTAATGTCTCTGCTTTCGAATATACTATCTAGGTTGGTCATAACTTTTCTTCCAAGGAGTAAGCATCTTTTAATTTCATGGCTGCAGTCACCATCCTCAGTGATTTGGAGCCCCCAAAAATAAAGTCTGAAACTGTTTACCCATCTGTTTCCATGAAGTGATGGGACCAGATGCCATGATCTTAGTTTTCTGAATGTTGAGCTTTAAGCCAACTTTTTCACTCTCCTCTTTCACTTTCATCAGGAAGCTTTTTAGTTCCTCTTCACTTTCTGCCATAAGGGTGGTGTCATCTGCCTATCTGAGGTTATTGATATTTCTCCAGGCAATCTTGATTCCAGCTTGTGCTTCTTGCAGCCCAGCATTTCTCATGATGTACTCTGCATATAAGTTAAATAAGCGGGGTGACAATATACAGCTTTGACGTATTCCTTTTCCTATTTGGAACCAGTCTGTTGTTCCGTGTCCAGTTCTAACTGTTGCTTCCTGACCTGCATATAAGTTTCTCAAGAGGCAGGTCAGATGGTCTGGTATTCCCATCTCTTTCAGAATTTTCCACAGTTTGTTGTGATCCACACAGTCAAAGGCTTTGGTATAGTCAATAAAGCAGAAATAGATGTTTTTCTGGAACTCTCTTGCTTTTTCGATGATCCAGTGGATGTTGGCAATTGGATCTCTGGTTCCTCTGTCTTTTCTAAAGCCAGCTTGAACATCTGGAAGTTCACGGTTCACGTATTGCTGAAGCCTGGCTTGGAGAATTTTGAGCATTACTTTACTAGCATGTGAGATGAGTGCAATTGTGTGGTAGTCTGAGCATTCTTTGGCATTGCCTTTCTTTGGGATTGGAATGAAAACTGACCTTTTCCAGTCCTGCGGCCACTGCTGAGTTTTCCAAATTAGTGGCATATTGAGTGTAGCAGTTTCACAGCATCATCTTTCAGGATTTGAAACAGCTCCACTGGAATTCCATCACCTCCACTAGCTTTGTTCGTAGTGATGCTTCCTAAGGCCCACTTGACTTCACATTCCAGGATGCCTGGCTCTAGGTGGGTGATCACACCATCGTGATTGTCTTGGTCTTGAAGATCTTTTTTGTGCAGTTCTTCTGTGTATTCTTGCCACCTCTTCTTCATATCTTCTGCTTCTATTAGGTCCATACCATTTCTGTCCTTTCTCGAGCACGCGGGACCCTCGTCACGGTGGGCGCTTCTTCCCCGGGCGCGCGGGGCCCTCGCAGGGCCGTGGGGAGCCGCGCGTGGCCTCTGAGCGGCCGTGCTGGCGGCGGCCCGGCCCTCCGCCTCTCTGCTCTCCGCAGCCCCCGCCGCGCTGCCTCTGCGTCTGCCGTCTCTTCCTTCCCGAAGTCTTCTCTCGCGTGCCCCTCTTTGCACATGCGGCTCTCATCCGAGGTAGGCCGTCTGGGAAGCAAGGAGGAAGTGGGGGGCGCCTCCGTGCTGCGGGCTGCGACCGCGGTTGAAGTGCGGGAGCGCGGCAGGGCTTCCCCGGCAGAGGACATTATCAGCGTTTCGTTCAGAGGCGCACTGCAGGGTCGCCCCCGTCCTGGGGCAGCGCGGGCGTTGGGGGGCGTGAACAGGCAAGGGGCTCCGAGGAAGGTGGGCCCCGGCCTCTGACCAGGGCGGCGTCTGGAGGCACCACCCGCTGTCGTCTGCGGCTCTGCCCCGTGTGTGCGGTGTGCGGGGCCTCTGAGATCGAGGGGCGTGTGGACGAGGGCAGGCTGTTTTCTCTGGAAGGCAGCTAACAGGACATAACAGGATATAAACCATCATCGTGGCATTTCCACTTTACATGATCGCCCTTCAGAAGCATGAAGGAGGTGTGGGAGCCAGGAGGCCAGAGGCCCACTCCAGCCCTCCCTCAGCCTGGGGAAGAAAGGGGGGGCAGTGGGAAGTGGGAGGGGGCGGCAGTGGAGAGACCAGAAGGTCACGTTCCGGCTCGACAGGCTTTAGGAGACAGAACTGAAGGGCCTTGGGGTGACCACATGGGGTGCCTGTGTGGTTTGTCATCTGAACTGAGATTCTTGCCCCTTGAGAGTGAGGGTGTCTGTTCACTGTGCTTCCGGCTACGGAAGCAGACTCCTGCTGACCTGGGCACACGGGGTGTTTACACCCTTTAGGTAAAGCTAGGAGAGAAAGAATGATCCCCAGGTGTCTGGCCTTTAGAGTTCAGTGGGTGGAACACAGGAGAGAAAAACCAGCCCTGGAGAACTTACCTGAGTGGAAAGGCTGGAACTCAGGATTCACTGATGTCCCCTTTCAAGCTCTGCTTTTTTTTTTTTTTGGCGCCATCTTTACCATCGTTTTGTTTGTTTTAATTGGCCCAGACAGGTCCTCGGGGATGGTAGCAGGTATGGCTGTATCCAGGTGACCGCTCAGGCTGAGGCAGGAAGGAGGAGAAGTTGGGAGCCAGGTGTTCATTGGGGAGGGTGCACTGGGGCTGAGTTCTCAGAGGGTGGATGGTCCAGGGCGGGGCGAGGTGGGGCGGGCATGTCATTACCAGCGAGATGTGGCGGGTGAGCGAGTCCAGCGCTGGTGCGGAGAATTGCTGGAAAGAAGACAGCCTGCAAACGCCAACAAGTAAGACTCAGAGGAAGCTTCCTCCCGACCAGAGGACCACACTAACAAGGGGGCAGGCTGAAGAGGGACCACGGGGCCAGACAGACGTCCTTCTTCAGTGTCTGCTCAGCTGGGCACTGCTGATGTCACTCTGAAGATGCTTCAGGCTCTTGGACCTTGCTTGAGAACAGTTTCATGTAAACGCAGGTCATCACCGAAAGCTACTGTTACATCATTACAAAAATGGGGAAGGGGCGGGAAATCACGGTTGTTGGAAGGTTTTGGAGATCTCTTCTGGGACATTTCTGTATCTTAAGGAGAAAAAAAATTTTTTTTTTTCTGACCAAGACTGAAAAATGGGAGGAAAAAAAAAGTCAAATATTCTAGTAAATGCTATCCACATTTGAATATTTGGAAGATCTTCCTAAAGTGTTTATCTTGTTGAAAGTGTGAGGACATGAGAAGAGAAGGTGATCCTGGAGGTTGGCTTGCGCTGTTTGTTTAAATCTTCAACAATCCTGAATGTTATGGTGTGCCCTCTGCCTCCCAGGGGAATGTTAACAGCCCTCCCGTCTCCTTTTTTCACTCCTGTGGACTTCAGTTTGCATCTTTGGCATTGTATTCCCATAGCTGCTTCATCTTCTAGAGGTAATTCAGTTGCCCTCTTTCCCAGATACTACAGGTTTATAATTTTATAGGATTTTTCCTTTCCACCCAGTTTTCCAATTATCACCTTGTTAGCTGCACACCTGCTTCACAGAAAATTGCACTGTGCCATTTAACCTTTAGAAAGAAAAAAAGAAATAATGGAAAAACACACCTCATTACTGGGTTGGTTCAGCCTCAAAGAAAGCCATGTCTCTGGGTGTGGAGCTTCAGCAAGACTGCAGAAGAGAGCACCTGAGTATTTAATAGAGTCTAGAACGGGCGCGAGAAAGGTGACTGACAGGCTCCTGGCATCAGGCCGGGCATCTGCAGGGGCCCTGCCACTGTGCATGCCCAGCTCCACGCCAGAGAGTGCACCAGCTGGTACCTTTCTTTCTGAAAGTGTCGCCTGTGTTACCATGCCACTCTGAAACCATTCTCGTTTACCCTCTCCGCCGGTGGTTCACTTTCTTTCCTAGTACAGAGGAAGCAGACAGATTCACTGGCTGTTTCATTTTCAGATTTCTCATGAAGATGTACCTTCACACGTACATAGTTATTCATTTCTTATGCTTACGTTCATGCATTGCATCTGTTAAAGGCAAATACACACCCATTAGTGTGTAAATGGAACTCGGGCACCCAGCAAACGAGGTGGAGCCTCGAACCTGATTTCTTGACTAATCAGTTGATTGTGATCAGAGGAGGGGCCGTAGGAACCGGTGGACCCCTGAGTGGTGAGCCTGCAGCCATCGAGACACAGGCCAGTTTTCTTTGGGTCTGACTTCATTCATGCCTCGATCGCAACATATGGGCATGATACCTGTATTTCAGAAATGCTTTACGTGCTTGTGTGTGCTCGGTCATTCAGTTGTATCTGACTCTTCGTGACCACATGGACTGTGGCCCACCAGGCTCCTCTCTCTGTCCATGGGATTCTCCAGGCAAGAATATTGGAGTGGGTTGCCATTCCCTCCTCTAAGGGATCTTCCTGAGCCAAGGATCAAACCCATGTCTCCTGCATTGGCAGGTGGGTTCTTTACCACTGAGCCACCTAGGAATCACAATCTATAGGCTTGCTACTGCTGCTAAGTCACTTCAGTCGTATCTGACTGTGCAACCCCATAGACGGCAGCCCACCGGCCTCCCCATCCCTGGGATTCTCCAGACAAGAACACTGGAATGGGTTGCCATTTCCTTCTCTATTGCATGAAAGTTAAAAATGAAAGGGAAGTCGCTCAATCGTGTCCGACTTTTCGCAACCCCATGGACTACAGCCTACCAGGCTCCTCTGTCCGTGGGATTTTCCAGGCAAGAGTACTGGAGTGGGATGCCATCGCCTTCTCCGATATATAGGCTTACCTAGCTATTAAATAATAGATAATATAATGGAAAAGATTGCCAGATCCTATAGAGAAGGAGGGCTCATGAGGTTCGTGGAGAACCAGGGCCCGTCACAGCACAGACGATAATTGGGAAGCTCTGGGGAGGCTGGCTGGTGGCCCCGGCTCAGGGGGCTCCAAGCCAGGGCCTCCCACTTCCCCGCCTGTCTCAGGCCTAACCTGCTGTCCCCGCCCACACTGGTCCTTCTTGCTCCGGGAAGCCCAGCCTGCCCCTGTATTCTCACCATCACCCCTGTTCCCGACCCTCTCATTTCTGCACCCTGCATGGCCAGGCCCAATCCCGCGTGAACCCCAGACTCGCCTCTTTGCTGACTGAACACGGTTCCATGTTGAGTGTGCCTGGGTGGCCCTCCTCACCCACACGGGCTCTCGTTGGGATCCTGGGTTGTCCCGCAGCCTCCCCCCACCACTCCAGCGTTTGACAAATAGCCCCACTTTATCCCCGGAAAAGGCTGAGGCCATGTAGCACGAGTCCCCCCGCCCTCATTGCCATCTCTGAGTCTTCTCAGCATGAGGGGACCATGTTGTCGTGAATATCGATCAGTTTAAATACCTGTCATGGCCTTAGCACAGTGCCTGACGTACCTTACTGTTCAGCAGGTCCCAGCTGTTGTATCAGTAACTGTGAGTGGATTAAATAGCAAACAAACATGTTAAGTGCTGTACATAAACCCTTCCTTTCCTGCCAGCTTGTTGCTTAATGGGCTTCCCTGGCAGCTCAGACGGTAACGCGTCTGCCTACAATGTGGAAGACCCGGGTTCAATCCCTGGGTCAGGAGGATCCTCTGGAGAAGGAAACGGCAACCCACTCCGGTACTCTTGCCTGGAAGATCCCATGGACGGAGGAGCGTCGTAGGCTACAGTCCATGGGGTCGCAAAGAGTCAGACACAGCTGAGTGCTGTCACTCACTTGTCGTTATCTAATCCCTAAGTCGTGTCCGGCTCTTTTGTGACCCCACAGACTAGCCCACAAGGCTCCTCTGTCCGTGGAGTTCTCCAGGCGAGAGTACCGGAGTGGGTCACTGTTTCCTCCTCTCTGGGATCTTCCCGACCTGGGGATAGAACCTGTGTTCTATCCTGTTCTACCCTGTGTTTCTTGCCTCTATCTACTTCAAGTTAAATGTACCAGAAATTTTTTTTGGATAACTCTTAACATTTTAGCCCAGTGACTCTGCCCACAAAAGGGAAAAACAATGCAGTTTTAATGCCACATCTCTCTGGGTTTGGCAGAGGGAAGGCGTTGTTTTCCCCCCAAGCCAGTGCTTTTTCTTTTACCCCTTCGAACATCCTCTCTGATTGTCTGTGAACAGCACTGTGTGTCTTGTTGGGGCACTATCGATTTCTCCATGGTTATTTCTTTTCTGGAAACA
This sequence comes from Redunca redunca, assembly GCA_006410935.1. Taxonomy (NCBI): domain Eukaryota; kingdom Metazoa; phylum Chordata; class Mammalia; order Artiodactyla; family Bovidae; genus Redunca; species Redunca redunca. Next base: position 237,944 of record SJYQ01003114.1, read on the forward strand.
CGTAAGTAATCACCATGGCAACACGATCACTCACAGATGACACAAATACACCTCCACATCTATTAAATAAAATAGCATTAAAAAAAATAGAGCCTTCCCATTGAGGATCCAGTCCTCACCCTAGCTTCCCTATCTTTCTTTTGCCTTCTTTTTTTTCTGCCCTTGATTTCATCTGCTTTTTTCTTTTTTCTTTTTTTGCTGTAACTTAATACTCACAGGTAAACAAGGGTAGAGCTCATTTGAAGACATTGAGGCTTCAAGGTGTTTGCACCACACTGTGGCCCAGTCACCAGGAAGCCCTGTGCCGCCAGCTTCGCCCACCTAAAGCCCAGATACCCAAATGGCCAGCAGCCTTGTCCACCATGTGGCGCTACAGTCAGAGCCTTGTTCTTTCTAAACCTCAGTTTCCTCATCTGTGAAATGGGCATGATATCCCTCTGGTTTGCATGGCAGGAGTGACTGAGGCCTTGCCTGAGAAGTCCCTGTGTGTGCAGGGCTCGTGCTGGACGGGCTCTCGGGATGTAAGTTGATTCTGTGCTTCTGGAGCCCGTCAGTCAGGCTGCGACGGTTCAGGAGGGCGTCCTCAGGAAGGGGACCTCAGCCTTTGGGTCCAGGCGGCCCTCTCACTTCCAAATGGAGGGCTGGTGTCTCTCTGTTCAGATTCATGGGTATATGGAGTATCTGTCAAGAGGTGCAAACAGCGGAGAAGTTTGCCAAACCCGCTTTCGACTAGTACGCAGGAGACACAGGGACGGTCGGGGAGCTTTGTCCTCAGGGGTTTTGCAGGAACTCGTCCTTCCGCGGGCATAAGACTGTCAGGTACTTGGAATCGCAGGTGGATGGGGCCCAGGCGAGGACAGGCGTTTGCAGCCGTCACGTGCTGCCCCGTTCAGAAAGGGGGAAGAGGGGCCATCGTCCCGACTGGACTTGCCGTGTCCACATTCGCCGTCCGTTTACTGAGCGTCCGGTTCATGGCCAGCGTAGGGGTGGCTCCTGCCTCGGGGTCGGGGGGCGAGAAACGCTTCCCGAGCTTGCACGTGCTCTCTTGACTAGGAACGAGAAGAAGTTAGATCGGGAAACACAGCAAAACAAAAATGGAGAAGGGAGGGGAGGCACAGTGAGCAGAAAAGAGGACAGTCTTTCTGCGGGCTGCATTTTGCTTTTTACGGAAAAAAAAGAAAAGAAAGAACAGAGTCATGTGTGTCTCCTGCGGGCCTTGCCGCTGGGGTAGGAGCCAGCCTGTGGTCATCTCGTCCCCGGGGCGCCGTGCAGGCGTCCTGCAGGCGGTCCGGCTCCCAGCTCCGTGTGCGAGGTGCTGGGCCTGGGCGCTCTGCATTCTGGACCCTCCTCCCACTGACAGCTGCCCTGTGAAAACTGAGGCTCCATTAACAGCAGTTGATAGGAGGAGCTGGGGGGAGGAAGGGGCGGGCTTAGGTGTGGCGCTGTGCACACGGGCTGGGCTCCTGTTTCCCAAGACTGCTACCAGGACCACAGGAAGATGGTCCCATCCGGGTGTGCTCCTGTGAGTCGGCATCAGGACCAGATGTGAGCATCATCACTGCACACACTGAGCCCCCTTTACGAAGCACCAGTGTACCCATGGTGCCAACGCTAAGTCCTTTTCATAAATGTTCCCTTGTTCTTCAGTCCATAAGTCATGTCCGGCTCTGCGACCCTGCTTCCCTGTCCTTCACTAACTCTTGGAGTTTGCTCAAGCTCATGTCCATTGAGTCAGTGATGCCATCCAAGCACCTCATCCTCTGGCGCCCCTTTCTCCTCCTGCCTTCAATCTTTCCCAGCATCAGGGTTTTTTCCAATGAGTTATTTCTCCATGTCAGGTGGCCAGAGTATTGGAGCTTCAGCATCAGTCCTTCCACTGAATATTCAGGGTTGATTTTCTTTAGGATAGACTTCTTTGATCTCCTTGCATTCTAAGGGACTCTCAAGAGTCTTCTCCAACACCACAGTTCAAAAGCATTCCCTTGCACTTCTTCTGTGCTCAGCCTTCTTTGTGGTCCAACTCTCACATCCATGCATGACTATAGGAAAAACCATAGCTTTGACTAGATGGACCTTTGTTGGCAAAGTGATGTCTCTGCTTTTTACCATTTTTTTAAATAATGTTCTATAACGTTTATGACAACATCATAAAGGAGGTACTAACAATATCCCCATTTTATAGATGGAGAATCCAGGCATTTGTCCTAAACTATACGGCACTCAGGTTGAAGCTTATGAGGTGGCTTTGGCCAGGGAAGGTGGTTAGAAAAGGCAGTGATGGCCATTCCTTGTGTTCGGTCTGACCACCTGTAGCAGGGCATTGCTAGAGATAGTCCCTGGCTCGTGTGTGTGGCTGATGTAAAGCCCTCCACAACGAGGCGAGCTTTTACCCAGGCTCCATCCATGAAAAAATATGACCTTTACCAAAGTTAAAAAAACTTCTTTGGACAATCTTTTACCAAAATAGGATGGTCCTTTGTGCTAAAATGCGAGGCATGAAATGGCAAAGTTTCTGAAGTCATTGCTGACACAGGACACCCAGCCTTATGGGCTCTGTAATGTCACATGCCAGTTCATTGGTGAAGGCTCTCGTGTTTTCAAGGCACAGTAACCAGTGAAGACACGAGAGGCGTGTGACAGGTGGTCTCAGCAAGGCCTCCCGGGCTTTAAATGTGCCACAGAGTCACGGGTTTTCCAGCCCTCCTGGGTTCATCACTGGACGCTCTAAGCGTGCGTCTCACCATGAAGGAGTGCTCCCTGCTCCTGGAGCTGAGTCCCCAGGCCTGAAGGAGTGTTTCGTGTGAGTGCTCAGTGGTGACTGACTCTTTGCAGCTTCCTGGACTGCAGCCTGCCAGCCTTCTCTGTCCATAAGGTTTTCCAGGCAACAGTAGGGAGTGGTTTTCCATTTTCTTCTCCAGGGAATCTTCCCCACCCGGGGATGGAACCCACATCTCCTGCACTGGCAGACAGATTCTTTACCACTATATCATCTGGGAAGCCCAGGCTTGAAAAGGAGCCATTGTGAAAATGAAATGGTTCCACATCCCAAATGTATTACTGTTCTTTCTCAGCAATTAAAATCTGTAAAAGGAATGGAGTCAGAATTAGCAATGTTGTGTTCCCAGGGAAGTCTTGGATTTCTCGAGAGTCGGTTTGGGCCACAGTATTTATCCAGCACCCATGGTGGGTGCTGCTGTGGGGGAAGCATGAGGTGGGCCTTGCAGAAGGAGCCTCCGTGCTCTGGGTGCCTCAGTTTCCCCCCTTACAACGTGAAGTCAGCTCTGCTTCCAAGGGGTTTCATTTGCATGACAACTTTACACTCTCCCTCCGAAATGTGGAAGCCATGTTAAATTATTAATAAATCGGATTGTTCAGTAACAAAGTCCAGCTCCCTGCCTCCTGTGTTTACAAGTAGACAATTTATTTAACAGAGTCTCTGTCATGCTTCCAGCTGTTAAGTACTTTACCGAAAACCTCTTCCACAGATACTACTAATTAACCCCAGTTTACAGATGAAGAAACCAAGGCCCAGCAAGGACACATAACTGGCCCAGGGCCACTGGCTCCGGAGCTGGGCTGAGTGCAGCGAGTCTGGTCCCTGCTGCCAGGGAGGGCGCGCGGTGACCCCGAGGTCCATCCTGGCCTTCGCCACAGCAGGCGGCTGTTTCCACTGGGGCACCTGTCGGATAGGTTCTCTTTTGTGTCCCTAAATGTGAGGTCTTTTGAGGAAATTAATGCTTCTGCCTCAGTTAAATAGTTTTTCACCCGATTTGTGATGGAGTTCAAAAGCAGGAAGATGGCTTTTCCCAGGAGACATTGCTCTCTCTGATTTGGAGCAGCTCTGGCTTGGCCTGCCCCTTTGCCGCACCCCTACCCGGAGCATACAGATGGGGGTCCCAGTGAGAAGGGGAGGGACGGGGCTCCGCTTCCCCTCACGTCAGCATTCTCCTCTCTGCTCCTTCTTTTGCTGTCAGCCCAGTCAGCCAAGCCGTAGGCACAAACAGAGGCTTCACCAGGCTCTGGCAGAGTTGGCATCGCCCCGCTCCCATCACCACCATCAAAACAAACAATCGAACGAGCCGCCATTCATTTTCCAGCTGCCTCTCCAAGTGCTTGTGTCTCTCTGCATAGGAATGTTGCATATTTTAGAAGAGATATGCAAGGCCTTTTTGTAATTTCTTCTTCCTCCCTGGTGTGCGTGTGTGTGTGTGTGTGTGTGTGTGTGTGTGTTTTGAGTGTGTCCTTTGGAACAAGGCTGTCTAAGGGTCTGCCTTGGCACATTTCCTTGATGACTATTTTGTCAGCATGTTTTTTCTTTAACCTTCCACAAATACGCATCTGCCTCCAAATAGCATTTAATGAAGAGGTGTTTGAAATAAATCTCTGGAAGCAAAAGCTACTTTATTCATCATCTGTGTGGCGAGCAGCCGGGGAGGCTCCTGTGTAGAGTGCATAATTAGAAGCAGAGGACTGTGCGCGCGTGCCTGCGTGTGGGTAGATATCGATGGTGTTAATAAAAACCTGGCTTCAGTTCCTCCTCTGATCAGAATAAGAATTAGGTTACCTGGAAACTAAATGACAAGAGGCAGCTGCAGAAAGAAAAATGCATTATTTTTTATTATTGTAATAGCCCTCTTCCAATATTCTTTCTCTTTCCAAATCACGGTACCTCAGGATCTTTAATGATAACTAGGTATAAAAAGAAAGCAGAGTTTTGTGGGGAAAATATTTCTTTTGTAGAATAAAAATGAAAATCACCTGTATTATTATTTTTTTTAAAGGCTGTTGGTCCTTTTAGGATTGGCTCCTTGATGTCATAAAGCCCTTTTAATCATAAGACTCAGCCTCACTGTAGCCTCTGTGGTTGAGGAATGGGGTTAATCAAAACACATAGCTCACCAGGAGCCGTATGACGTAGCGAGAAGACTGACCTTCAAATGACTGATAAATAAGAATGCAGGGTGCATTTAAAAGAACTGTAAAAACTCGAGTGAAAAACTGTACCAGGCATGCTTCGGGTCCAATCAGGACCTCAGTCTTAGCATCAGGCAGCACTTGGTGTGTTCCTGGGAAAGAGTGGGCTCCTGTTCCGGCACCTGCGTGGTAGCTCTTTGGTGTCTGTCAGTGACCCTTGGTCTTCATTTTCCTCCTCTGTAAAACGGGTATGCAGTGGTTTCTGTCTCACCAAGGCCAAAGTGAGGAGTGTGTAGAACAGGAAGTGTCAGAATACCCCTGCGTTGTAGGAGTGTTCCGGTTGTCTTCCTGCTGTGAGTGGAGGTTAATAGCTTTGCAGGTAAATAGAGGCAGAAGAACAGGATGTATTTTCATTGAAGAGATTTCAGATGAGTGAGGAAAAGGTGAGACCATAAGCCTGGCAGATTTCTGTAAATGAAATATTTTCCCAGAGTATAGGTTCGCACACATTATATGGTTTACAAAGTCTATATTGTTCAGCCCTTAATTTTCAGTTTCCATTCCTGTGGCTCCAGAACCCATCCCTCCTGAGTCGCCTTGATCCACGGTGTGTTTCTGGCCAACGATTTGATAACTACATTCGGGGCCGTGGCTTTAGTCACGGGGAGAGTCACAAAGCCTGTTAGTGTTTTAAAGGTTCTGCAATGTCTTACTATAAGAAACCTGAGGCTAGCATGTCCCCACCTTATTGGACCATGGAAGCCTTTTATTTTCATTTATTTATTTTTGTTTGAGAGTTGAAGTATAGGCATCCATTCATTGTGTGTATAGGTCACGTGGCTATGATCACAGTATTTTTCCTACGGGGATGAATAAAGGTGTTTTTCAGTTTCCCTGAGATGTAATCAACAATATAGGTTTAAGATGTACAGCATAATGGTTTGACTTGTTTATATATATATATTGAACTGGTTGCCACAGTAAGTTTAGTTAATATCTATCATACAGATACAAAAAAGAAAAAGAAAAATATTTTTCCTCATGATGAATACTTTGAGGATCTACTCTCTTAGTGAATTAACTTGGTTTCTTATCACATTAATTTGGCATTATTTCTGTTGAGCACAAAGCAGTGAGTTGAGTGAGGGTCTAGAATCTGAAGCTGGTGAGGACCTGGGCTCTGAGTAACCCCTTCAGGCCCCAGCTGCCCACAAACAATTCCATGAAACCTTAAGAGAGATCTGTATCGTCCATGAGGTCCTGCCTCCCTGCCACCACAAGTTCACGAGCTCTGAACGCAGTGGGCTGCCCATGTACAGGTCTTGGTTATTGTGACCTTGAGCTCATCCCTTACGTCTCCAAGCCTCAGGATTTTCATTTCTAAAGGGGGACAATAGTCTTGATCCCATCAGGTTGTGAAGTGACATATAAGGTATGTTTTTAGCACGTTCTGTTAAATGAGGCGTGATTGTATGTGAGCTGCGAGGTAACACAGTGACAGACATGTGGACCTCTGGCTCTGGCGGTGGGGGCAGAGGGTGGGGGCGGAGGGCTGACGGGCCTTCCATTCCCCGGTTAAGATGACCGCTGTCTCTGGAAGCGCCCTGCGTTTAAAGGTGGCCGAGCTGCGAGGGAGCCATAGTGGAGTGACACGTGTGTGGCCCATGCTCCTTGGACCTGAGACTAGAGTGTGGCTCACCGACGCTCTCTGGAGCCCCCACGAGTTCTGAGAGGAGACTCTTGCCAGGCGGTGCCCCTAGGGGCATAGATTCCGTCAGTGAGGGGCTCCAGTCCCAGGGAGAACCCCCGGGCCAGGGCACGCACCCCGCCGGTGCCAGGCTCGTGGCCCGGGCCGTCCTCTGCCAGGGATGTGCAGGACACACAGGCGGCCAGCTTGCAGTCAGCCCCGCGCCTGCCTCTGAGACGCCTGCCCGGCAGGTCGTCTGCTGATCGAACACCCTTGTCACTTTGCTCCTTCGCCCCCAGCACCAAGTAGGTAGGAACCGTCCCTCTAGACTCCCTCTCAGTCAGTGGAAGGATAGCTTTTGAAAATGGGGGGCCAGGAGTTAAAGGAGCCCCCCAAAGCCACCAAAACTAGTCGGGGGCAGAGCCAGGCTGTCCCAGCGGAGTGATGGCCCCTAGGATTCGTGTGAAGACGCAGGAGGTGACTGCCTGGCGCGCAGTGGACCACAGCTCAGGGGTAACCATTATTAGGTTGTTCATCTTATGAATTTTGTTAAAACTTACAAAACAAAAAGAAAGGGATAATTAATCATATGTTACCTTCTATAGTGTTCTGTTGTTTATAGGGACTTTTAATATATATTATCCCATTTGATCTCTGTAATAATCCGATGGGGTGAGACTGTGCCTGCTGTCTGACAGCAGCCTCTGCGGAGGCTGAGGCAGGTGGTGCCCAGCTCACGTGGGGGTCGGGCTGCTCGGAGCAGCTCGGGGGCCCCGCGTGGCGAGGTGTGACCTGCTGGGTGGGTTAGAGGCTGGGGAGCCGCGGGCACCGTGTCCACACCCACCTCTGCCGTCCCTCACTGCATGTTACCTGCGTCCCATCCACACTGCCAGGGCCACACGGCACAGCCGGCCCCACGGTGAGGACGGGCGCGCGAGCCTGGAAAACCTAGTGTCCTTTGCGGTGACGAGCATGGGATGGTTTGGGGAGAAGGGAAGTCCCGAAAGCTGCCTTCACGGCGATCCAGTGTATGGGGTATTCTGTTCACTTTTTGGAAGGGAAATCCGTCGTTACTGAGCTTGGAATGTTTCCTCTCTGTGCTTGAGTAGCCAGAGCGGGCGGCTGCTCAATAGTGGCTGTCTTCTCCCCCGCTCCAGCCCAGTGCCCCTTCTGCCAGCTCGAACCTGCGTCGGGCCTCCATCAGGACCCAAGTTCACCGTCCACGTACACGGAACTAAGGCGTCCATCACGCCTGCCCTGTGTACTGTGCTTTAAATGGGGCACAAGGCGCCTCCATCAGAACCCGCGTTCACCGTCCACGTACCCCGAACGAAGGCCTCCGTCACGCCTGCCCTCTTACGCACTGCGCTGTAAACAGTGTTCGACTCGCATGGATTTGTTGCTGAAGAAAATAACGCTTCACATTTCTCCCTAACGTGGAGGAGTTGAACTCATTGTATCTGTTACTGAAATAGAATCTAATATTAACAGGTGGAATTTTATTTTAAATAGAGAAGAAACCATTTCTTTTTAAAATGCGGACGCATAAACGGTGGCCCTTGCTGCTGCTGCTGCTAAGTCGCTTCAGGTGTGTCCGACTCTGTGCGACCCCAGAGACAATGACCCACCAGGCTCCCCTGTCCCTGAGATTCTCCAGGCAAGAACACTGGAGTGGGTTGCCATTGCCTTCTCCGATGCATGAAAGTGAAAAGTCAAAGTGAAGTCGCTCAGTCATGGACTGCAGCCCACCAGGCTCCTCTGTCGATGGGATTTTCCAGGCAAGAGTGCTGGAGTGGGGTGCCATTGCCTTGTTTTCCTCTTAACATAATTTCTCTGCGTAAATGACTAAAAATTGAGACCATTTTTTTCCTTCATTTTCTTTGTATCTAATATTTGGACACTAATGGTCACCTAGGAAGTATAAGAACACCATAGATCCCCAGGAAGCCCCCCAGTTTTTTTGTATCTTGGGGTCTTCTTCCCACCCCATCCCATCCCCTGCTTCTCCCAGTCCCCCAGCCCCCTCCCCCACCCCACCCAGAGCAGCTGCCAGGTTTTCTCTGAAAAATTTAGGTCCTCACAGTTAGCTTTTTGTTCCATATCTGTTTCTGCCAAGAGTTAATATTAGGCTGTTTTCTGGAAAAAACAAATCCGTAGATGTTTTCAGAGGTCATTTGCCCAAATGCACCTCCCCTGGAGGTTTCTATGGTCAAATAGGATGGAACTTCACAGACACAAGGTGGGGGTCTGCCCTGGGACAGTTCTTTGGCCTAAGGGGATCGGGCAGAAATACCAACACCTGCATGTGTGGGGAAAGGACGGGAGAGGAGGGGCGGAAGGAGGTCCGGTCCAAGGGAGTCGGCCCTGCAAAAGGCCTGAAGTTCGGTCTTCACTCCAGGTTGGACCAGCTGCTGGGAGTCAGATGTCTCAAGTGGTGGAGGTTAGTTTCTGTTTTGCCCACTTTCTCTGAACACTGGAGAGTAGTCTGAAGGCCAGCTCTGCGTGAGCCAGGTCAAGTCCCAGCTCCCGGCCCTCCCAGCATCCCGCCCTGTAAGAACGGCGGGTGATGGGGGATGCAGCCGGCGCGGGGAGCAGGCCAGCCAGGCTGTGCTTGGAGCTCATGCTGTTTTCAGGTTAAATGTGGGGCGAGGGTTAGCACACCTAGTTTCCCATTACGTCTTTTTCTTTTTTCAGTCTGTAGCCCCCATTCACTTACCTGAGGTGTATGGGAGGGAAATACCCATCCCCCAGTGAGCATGGCTACCTGGAAACAGTTGCCATCACTAAACTGTATGTGACCTCACTTAAAACAGTGATGATGTAAGACTGAAGATAAGCCAAGAAATTTAGTGGAAGATTTAAATGGCTGTGCAAGCCTTCTCTGAGAGGGCCAGCTAGAATTCAGAAGTAGTGATGGCATTGGAAAGGCTCAGCCTTCTAAGCTGAAAACAGTGAGTTCCTTCCCTGGTGGCTCAGTGGTAAAGAATCCGCCCGTCAGTGCAGGACACAGGTTCAATCCCTGATCCGGAGAGATCCCACGGGGCTTGGAGCAGCGAAGCCCATGCTCCACAGCGTGAGAAGCCCCGGCAACGAGAAGTCCATGCGTCATGACAAAGAGCAGTCCCTGCTCCCCACAACCAGAGGGGGAAAAGGTGAATTTAAGAAATGATGTCTTTGACAAGTTCTGAAGATGAAGAGACTGAATAGGAGATAGAAGCTTTCCGTTCTAGAGACCCTTCTTTCTTCCCTTGATGCATTTGTTTATTCATAGCAATATATTTATTGTCTTCATAATGATTTTTGTTGTCTTCACCGCAATTTTATGGAGGCGTAATCTGCATCCTATACAGTTTCCCCATTAAACCTGTGCAGTTTGGTGGTCTGTAGTACATTCACGGAGATGTGTGACCAGCTCCACAATCAGTCTGAGAAACGTTCCATCTCCCCTGAGAGATGCCCTTTTTATTTTCAGCACTTGTCTTCTCTGTCAGCACTCCCCTGATGCTCAGAGGGAGTGGTCTGGGCTGCAGGCCCCTCTCCCTGCAGTGCTTTAACCAGAAGCACAGACGAAATTGCACTTGAACAGAGATTTCTGGGGCTTACTTTCCCCCTTGTTTCTTAAGCTAAGAACCACCATGTTCAGGCAGGGAGGGCCCTGGCGCCTTGCCCCAGGTCCGCTCCGTCCCACAGAGAGCATGGGCCGCATGCAGTGCTGTGTCCTGCGTGGTGGAAGCCATCCTTGCTTTTCTAATGCTTTGCGGCGTTTGATTTGTTTTAAATAAATATATTTTTTTACATTTTCATATGCTTGTTTATTTTGGCCGCACTGGGTCTTGTTGCTGCGCGAGGGCTTTCTCTCGCTGTGGGAAGCGGACGCTGCCCTCTAGGTGCCTCACACTGCGGTGGCTTCTCAGGGCCTGGGGGCTTCACAGCTGTGGCACACGGGCTTAGTTGTCCACGGCATGTGGGATCTTCCCAGATCAGGGATCAAACCCATGTCCCCTGCATCGGCAGGCACATTCTTAACCACTGGACCACCAGGGAAATCGTAAGCTTGAAAGTAGATCAGAGAGGATTCAAAAAGACCTCAGATCCTGTTTCTGCTCTTAAGGACATCAATAGATAGTTGGGGGCCATGGTTTAGAAGCATGCTAAATTAATCCAGTCCACATTTGCCAGAAGGGTTGCCGTGTTCCACGTGATTTCCTTGTGGAAATTTTTTGTTTCCTGTGAATCTTCGTATCTAACTGAAATTCTGTCAAAAGATAAGAACAAACATGGGAGGCTCTCTTAAAGGTTGGAAGCATGCTTAGAACTCAGTGGATCTCACGTGGCTTCTCGGTGAAGTCACAGAACAAAAGTTTCCGAGTGGGAGCTGGGCCTCCCTCTGACCAGCACAGTGCACTCCTGGCGCTCGGTGAAATTAAGTCAGAATCAAAAACAAACTGTTGGAACAAAGTGACAAACTCTGTAAACATCAAGGCAGCATGGAGCCTTGAGTGAGAACAACCTGAATTTGTCAAGCACCAAACCTGGCAGCCGAATTCAAGAAGCCATTTTTATTACAAAACAAGTCGATGGAATTGCAGGGAGGGCTGTCATTTGAATGTACAGGACAGTCGTCGGCAATGCACACTGTTTTATAGGAAAGACCCGTTTTTAAGTTCATTCAGATAAGATCACAGTCACATAGACAGTAAACAGACTGGAAGTGCTTGTAAGTCGAGATAATTAATCGAAAAGCTAAATGAGTCATTTGAAAAGGAAATGTCATGGACGGCACCATAGGGATACATGTTAGCTTTGGTCTTATTTACACAGTTATTAATTGGGCTGAACAGACTGCTTCTGGAAACAGTACTAAGGAGCTGAGCTGCTTCCTGTGAAACCCTTTCTTTAAATGGAGGCCTTAAAGCGTGGGGCTAAGAGCACAGCCTGGCCTTGCGTTTGACCTTGGCCCTGCTGCTCACTGGCTCGTTGACCTTGAGCACATCAGCTAACGTCTGTCAGCCACAGTGTCCCCGTGGACACCGTGGGAACAGGAAAGGTAGCCGTGCCACGGAAGCGCGCCGTCCGTGAGTGAGGAAAGCGCCAGTGTCCTCCCCGGTGCACGGCACCCACGGGCGGCACATCGGTAGCGCGATCCCAATCAAAACCGAGGGCCAGGCCTGTGTTATCAGAGGAGATGCCAAGCCTGGGGCAAACTGCACAGGTGAACTTTGCCCACGTGTGGCTGTGGCTAGAAGCTGAGTGGACGTCACCATGGCAATTCCAGAACTGTGGCGAGCTGACAGGGAAGCGGGCCTTTCCCTGTTAGAACGACTGTCACAATAATCTTTAAACGGAAAAAAAAAAAAAAAATCATATTAGCTTTGCCGAAAGGGAAGAAGCCAGAGGCTGAGTGGATAATCGCCGACTAGACCAGAAGGCTTCCCTGTGGGGGAGGTAACCTGGGCCTTCCCTGAGCAACACTAGGGAACAGACGGGCGGTTCAGTCGAGAGGGAGGTGTTGGTGCAGAAACCAGTTCCCTGAGCAAAGCATGGCTGCACCAGGCTGCGTTACCGTGACGGGTAGGGTGGCCTCAACAGACAGCGTTCCTGCAGTTACGGGGCTGGAGGATGTTGGCTTCATCATGGGTGACCGGAAGGACGCCTGTGAGGTCTCCACCTCAGCAGGTGTGTGGAGATGTTTACATTTTGCATATTGGCAGGGGCAAGCCTGGAGCAAGGGGCCAGCCAGGGCCGAGGAGCCCCATTAAACCAAAATCTCCCTCTTATACAAGCCCCTCCCCTACCAGCAACCCGCTCCAGCATCCTTACCCGAAGAATCCCGTGGACAGAGGAGCCTGACGAGCTACCGTCCACGGGATCGCAAGAGTCGGGCACGACCGAGCGACTAAACCACCTCCCTCCCCTAGTCCCTTTAGTAACGGGGTCTTGGACAGCTGTCACAGGTGTGCGCCCACTGAACTGGGCAGAAAACGATGAAGGATGTGCCTCGCGAGTGTTACTTCATGTCTTCACTGCACTTTGCTCTCGTAGGCACCATCTCTGTCTGAGAGATGAGGAAACTGTGAGGTAAGTCTCCTCAGACATGTGAACACACCCAGCAGGACCAAGACCGAGGCCTGACACTCGGCTGCAAAGCTCGGTGAAGCCGCCTCGAGGTTCGACAGCTGTTCCTCCAGAGACGGTGGAGGCGCCAGCCCCCCGGGGTCCATCCCCTATGCCCAGGGTCCTCAAAGAGATCAGTTCAGTTGTCCAGTCATGTCCGACTCTGCAACCTCATGAACTGCAGCACACCAGGCCTCCCTGTCCATCACCAACTCCTGGAGTTTACCCAAACTCATGTCCATTGAGTCGGTGATGCCATCCAACCGTCTCATCCTCTGTCATCCCCTTCTCCTCCTGCCTTCAATCTTTCCCAGCATCAGGGTCTTTTCAAATGACTCAGCTCTTCGCATCAGGCGGCCAAAGTATTGGAGTTTCAGCTTCACCGTCAGTCCTTCCAATGAACACCCAGAACTGATCTCCTTTAGGATGGACTGGTAGCATCTTGCAGTCCAAGGGACTCTCAAGAGTCTTCTCCAACACCACACTTCAAAAACATCAATTCTTTGGTGCTCAGCTTTCTTTATAGACCAACTCTCACATCCATACATGACCACTGGAAAAACCATAGTGTTGACTAGAGGGACCTTTGTTGACAAAGTAATGTCTCTGCTTTTGTATATGCTGTCTAGGTTTGTCATAACTTTCCTTCCAAGTAGTAAGTGTCTTTTAATTTCATGGCTGCAGTCACCATCCTCAGTGATTTTGGAGCCCCCCAAAATAAAGTCAGCCACTGTTTCCACTGTTTCCCATCTATTTGCCATGAAGTGATGGGACCAGATGCCATGATCTTCGTTTTCTGAATGTTGAGCTTTAAGCCAACTTTTTCACTCTCCTCTTTCACTTTCATAAAGAGGCTTTTTAGTTCTTTAAGACTGTGATGAAGAAGAGGAAATTCTGAATAAAAGGCGAAAAATGAAGTGTAAATACTTATGGGGAAAAGAAATTAGAAATATTAGAAATGAATAACAGATTCACTGAAACAGAGATTAAAAAAAGAGAGAGAGAAACAGATGAGACCAGAAGTCAGTTGAAAGGAGAATGAGTAACTCAGAGGCTGTGATTAAAGAATTACACCCAGCACAGAGCACAAATACCTAAAGATTAAAAACCTGCCATCAGTCAGTTAAGAGAAATGGAAGGTAGATTGAGAAGCCCTGCAACGCGGAGCACTGGGGTTCTGGAAGAGAAAAACAGGGGTCTTGGCTGGAACTTTCCAACATGGAGACGTGAACCGTGTGGGTGAAGGCGCACGCTGAGTCCTAAGCAGAATAAACCAAGATGAGCACAGGCCCAGCCTCATTAGAACCTCCAAGCTTAAGAAGAAAGCCTCCATGCGGCCGGGAAGAAAAGGCAGATTCCCCGTGCAGAAGCAGCTCTGCCCGACGGCAGACGGTCGTCACTGCTGAAGGGCACAGCTGGGCGGAGACCCAGTGGCCCTGCAGCCTCAGCCTCATCAGATGGTCTACGTGGGCGTGTCTCAGCCAGGCCAGCTCTGAAGTCTGCCTCCAGACACTTTCTGTGCAGAGGAAAGAAAAGATGCTCATCTGTAGGAAGAGAGGCAGGAGAGAGAGGGTCAGCCATCAGGAGCTGTGAAAGCCTCGAATTCTATGCTTGCCAAGCTCGCAAGGCACCTGCCATCGCTGCTTTAAACTTGCTGCCTCTTGTTAGTGTGGACTAGGTTTGCAATGCAAGGCTGTGGGTTTCCCTCCGTGGTTTAACACCTGTGTTTACGGCAACATAAACCCTGTATTTTGCAGTGTCTTACATTCTGGCTGTTGTCGTGTTGACTGCTGTTCTTGGACTCCTGAAACCAGTGCCTCCTCCCATGTCTGTCGTGGAAGAGATTTCATGCTTATTCCTAACCTCTGCCTCTTAACTAATTCCCCTAAATTCCCATGTTCTTTAGAAGTGGCAAAGGGGTACCATTCAAAGGGAAAGCACCGTGTAACCAGCCACCTCCCTTCCTCTCAATGTTATCTTAACCTGCAGATTGTTTATCGCAGCATCTCAGCTCCGAAAAAAACAAGATGTTTTTCAGGAGCAGTGGTACTTTGTTCAGGAGCACCTGAATGGTAGCTTTATTATGTTCGTTTGAAATGTGTGTTCCGAACCAATGCTTTTGTTTGACAGCTTTGTTGATATTGCAAGTTGAGATCGTTTATGTTTGAGTACTTGGTTCTTCAGAGGTTTTTCTGTTGAAAAAGTTTTATACTTTTTCAAATCAGTGATTCATCAGTGGGTTTATAGTGATATCAGGCTTAGTGTAAATCGATTTATAAACTCGTTCTTCTAACAAATTTATAGCTTTAGTAGATATTTCCTTAGTTGTGTAGATTTCATAGGTATATAATGAAACATTTAAGGAAACATTTTTTATTGTGGAAGTAACTTACAGACTTCTATCATGACTATGCATATGTGTGTATATATATGAGAATATATAGATATGCATTTGTGATGTATGTAAGCAAATGTGATAACTTCTAAAAACACCTAATTTTAAATATGTATCCAATATTATGAACTAGTTAGAGACCCCTAATAAGACCCCTAATAAGCTGGGAAAAGAGGGGGATAAAATGGAGGAATGGCTACATCTGTGCCTATCACATCCTTAGAAGCATAATTTGAAAAATAACTCCCTACATAATTAACAATTAGAAGTATTCCCTTAATAATTAGAAATACTAACAAATAATGACATTACTAATTGAAATATCAATTCTGACAGGCCCTTACTTATTTCTCTATTAAAATGGCTTCCTGAAAGTATCACAGGAAGTTAATGAATTGCTTGTTAATTGGATGTGAACTTTTCTCCTCTAGTTTTCAAATGGAAAAAGAAAAATGAAGTATGATGTATTCAAATTGCTTTATACTAAATTGAACGTTAATGGCAATATAAATATAATATATGGTAACGTTACACATGAATGTGATAAGGATCTATAATATTCACAGTGGAATTTGCTAATTTTGGATACCGACTTATCTTTTAAGTTCATTTTGTTCCTGAACGTTCAAGTGCTGAAGCAATGTCTTGCCAGCATTTTCTAACTGGCCCAAGTGAAACTTGTCCTGAAGACACTCAAACATTGACATCCAGCTAACAAATCAGTCTGTCTTTTCTTCTCTCGTTTTGTTAGCCTCTCAGCAAATACCCTGCTGTGATCAACGACATCTCCTTCTGGCTACCTCGCGAGAATTACACGGAGAATGATTTCTATGACTTAGTCCGAACAATTGGAGGAGACCTGGTAGAAAAAGTCGATCTTATAGACAAGTTTGAACATCCAAAGTAAGTTGAAAAAAAAACACCCTCTCTGGCTTACCCTTTTCTGTGTCTATGTGCCAAATGGCGTGTGGGAGTGTGTGATAGAGTTCTGCTGCAATGTAGTATGTAAGAGACAAATGTGATCTGAATTTATAGCGAACCTTCAGCATATCAGAAAACTCTTTTATGTCAGTGCTTTCTGAAAATCTTTCTAAGATGCGGTTTTCATCTTTCCTGCCTTAGTAAACAAAGGATATGAAAACAAAAGGTTTTAAAGATCTTGGAGTTTTCCGGTGTTGCTTCGGGAAGCGATTTCTTACCCCCTCACATTCTGGGTACCGAGGAAACGAAGCTGAGAGAGCAGTTTGTGGCACGAAAGCTGTTTTGTTGGTCTCTCAGTGAGCGTTTATCAAGCACATACCACACGCCAAGACTCGCACTGCGCCCTAGGAGTTCCGTGTGCGTCTGGGAGTGTGCTCAGGGGCCGGGGGAGCGGTGTCCCCGTGCGCCTGCACACCCAGCTCTGCGTCTCCGTTTATGTCGGTGCTTACCTGGCAGCTTGGGTGGATGGCAGGTCCTTGGCTCGCCCATTTTTGGGGGGAGCAGGGTCTCGTAAATGTTGCTCCGTTGTCTTCTCAAGTTGAAGTTGATATAAAGAAATCTGAGGCTTGATCTTTTTTTTTCTTCCTAAAGAATTCTTTGTCTTCAAAGTTTAATAACCGTGTGAGGGTCCCTCTCGGTTGTGACCTGCTCTTGCTACTCTGTGAACCCTTGTCTCTCTCTAATCAAGGTTTGCTGCCTCCTGGGTCTCAGGAAAGTTTTCTTGAATTGTATCAACAAGGCTCTCTCCTCCTGATCCCGCCCTTGGGGACCCACACATGCCCTCCAGCCCTCCTTTGTTGGACGCCTCGGGTTGCTATTTTTCCCTCTGATGTTTGAAAAATCTCTCTCTCCACTTGGTCTTGGGTGCTCCCCGCACCGTTACCTTCTCCCCCAGCCCCGTCTTCTGTGGCCTCTTCTTGCCCACATTCAGATATTCTGTCCCACACCCACCTTTTGTGAGTTTTTCAAGCTCATATTTTAGTTCTGTTTTCTTCCTGTCTCTTCCTGAAGTCATCTCTGCTTTGTGATTTTTCCTTCTTAGATAAATTGCTTCATTTGGTTTTTAAAATTCACTGCAAAATACTTAGCCAGAAATTTCATGTGACCCAATGGCAGCATTTTTCTCTGATTTCCCGTCAGTTTTTCTGCCGTTTCCCTTTTTTTTTTCCGTCCCTGTATTTTAGTTGGTGCATCAGTGGTGTGCGTGTGATTGCTTTTTGTCCCTCATATTTGAATGCGTTGGGTTTTCAGAACCAGCTCTTTGCAGGAGGTTGAGGGCTGAGCTGGGGGCTCCCTTTGACATCTTGTGAGCGACATGCCCCCCAGGCCAGATTAATGGGAGTCAGCGCCCTTTGGTGAAGACCTTCAGCTTCTGCAGAAACGCCTCTGGGTTGTTAGGCTGCTTTGTCGTCCGGACAGAGTCCCTCATGGTGACTCTTCAGGACAAAGGGACTTGTTTAGGGCACCTGAGTCAGGGCTGAAGGCCACGCAGACCAAGGCAGGTCTGAGGCCAGAGACCCTCCGCATCTCAGCGCCTCCCACAGGTAAACACACAGTCGCTCTCTGCCCCCTGGCTGCCTCAGCCCAAGGCTCTTCCAGCCCGTCCTCTCTCTGATGCCAGCACCAGTTCTGGGGGAAGGCAGGCTCACTGAGCAAACAGTCACCCCGTGTGCTGGGCAGAGCCCTGCGCCCCAGGCCGCTTCCTGGGGTCTGAGCAGGCTGTGGACGAGCCGCCGTTGGTTCGAGAACCTATCGTTGGTTTAGTTGGGGGGCTGCCCTAAACCGCCCGGCCCCCGCTTCCAGGCAAGAGCATCCTCAGCAGAGGGGCTCACTGCACAGTTTCAGAACCTGCACTGGGACACTGCCGTCCTCCTCTCGGTCCTCCCCTGCCCTCCTCCTCCCCTGCCGCCTCCACCTGCGGGACTCCCAGCTTGCCCCTGGCTGCTGGCTCAGTCGCGTTCTAGTCTTCACCTGCAGGCCCCCTGATGCAGGCTCCACGGGGGCCCATGGCCCGTGCCTCCCTCCACCCACCCTCAGTGTTCTCAGGGGTGGAGGGAGGCTCACTGCCTCGTGGCTGGTGGGTGCCTATCCACCCTCCCTCCGTCCCTAGAGGAGCTTTGATTCCATGACTGGAGGCGGTTTATTGTGTTGGAAGGCGAGGCCGTGTGGTCTGGAAAGGGCTGGGAGTCGAGCACCCTGGTTCCCGCCTCTCTGCGTCCTAATACCTGGTCGCGGGCCGCCGGGCCACAGTCCCCTCCTCTGTCCACTTGAGAGCTCAGATACCGTCTTTCAGCAGTTGCCGCAAACACAAGATGAGCCCATCTGTGTGACATGCTTTGAAAACTGCCGGTTTCTAAAATAATTGCTAGGTGCTCAAGTATCAACCAGTAACTTACACAGTCAACCAATCTCGTTTCCGTAAGACAGAGGACAACCTCAGTACAGCGAGTCCGCTCGGGTTTGGCGGTCGGTCCAGATGATGAAGCTGATTCTAGGGAGAAGAGAATGAGAGTTCACATCGCATGTCATTCTGAAATGGAGCCTGGTCTTCCCGCAACTTGAGGAGTAACATCTTAATCAGAAAGAAAACACACACACACACACACACACACACACACAAATACTTCATCCAGTGGCGTGGATGCTGGCAGGCCAGGCTCTGTCGTCCACAGGACTGGGCTCCAGGCTGTATGCCGAGGCGATGCTGTGGGCAGTGCCCGCGGGGTCTGACCTCTCTGGTCGTCTTTCTAGAGACAGAGCCGAGTAAGCGCAGTTACCGGAACTTAAAGATGGGCTGGCAGTGAGAAGCCCGCTCCAGCTAATCTTGGGAGAGAGCGTCAGAAGACGCGCCCCCTTGAAATAGTCAGCACGCAGCACCAAGGATACGGCCTTAGAACTCCGCTGGCTGCTCGCCCTTCCCTCGTTTTTATCGCAAGCCTGGTGGCATGAGTGTAAGAAGGTCTATTGTTGTGGCTCAGACAGCCCGGAAAGCAGTTCAAAGCAAATTATTTTTAGCCTGGTATTTCTTTTCCCCGATCCCTTCTCTCCCCTCCGTCCCAAGTCTTCTTTTTAAAGCAGCCAGGGAGGGGTACATTCTGTCGCCATCACCGAGCAGCCCCGTTGGCCCCCAGCGGGAGACACTTTAGAACTCAGTTAGTTCAGTCCCCGAACCCCCCTCTTACGCCACGCCCCCCAAGACCGCCGTTTGCAGAAGGATTCTTGGGGGTCCCCTGCAGGCTGACCTGACCCCAGAGGAGCAGTCGTGCACAGAGCAGGGAGGGAACGAGCGCCTCCTGGACGCCGGGGAGGCGGGGCCAGGGGTCAGGCACCTGGCCAGCCGCGTCCCACCTGGCCAGCCGCGTCCCACCCCCAGCTGCCTGCCACACCAGCCCACGCCCTTGTGGAAACTAACCGGGAAGCCCCTCTCTCCTTTGAACTTGCTGTTGGCACTTTTCAGGGAGTTCTCCAGCAGTGTCTGTGCCTGGCACCTTGCGCACCTTTTTGTAAGCGTGGGGACTGAACGCCCTCTTCCCAAGACGCAGGTAAGGGTGCCTCACACCCCTTCGTGGTGCCTGGTCTCGCCCCCACAGTGGCGATCAGAGGGACGCAGGTTAAGACATGTACCCAGGGCAGCGTGTGTGGGGACGGGAGGTCTCTGTCTTGCTCACAGGGGTGGGATGAGGAGCGGACCTCCCCTCTCCCCCATCGTGGGGGCAGTTATGAGAAAGGCTTCCCACTGCTGGTCTTTAAAGTTGTCATCTCAGTTCACAAGGTCACTTCTTCCCACTGGCTGCTGCCCAGATGAATGCCCAGGGGCCGTGGTGGGAGTCAGCCCTCCCCTGCCCCACCCACTGCCAGACAAGTCCTCTTGTCTGCCATCTCACTTTTCACACCCCACGGAGACTCGGGCACCATGTGCCGCGGTCCTCGGGGTCAGTGATGTTGTCCTGGCGACCACGAGGCGCATGAATCCAAATGCTGCCTCAGAACTGTACAAAGCATCACCATGCTCTTGCCCTCATTATAGAGTTGGGAGCTGAGTCTCTAAGGATGGGTCTGTATTTGTAAGGAAGTCTCTGCGATACACTGGTGAGAACTTTTTGAGTCAACTTCAGATCTCCGAGCAGCAGAGACGCCCCGCAGACCTGGGCCTCACCTGTCTGGCCTCCTGAAAAATCATCAAGCCTCTTGTGCCCCCAGCGCCTCTGGGCTCCAGTGTCACCCTGGGCCGGGCCGAGAGCTGCCGGCTAGGGCAGTTCCAGGCAGCGGACTCCAGTGTCTCCTGGCGACTTGCTTTCCTCAACCCGGTCAATCTGAGGCTCCAACAGCAGTCGGGAGGATGCACCAAAAAAGGCAGGGGGGCAGCCGCCCCCGAGAGGAGGGGCCCCTCCAGGCGGAAGGACTGGTGATGGGCACAGGTGGGCCCAGTGGTCCCGCTGTCTAGGCGTCTGCCTCTGGGGTGTTGGTAGCGGGCCTGGCAGCAGGTGGAGGCGTGCAGCAGGGCAGACGGGCGGTCACAGAGGAGCTAGGCTTTGGGACAGCCATCCAGGCAAGTGTGGAGGGGAGCCCAGCTCAGGCTGGCCTGGGGGAGCATGGAGGCCGCCGCTGGGGTGGGAGCCCCAGATGTTGGGGCAGAATCCTTGCAGGACAGTCTAAGTGTTCTGCTGAGAACTCCTGGCCCAGTGCTTCCGCGGGTCCCACTCTCAGAGGTGAAGTCTGGTTCTGAGTCCAGAACGGGGAAGAATCTGAGAGGCGAGGCGTAGTGGGACATGGGGAATGGGGGAGTTAGAAAACCCGGAGGAAACAGCCGGTCTTTGCGGGAGTTTCTGTCTCTATTTGTTTCTCTTCATTTTAGTAGTCCATAGCATCACTGTGATCAGTTGTTCAGGTGTAGTTTGGAGTCAGAGAGGGTGTTATCATCAAAGGAATTTGATTGGGATCTAGTGAGGAGACAGCAAGGTAGAATGTTCTGAGAGTCCTGTGAAGGAGACAAGGACGTCCCAGGGCAGCGCGGTGCAGGCAAGGGCGTCCCCATCACGGGGCCTCCTGTGACTCAGACGCTGGGGATACAAGTGAAGGGGCTTCCGTCCCGCCGTCCCCAGGGTCTCCCCCACCTGCTCACACGCGTCTGTCTTGAGCAGAGCCCCCTCGGGGTGTTCTGGAAGCCCCAGAGGGTGTCTTATGTGTGTTCACAAACCAGCTCACTCCACTGAATGTGGCATGACTGCATCACGTCCCCGCGGCTCCTGGCCGGGCGTTGGCAGTCCTGCGCTGCCCCGGCCAGCACGCCGTCAAGCTGTGGAGCCCCGTGGTGCCCTGCATGTCCTGGCTTGTGCACAGCTGGTCCACCCCACTGGTGTCATGCTCGTCACCTCTGTCTGAGCCCAGCCTCCCCACCGGCCGCACAGAGACCCTCCCCCATGCCCTGCCCTCGTCTTTTCCCTTCCGGTTTCACAGCAAACAAGGACTGGCGATCCGGGTCGGTCCTAAGTCTCGTTTACACAGACGCCTTTTCCATGCGTGCACAGTTCAGGGATGAGGACAAAATCCACAAAATGCCAGTCGCCTTCCAGAGCTGTTTTGTAGGATGTCTCGTGTAATATTTCTCCGAGGAGAAAGAACACTTCACAGAAGTGCTTGGAGTCTGTGTTTGAGAGATGTGGCCGCTGTTCTTAGTCCTCACCTGCTGCTGAAAGGAAGTGGCAATAGTAAGATGAGGAAGGACCCTAGCCTTGGAAATAGGCCGGTGAAATATCTGTACCAGAGATGACAGATGTGGTCTGTGTACACGAGGGTTTACTGGAGTAATCTCTTACCTCGTGCTACGCATAGGCACTCAGTCCCCCATGGACTGTAGCCCACCAGGCTCCTCTGTCCATGGGGTTCTCCGGGCAAGAATACTGGAGTGGGTTGCCATGCCCTCCTACATGGGATCTTCCCAACCCAGGGATCAAGCCCAGGTCTCCCACATTGCAGGCAGATTCTTTATCATCTGAGCCACCAAGGAAATCCATCTCTTATCCTAGCTTTCATTAAATATGGTAATTTCTCCTGCATTGTCTGTCTAGTAATGCAACCGGTGTGCAAGTTTTGAAATCCTATGGTTATTGTAGAAGTGTTTCTAGCACATTCTTCTGTTATAGCAACTGCTCCATTGCCTTATATTTATAGATTTTTCCATCCTTGCACTGTAAATCAGTGTCAAGCACTAGGTCTTGAACTTTCTACTCTCTTTGGCATTTATAACAAAGTACTCAATTAAGAAATTTTTATGAAATTGATTCACCATAAAGAAAAAATAGAAAATCTCTCTATTTTTTTTTTTCAGGATATAACTGACACCTCTTTCCACGTAGACCAAAAACACACCCCAGTTGGTAACATTTTCTGCTTAAATGACCAAAACCTTATGTCTCAGTTTTGACAGTTTCTTTTCTTACAGGAGAGAAAAGTGTGGTGAAGATTGCTATATAGAAACAAGAATTAGGTTGCAATAAGTTGGGATGTGAGTAAACACTGGTTTAAAAATAGTGTGGTTTGGACCAAATGTTCAGATAGAGAAAAGGAAGGAAAGAAAGAAAGGGGGTGCGGGGAGTTTTGTGAAGAAGGTTGGTCATGTCGTTTATAAAATATATTTTGAAACTCTGAGCTCCCAGGATCAGGAGGCTAATGGCTGGGTGTGGTGGTGGGTGGGGGGGTTGGTGTTAGAAGTATGCAGATTATCCACGGTTACCTAGGAAACCCCTCTTCTGATTGGAAGAGGAGCGATCACAAGGCAGGAGAGAAATTTGAGTCACATCAGGGCGGGTTCATGTGTATATCTGTTTGCCATAATGCAAGGAATGAGGAACGTCTATGAAGAAAGATGACGTGAAGAGAAGAGCTGTCTGCTCAGGGAAGGTGGAGAAGCTTCCCACCTCCTGAGAGTGGAGTTCCCAAACCTTGATGCCCCACACTGTCCTGCCCAGGGTGACAGGAGAAGTGGGCTCATGCCTCCCTTTTCCGGAAGCCCCTGCCTCCCTTTTCCGGAAGCCCCTGCCTCCTTTTCCTGGAAGCCCCTGCCTCCCTTTTCCGGAAGCCCCTGCCTCCCCGCACGCTGTCTCGACAGGGCAGCTGCTGCAGTGGTCCAGTGGGACCCTGCCCCTAGACCTGGCCGCCGGATCCAGAGAGGAGCACCTCACAAGGCTGGGCCAATGGGCCTCTTCTCCATCTTGTTTGGGTGGAAAACTAGAGAGAGCTTGGGCTGTGAGTGGTCTTGCCAGGAACCATCGCTGGCCATGTTTCCTGCAGTGGAGAGGACAGAGAGCGAGCGGAGGAAGCGGCCGAGAAGGAAGGCGGCTGCTGGCCGGGGCGGGTCCTGGTCCACCGTGTGTGCAGGGCCCTGGCTGCACCGACCTTTGCCCGGTCCTTCCTCAGACCCCACAAGCCAGAATAACTCCAGGCATGTAAGGTCCTTGGACGTGGGTTTCCATTACTGGAGATGAGACGAGTTCCAGAAGGTTTGGGCCCTGGAAGCAGGCAAGAAGGCAGAGGAAGCAGGCTGAAGCCAGCAGCATCCTGGTCAGAGGACGTGAAGCAGCATGGAGAGTAGCTGTGGCCGCCTTGGGCTCTCGGTGTTTCTGTTCAGTGCAATTGAAGTGGTTCTTCTCTGAGCTGGAGTGGCTAAAAATGAACGCCGCCTAGGTGCGACGTATTCGTTCCAGGGAACCTGCACTGAACACTTAGTGTGTGAGACTCGTGGTCCAGAAATATCAGAGCGACTTTTAGAAACAAGCGTCTGTCCTCAAGCAGCTCACTGTCTGATAGCAGGTCTGTGCAGATGATGTTTGCAGTCCACGTGCCGTCAGGGGTCTTGGATGAGCAGGGCACCACCATGGTTTCAAAGATGGGCCGCATCTCCCTTTGCAGATCGTGGTTCAGTGGAGGCTTGAAGGCAAACAGGACTTAGACATGGAAGGGGCCAGGGCAGAGTGGGTGGCTTGCCAAAGACTAGAAGGCAGAGGTGGGAGAGGAGTTCAGACTGACCAGCATGCAGGGCTCATGGGCCTGGGGGAGGGACTACTGGGCGGGGGGAGGGGGGTCATCAGAAAGGCCCTGAACTCCCTTATAAAAATGTAGATGTCCTCGTTGAGCACGTGGGGAGTCACTGAGCTGGTTCACCCGTTCGCACTTTATGAAGGATTTTCCATCTTGCCTGCGGTGACCGTGTGGGCCCGGGGTGAGGTTGGTCATGGGAAAAAGATGTATTGGGTTGGCCAGAAAGTTCGTCCAGGCGTTCCTGTACCATGTCGTGGGAAAACCCAAGTGAACTTTTTCGCCAACCTAGTAGAAGCGTGTGTGCATAGTCTGAGTGAGAGGAGATGAGTCCTTGCTGAGACGGGGGGCAAGAGCCTCTTGGGAAGAAGCTGGCTGGTGGGGGAGATATTCAGGGTCCGAATCTATGGGGAAGGTGAGCCCATTCCAGGGAGAGAGCAGGGGCTGGGGGAGGAAACCCAGCCCCTGGGCCCGTGGGACCCAGAGGACAGAGGCCCACCAGGCCAGAGGGAGGGGAGGAGGGAGCCGCCTTTGGAGGAGGCGATTTGATTACTTTGTACCTCTTGGGCTGAGGGTGACACACAGCCCAGCTGACAGGAGAGCCCCCGGAGGGAGGCCAGGTTTAGCATCCACACGTGGGAGAGACTAGAACCCCAGTAAGTTCTAGAACAGGAGAAGGGCACGAGGGGAGAGCCCCAGGGAAGATCTCGGGGTGGAGAGAGGGAGGGCGGGGCTCAGACGGACGGCCGAGCAGCAGTGGTGCCGGAGCCACAGGAGGAGCCGTGGAGTCCCGGAGGCGGCGCCACGGTCTCGCGAGGGGCTCTGGAAACCAGTTCAGAAACCCTTCGGATCATCTGGTTTCTTCACCTTTCGTCCCCGTGCCTTCACTTCCATTTATTCCACAAGCGTTCGTGATGAGAGGATGCGTGATGTCATGGACATGCTGAGGGTGGACGCGCTACAGAGAGAACCAGGGGCCGAGGGTGGACGGGCCACAGAGAACCAGGGCCTGAGTCCGCCCCCGGGCCCGCCCTTCGGAGCGTGCGTCTGGCTGCCCCTCTGAAGCAGTGCTGCAGAAGTTTCCCTTTCCCGTCACTCCCGTTTGTTTTCTTTCTCTGCTCGGTCCACTTAAAGGATCGAGGGATGCCGCTGGAGGCCCTGCTCCGAAAGCAGAGGCTGTGCGGAGGTGGTGGTTAGCAACCCGCCGCCGGGCGCCAGGTGGCCCTCCGAACACAAGCCTCCTCAGATTCATTTAAAGCGGTACAGTCCGTGTATTCAGCTCAGGAAAGGGGATGGCCTGAAAACTAGGACCTGAGCAGATGAGAAGGATTTAGAATTTAAATGATGCTTTGGTCAGCATTTCTTGAAATGGCCCCGGAAGGCCTGGTCTCCCGTCTCCCGGTGTGGCTGTGCAGCAGGGACCTAAGCGCCCCTTGGGGGGGTGGCCTCCTCCGGCTGCGGCGGGTCCGCCTGGGGGACAGGCTTCTAGCAGTCAGCTGCACACCTCCACGCACCTCCCAAACCCGAAACAGCCGTCCCATGGTGAGCGGACAGGAGGACGGAAGTGGGAGGGACATACGGCAGGGAAAGCGGGGAAGACTCGGTTATATTTAGGATGTGATTATTTTTGACCTAGATTCAATCAATGGATACCTATATATTGAACCTCTCCCTTTCAGGATTCCTCCGGCAAGAAAACCTATTTAAATATGAATCCCAAATCATGTCAACTCATGTCTGCCTCAGGAATATAGCTGGCAGTATTAAACAGACCAAGCCCTCGAGAAGCCTAGTCTGAACAGAAGCTATTCTTGGCCTTATTTAAGTAAAGGAGATCAATACAGATATTCAAGATGGAAAAATCCTAATAGTAGGAAACAAAAATTCAAGGTCCCTCCAACCTTCGAAGCAGAGCAAGTGTTTCTCAGGAAACAGATGTGTCTTAGAGGTTTCAGCGGGGTCCCCCAGGGGTGGTGGTAATGCCTTCTTTATGCTCCACCCCTGGCATGGAGCCCCCCTTCCGGCCTGGACGTCCCCCTCCAGGCCGCTCTGCTTGTCCAGTGGCTAGACCAGGTGCAGGGTAAAGTCCGACTCTGTAATGTAGGACCCACTTTACACATTGATATATTGTAATCATACTGTTATACTATTTTTAACAATACTTTTACTTACTAAATAGGTTTTCTGCTTATTGCAATACAAGGGTTTTTTTTTTTTTCTTTCAGCTCGTGCCATCATGTAAAAATGGCAAGGCAGTTATTGTACTCAAAACGGCAGATTTGTTTAATTAAAATTAGATTCAGTCGTGCTGACACTCTCATAAGCAACTGTGAAAAATAGCTATTATGTTCTGTTGATATGCTGCCTTGAGCGGCTAATAATTGTAGTTAGAAGGAGGTTTTGCTTCTTTATCATCAGTAAACTTGAACACTCAAGTTTGAATGAAGCAATATTAATAATTTTAAACTTTTATATTTGTTTATCAGTTAGGCCTTTGCATTATGTTTTTAAAATCAGCCTCTTCATCCGTCCCCCAGTAAAAAGAAGGCAACCGTTTCTGTTAACTTTCACATGGGGGTGTTTGGTGGAAAAGCAGGTTTAAACAGTCCCCGACGGATGTGAGCAGAGGGGCGCCCTCACGGGTGTCAGTCGCCCTCCTGAGACTGCTCACGGTTCCTGGAGCTCAGTTGGCCTGCAGCGGATCCATGACGTGGTTGTGTCATATTCCGTCTCATTTCTTGGCGTGTCCGGGAGGATGGACTGCGTGCCATGGGCCGGCAGGCCTCGTGCAGCAGCGCGGGCCTCGTGGCTGCCCGAGTTCAGCCTCGTGCAGCAGCGCGGGCCTCGTGGCTGCCCGAGTTCAGCCTCGTGCAGCAGCGCAGGCCTCATGGCTGCCCGAGTTCAGCCTCGTGCAGCAGCACGGGCCTCGTGGCTGCCCCGAGCTCAGGCCCCGTGCAGCAGCGCGGGCCTCGTGGCTGCCCCGAGCTCAGGCCCCGTGCAGCAGCGCGGGCCTCGTGGCTGCCCCGAGCTCAGGCCCCGTGCAGCAGCGCGGCCTCGTGGCTGCCCCGAGCTCAGGCCCCGTGCAGCAGCGCGGCCTCATGGCTGCCCGAGCTCAGGGCTTGGCTTTGTCACCAGTGGGACTCTACGTTGCTCTCTCTCTCTGAGTTTGCCTTTAAAACGGAAGCAATGTTAGAGCCTACCTTGCTAGCCCCTTTGCGGGCTGGCGCGTGCGTATGTGGTTTAGCTGCTGTTGGCGGCGATGGTGAAATCGTGGTGCTGGCTTTTCTTCTGGGAGAGACCCATCGTAGCCGGAAGTGAGCGCTGACTACACACCAAGAACGGCTCAGCTTCCCGTTGGAAGGTTTGTGTGTTGTGTTACGTGTGTAGTCAGTCTCATGCTCATAAGAGACATCTAAGTTGCTTGATGAAAATGAACGGCAAAGCTGCTTTCATAAGGTCTAATTACTTTGGATTGGAAGACTGGGAAAGAAAGTTGAGGATATTATGAAAGAAAAAAGCATGTGATGG
Organism: Redunca redunca; assembly: GCA_006410935.1. NCBI lineage: Eukaryota > Metazoa > Chordata > Mammalia > Artiodactyla > Bovidae > Redunca > Redunca redunca. Next base: position 265,597 of record SJYQ01003114.1, read on the forward strand.
GCTTTGAGATCTGATAAGGTATTTTTTTTTAACACCGTAAGAGGAAGTTGCAGTATATTTTTTTTTCTGAGCACAATAAATGCTCTAGGATGTAGGTGGTGTGATATTATTGATAGAGAAAATGGGAAGGAATGCTGGACCTTGCAGCCAGCACATCTGTTTGTAAGGCAGTATCTGATGAGATTTCCATTCTGGGGCAGGCCCAGCGTCTGCATTACTCAGGTGAGATTCAGGCCAGAAGTGGATCCTGTAGAGTCTTCATTCCAACACTTTGTTTTCTGATTTGGAATTCAGCACGCAGCCAATCTGGTGATGTCGATGACTGAAAGATCGTTGCTGTCAGTGTTCATGAAACAAGGGAGACCAGTCATTTTTAGGAGGTGGCACAATTCTGCCATCCTCTATTGGTGTTTTAAAATCTATTTCATGATAAAGTAGAGCACATCAACTATTACATGTCTATTTTAGACATCTATTGTTACACCAATTTATAAAATTCCCTGCGGCATGTACAGGCGACTCATGCAGGGGCCTGAGGGCACTGGGCACGCTGGGCCTCCCTGGGCAGCACGTGCGGTGGTGAGGCTGCCTGCGGAGCCAAGCACGGGGGGACGAAACCCCGCTTCCTCATGACGTCTCTCTAGAGAGTGTGCGCCATTGCTCTCACCTGCATCCTCGCCTGCCTTCTCGCTCATCCGGACAAGCCACTGGTCCGTCTTCTGAAAACCTGGCGTCATAAATCTACCTTGAAAGCAGCGACATGAAAGTCTAGAATTGGAAGGAGGCTCATAGAAGCACATCCAGCTTCTTTACAAAAGCAGAGGGACTGGATTTTCAATTTTAACACATGTCCTTCAGCCTCGTGTGGCCGTGGACGTGCTCCCAGGGGCTGGCGCTCCATCTGTGTGTCTCCCGTCCTGTCGTGGTTAAGTTAGCCTCTTGCACACACGCTTGTATTGTTCTCAGTCGTTATTGGAATTTGCATATGAAATGTTATAATGTTTGTACTCTGCATTTATAGCACTTGTGAAGGTTTGTTCTCAACTGGGAATCCCATCAGGTGTATTTGGAGTATCTTTGGGGATTTTCAGGAATGCAAAGTAGGTTGGTTCTTCTTGCTTAGGTAGAATAAACTGGCTCAGAGTTCATCCAACCATTTGCACAAATGACTGTAGGAAGCTCTGGGGTGCCTGGGAAAGGCCATGTTATGTTGTAAATGGGGTATTAGACCTACCTTCCCTCTCTTCTTTACTGGACGTCTGGTTCTTTATTTGCAGATGGGTCAGTGAGAACGGTGCCTGTGAGGTGTAGGGCCGTGAGGAGGTGTCTGTGGACTTGTGGATTTCACTGACTGTCAGGCAGGGTCTCTGAGGACCAGCCTGTCCCTCATCATCACTGCCACGGGCGGCGCCTGCACCGCCGTCTGCTGCTGCAGGCCGGGCGTCAGGCTGCAGCAGGGCTCTCTGAAGCCTCACTGGGTTTCTTCCCCTTGTTCCGGGCAGACGGCCCAAGGGTCACGTACTTCCCTCAGATAACTTGTCTCTAATCAACTCTCAAATCATCTGGTGGGTTTCTGAATAATCCTTTAAAAAAAAAAAAGTCATGCTCCATTTTACTGCTTTCCGCTTCATTCTTGGACTGAGTTTTTAAAGGTTATATCCCCAAGATAATGTTGAGATTTTTCATGACTGTGTGTCTTTCAAGTCTGTTCTTATAATCCTACGTGGGCAATTTAATTAGGGTGAGTGTGTGTGTGTGTGCGTGTGGGTGGGTGCGCGCACACGCGCGTGCAGACTCAGGGGTTGTTGAGTACCTGTTCTGTGAGCTCCCGTTTTATATGCTGGTACAGTGGGAGGGTTGAAGCTTGGAGAGTTTTCAGTCACTGGCCCGAGGTCACACAGCTGTTGGGGGGTCATGGCAGGACCTAAAAGGAGACACAGCAGCTCCTGCATTGCTTCACGTCTTGCAGAAAAACCAAATCAAATCTGGGTGTTGGCTGTCTCGCCCCTCCCCACCATGAAGTGGGCACGCTAAGTCAATTCAGTCATGTCTGACTGTTTGCAACCCCATGGCTGTAGCCCGCCAGGCTCCTCTGTCCATGGGATTCTCCAGGCAAGAATACTGGAGTGGGTTGCCATGCCCTCCTCCAAGGGACCTTCCTGACCTAGGGATCGAACCCGGGTCTCTTGCATTGCAGCCAGATTCTTTACCATCTGAGCCACCAGGGAAGCCCGGATTATAACATGCATATGTATAAGATACATACTTTAGACACCTGTATAGGAAACTGTAAGTGAAGAACAGTGTAGGCTAAAGCTTGAGCTATAATTGATCCAGGACAATCCATGTATAATATGCTTCCGAGTCACATGAATCCGTCATATGACTTTTTTAAAAATCACTTGTCCGTTGTTTAAGCTTTCTGATTAATTGGAGTAAGGGCTAAGGATAGTTTACTCCAAGATAAAACTCTTACTCTGAACGAAGTATTTTCACTTTAAAGCAGTGACTGCTAGTTGATTTATAAAATATCCTGCCTTTGCCCCTGCTTGTAGAATCTAGCCTAGCATCTCAGGAAGAACGGAAGAGGATTTTTTTAAATGTCAAAAAAAAAAAATAGAACTTCCTCCTTTGCATCTTCCTCGAGCTTCTGTTGCCGACCTTGGATGCCTGCCCGCCAGGGCAAGATAAGAGAGTAAATTTGCACAGTTGTGAACAACTTAAGAGAAGCCAGTTCTTGAAGGCACTGGATCACGCAGGTGCTCGTCACTGAAGAGGCCAGCACAGGAAATGGGCCCGCGGGTAGACGCACTGGGTACCCTGCGCCTCCCTCGGCCCAGGCACGTCTTCGGAGGCTCTCCGCATCCCGCGACAGTTGCTCTCGGCAGCCTGGACGGGCACACTCACTCTGACCCTGCTTGGGTCTCGCCCTGCAGCACAGAGCACCTCAGCCTGAGCTTGACTTCCCCCCAGGGGGTGCTGAAGGCAGTGCCGCTATGAGTTCACAGCATGGGCTTTGGGGAAAGGCTTGATGAGTGGCTTTTGGGAGAAACATTTATTTTAGACTGATGAACGAAACAAATAGCTCCACTCTAAGAAGAACTCTCAGCTCCCTTATGATCTACCTTCATGCACACACAAACTTTCTTCCAGGAGGAGGGGGCAAGTGTCTGTGGCTGAGACAAAGAACTGGAGTAATAATCCGGCTTTGATCAAAACTCTTGTGTAACAGCGTTCCCTCTGAAAATGATTTCCAATCAGTGAGCGCCTCCACAGCGCGCTCAGGAGAAATTACCTTACATGTGTTCCCTCTGAGCTCTGATTAGAAGCAAGATGTGAGATCAGAGGGGCAGAAGAGGAAGGTAAGAAGGGAAAATCTCACCCAGGCACTGAAACGCCCAGGTTGAGGGCTGTTTCATAAGCTCGTGCCCCGGGTAGGGATGTCGACCTCCATTCACCCTCGTCCCCCCCGCCGGTGAACACATGCCCACTCTTTGGGGCAGCGTTGACGATGGCCGAGGGGCACCCTGCCACACTAAGGCAGGGCAACTGGCTGGCTCCAGTGAAGGCATTTGTCCTGGCAGCAGACAGGCATGTGGGCCGCTAAACCCCCTTCTCGCCCTGTGTCCTGGTGGTCAGGGGTCAGTTTTCAGCACGGACTGCTAGGTGCAGACTCTCTAGCCCTCGCAGTAGTTGAACCTGGGCTTCGTTAGTCCAAGAAGGGACCCAGGGGCCTGGGAAGGGAAATCAAAGACTGGGAATGATTCTGCCTGTGAAAGGAAGGCACAGCAAGAGGCGGCAAGGGCCAGTGGGTGGCGGGTCACTGAGACGGCGAGGTACGTAGGGTCTGTGCAGGCGAGAGGAGGTCTGTGACCCCCAGTGCTTGCTGGATGGGAACGAGTTCCTAGACTCTCGAAAATGTGTGCTGAGGGGCTTCCCTGGAGTCAGATGCGGTTTCGAGCCCTGGTTGGGAAGCTAAGGTCCCACATGCCTCATGGCCAAAAAACAAAAAACCCATAGAACAGAAGCAGTATTGTAACAAATTTAGTAAAAGACTTTAAAAAAATGGTCCAAATAAAAAATAATTTAAAAAAGAATGTGTGAGGAAAGTATAATGAAAACACACGCACAGGGAAAAGCAGGAACCCTCTTCATGGCGAGAGTCGGACTGTGGGCCAGTGCCCGGGAAGAGAAGGTTGTCCCTGTTGGTCAGCGAGACAGGAGCCCTCGGCCCCGTGGTCACAGGAGAGCCCCCCGTGGCTGCCCCTCCCCTCCCCTGAGAGGGGCCGGCCGTGCGCTTTAGCTCTGCTCTCAGATGGCTGGCAGGATGTCAGCAGGCTGGCCCCTGTGATCTTGCCTGTTCAGCCACGTGATTCCCTCGAAAGCACCCTCTCCAGGCGGCATCTTCCCCAGAGAGGAGCTTGGAAGCCCCAGGGTCCGATCTTCCAGTTTTAAGCCCGGCGACAACGGCTTGCTCACGTGACGACCTGCATTCCTACTCCCAGTAGGTAGTGAGACAGTTTTGAAAATTTTTACTCACTGCAAAAGGCTGAAAGAAGCTCAAATGAATGACAGGTTTATTTTAGTGACTGGTTCCCTGAATGTGTTTACCAACGGGAACAGCTGCAAACTCGGGTCATCTTAATGAAAACAGGCTCTGCAGACTCTCCGCTGACACGGCTCTTCGGGCTCTGGAGCGTGTGTGTTTAGGCAAGAACAGCCGCTTCCTGAACATCCGTGCATTGGAGACTGGCTTGACTAAGTACCCTCCCCACCTTCGAAGACGCCTCAGTTATTCTCAGATTCTCCTGCAGGCCCTTCACCCACGGGTAGATATGAACAGCCATGAGTAAATATTAACTGAGAGAGCGGAGGACAGTCATCCTGCCTGTATAGGGGGCTCCCTCTATACACACGAATATACATACTATACATATGTGAACAGGGGCGGCCCTCTATACACATGTATATATACATACTATACATATATAGACGGGGGCGGCCCTCTTTACACGTGTACATACATACTATGCATACGTAGACAGGGCTCCCTCTATACACATATATATACATACTATGCATGTGTAGATGAGGGTCTGCCCTCTATACACACGAATATACATACTATACATATGTAGACGGGGGCGGCCCTCTATACACATGTATATATACATACTATACATATATAGACGGGGGCGGCCCTCTATACACATATATGTATACATACTATGCATGTGTAGATGGGGGTCTGCCCTCTATACACACGAATATACATACTATACATATGTAGACGGGGGCGGCCCTCTATACACATGTATATACATACTGTACATATGTAGATGGGGGCCTGCCCTCTATGCACATATATGTATACATACTATGCATGTGTAGATGAGGGTCTGCCCTCTATACACACGAATATACATACTACACATATGTAGACGGGGGCGGCCCTCTACACACACACACACACACACACACATATGTATACACACGTACCGTGCATGTGTAGGTGAGGGCTGCCCAGGGTGCCCCTCCCTGCTTGCAGGCTCAGCTGGAACAGCCAGGACGGGCTGTCACTCCCAGGGGGAGTCTGGCCAAGGCTCTGGCCGTGCGTCTGCTGATATGCTAGATTCATTCAATTAGAGCCACAAGCAAAGGAACCCGAGTTGTGGGGCTGATTTGAATAATACTTTGGAGGAGGAGTGTGTAAAGCCATTAGGAAGCCCCAGGGGAGGAGGAGGGAGGACAAGGCTCCTCCGGGGTCCCCACATGGCCCCTGTGCTCCGGCCTGCTTTGCTGGTCCATCCCCGAGGGACCAGGGTCCCAGCCAGACGGCAGACGCGCCTTTTGTTCGGGGTCGGGGGTCATTTTCCTGCTTCACCATCCTCTGACGTCTCTTCTATGGGTGTGAACCTGCAGCAGAAAGGAAGCTGGCGACTGTGGAGGCTTTCAAGTCGGAGGGGCCTTGAGACCCCGAGGGATTTGGCCCCGTCAGATCGGCCCTTTGTCTCGGCAGATGTGCGTCTGACACAGGGGGCTGCATAGAATTGATCTGATGCTTTAAAAAGTCAGCACGTGTGAAGTGTTGGAATTAATTGCCTGGCCTCATACATTACTCTCAGCTGTAGGATTAACAAACCACACAGTGCCACAAAGAGCCTTTTCTGGGCTCTCATTTTTAGTGCCCTGTGTCCTTTGATCTTTTCACACTTCATTCAAAGCATGAGGTGTCTTTGCATGTTTTTTACGTACCAGCTGAAGGAGGGTCGGGAATAGGTCGGTGCAAGGAGGCTGTCTGTTCTCAGGTCCACCTGGTGTTCCCCATGGAAGCCTTGTGGTTTGGTGGACTGATATGAGGGGGAGTTCTCGTGCAGAGTAGCAGTGGGGAGACACGGGTAAAAGCAGGAAGGCTTTCTTGGAGTTGCCTGATGCCCTTACTTCTGACCTTTAATGTCGCTCTCACGTCCACGGCCTCTCGCTGTCCTCAGAACGTGTCCCCTGCTGCCCTTCAGATGGGCGCTACAGCATCGCGAGGAGACCTAGGTTAGGGACAGACACATCTGGCTGCAGGGGCCCGGCCTTCACCAGCCGTGTGGCCCGGGACACATCCCCGAACCCTGAGAACCCGCTTGCTGGCTCCAAAGTGGAGGTGGGGTCTTCTGTCTCCCAGTCCACTCCAGCCTTTCCAGAGTGCCTCTGCTCTGGGAAAGAGGAAGTCTTTACCTGGGCTTGGTTGGATTATGAATCTGTTTACTAAACTCGGTATGGTGTTCCCGGCCCCCTGTGAACATGTTCAGCAGAGATGCCTCGGGAGAGGTGAGGGAGCCTCCATGTGTCCTCTGCTTGTGGGCAGCACTGGCGAATTTGAGAGGTAGGCACCGCACAGCGAAGACACAGGCCCCAAGGCACTTTGGTTTGGTTCGGTTTGCTGTGATCCTCACCCACAGTAGGAAGGGTACAGGGAGCTACTCTTTTACCCAGGAGGGTCTTCACCCTCATCCCATTCCAAGCAGGACTCTGGTCCCGCCTCTTCTTTCCTCCTTGCTGGTTGGGACCAAGGGCTTCTTCTTCACCCATGGCGGCTCAGACAGTAAAGAATCTGCCTGCAATGCAGGAGACCTGGGTGTGATCCGTGGGTTGGGTTGGGAAGATCCCCTGGAGAGAAGGGAATGGAAACCCACTGCAGTATTCTTGCCTGGAGAATCCCCCTGGACAGAGGAGCCTGGCGGGCTACAGTCCACAGGGTCACAAAGAGTCGGACGCAACTGAGCGACTAACAGTGTTCATCTTTGTGCCGTTAGCAGAGTGTTCGGCATATCATCAGAGTGTATTGGTTGACTGCCTTGGTTCAAAGTAAGCCAAGAAGATGAGAAGGAGTATTTGAAATTTAACATAATCCTCAAAATAAAATGGAATTGTCATAGGTAGGAAAGACAGAGCGTGTGTCTGTTTACTAGCCTGGCCTGCACGCGTGCTGACTAGGGTTAGACCATTCAGCACTTGATTGATCACCTCTGATTTCTGTATCACCATGGGAAGTGTGTACCATTCTCTCCCACTCACCCAGATCACCGCCTCCTTCGTTCAGAACGTTAGGAAGCTGGTCCCTATACCTGAAGCAGGACCCATGAATCCAGCAGAAGTGGGTTCGGGGTGAAGTCTGACGTTTCCCTGTGGGAGGGGCGGGTGGGGAGGTGGTGGGTAGAACAGGAGCGTGCGCTCCAGCCTCCATAGAACCACCAAGGACGGTGCCCCGCGCATCCCGACAGCCACATGTGACCCAAACAGACCTCCGGGGTCCCCCTGCCCCCACCTTTTGGCCACTCCTGCAGTTAGCTCATGAGCTGATGGTTAAGAGATTGAAATGGGGAGCCAGACAGCCTGGGCTCAGATCATAGCCGTCTGGGGAGGCTCCCCTTGGTGGGGCAGGGCGGTGGGTGGTGCAGGGCTCCTGAGTCAGGGCCCCGCCTTCCCTCCCAGTCAGGGGGTCGTCCACAGGCTGCGGTTCGGGAGCAGGGGTTGGGGTTGCCAACAGGGCTCCCTGCTTCACGAGGGCCAGACCCCCCTGACCTACTTCTGATACTTTCTTTCTTAATCTTTGACTTCAGCTCCCCCCCACACACACACCCCACCCTCCGTCTCTCTTTTTTCTGTCTTTCTGCCCCTCAAAGAATTCAAATCCTTTTAGGTTAGATTTGGGGGTTTTCTTTACCCGACTCTATTTGAGGTATATCATTCAGGTCTGCTACCATTTAATAATTTTCTTTATGGCATTTTTTTGGTTGTTATATGGAAGTAGTCTTCATGAGCACATTTGGTGTCCAAACTAACACTGAGGTATTACTTTGGGGATAAGATCTTGGTCCTCCCCTGCTCCGTCCCTGGGCCCACACGGCCTCTGGCACTCGGTGGATACCAGCCCGTCCCTGCTGAGGGGATGCGTGTTGCATAAAATAACACTGATTCATGTTGTCTCTGGGTTTATAGTCGGGGCTGGGATTTCGGAGCACCTCATTATTCCGTTTCAACAGTCTTATTACAAAGTGTCTTAAAAAACCGCCGAAGCGCACCATGTCCCAGTTTGTCAGAGGGTCAATTGCTGTTGTCGCAGTGGTGCTGGGCAAGTCTCCTTGAATTAGCGAGTCCTGCGGAGTTCTGGCTGATGTGGAAAGGTATGTGGTTAGCATCTGTTTGTTCTGTGCATTCATCTCTCAGCCATGTTCTCCATCTATTTTAAGGCATGTTTCTTTGGGTGCTGTGTTTTTTTTTTTTCTATTTATGTCTTCAGCATAAAAATATAAATAGATCATTTATCTCCGGTATCCTTCAAGTGGCTTGCATCATCTCATGCTCTTACATAACCTAAGTTTATGTCCCCGGGACACATCATTTGGGAGATTTGAATGGTTGGAAACGTCCTGGAACATGAAGGCCAGCCTCTAGGAACCTGAGGCTCCCTACGGGGCCTGAGCTGTGCCTGCCGGCTCCCCGGCTCCTTTTCTGATAACGCCGTATGGGATACTTGTGCCGTTCACCCCACCTGGCACCTGGCCACAGACCATTTAAAGACAGAGCTGAGTTTTGCTCATTCTTGGATCCTCTGCAAAGTCTAACACCACCCTCGGGACTTCCCTGGCCGTCCAGCGGCTGAGACTCCCCGTTCCTGATGCAGAGGGCCCGGGTTCGATCTCACGTGCCGCAACTAAGGAGCACAACGGCTGCAACTGAGACCCGGTGCGGTCAGATACGTTTTTTTTTTTAAGTGTAGCTCTACTCTCTAAACGTAGTTGATGCTTTCATAAGTTGTCGGTAAATTTGTAGCATAAATGTTTTTTCTAATTGAGGTGTAATTGACATATAACATTATGTTAGTCTCAGGTGTAACCCGACAATGATTCGATGTTGGTGTATATTGCAGAATGATCACCTCAGTAAAACCAGTTCACATCCGTCGTCATATGTAGTTACATTCTTCTCTTGTGCGTAAACATTTCTTGAACGTGGTAATAGCAGAAGTAATTAAAATGAGCTAATATGTATGCGCTGTGCATATGTAAGCATATTATAATTAACGCGTACCATATGCTGTCTCATTTAAACCACGAGCATCTCCATAGAGCGTGTGCATGACGGTCACTAATACCATGCTGTGGACTGGAAAGCCAGGCTGGAGAGCTTTCGTCACTTGCCCAAAGTCCTCACGAAGGAGTGGCGGAGCCGAGACTGAACACCAGGCTGTGCGGCTCTAGAGCCTGTGCTCGCAGCCGCTTGCTGTACAGAAGCGCCTGACCTGCTTGCAACCCGCAGAACAAGGTCATCACGCGGGGTCTGGTGTTGATTGGTGATGACTGTCGGTGATGAGGCCTGAAAATGTCCCTCTCCTGCCTTTTTGGTTTGGTCAAAAAAAATAAAAATAAAAATGCCTTCTCAGACATTTTCTGAGAAGGCGTTTTTTTTTATTCCCGGAAGTCTTGATCACTGGAAGAGGCTACAGTCAGCATCCTTACAATTAGGCAAGTCCCCCTGCCCCCACCATTGGAACCATTCCCTTCCCTGCTAGCAGCCCCGGCAGACTGAGGGCAGAGGGCAGAGCCTGGTCGGTGGGTGGGATTCAGGGGTGACTGTGAGGGGCTTTCAGGACCAGGCGTGGAATGGGGAGTGGTGACGGGAGACACGGAGAGCCACCTGGATCTCCCCGGGCTGGTGGTTTGCGTGCTGCTGCCAATTTCAGGGGACAGTTGTCCAGCACAAGGGCCCCACGCCCCTCGGGGGTGTGGTGAGCTCTCCTGCAGAGGCCGGGGCCTCAGGATCAGGCAGAACCGATGTTGGGTTCTCATCCTTTTCTTCCTGGGTCCATGACCTTCGACACATGACTCACCCTCTCCTGGTGCATCAGTCACCTTTTGTAAGAAATAAAGTTAGTAGACTTTTGATTAAAGGTGGCAGTATGAACACAAAAATTAGCCTCGGTTACCTCTCAGGATGTTCTGGCAGTAACAGTAAAGAGTTTGGGGTGTGTTTTTTTTTTTTTTTTTTTTAAGCATAAATTAATCAAGGACCAGGTGAATGGGACAGGGGTGGGGGACACATCGGCAATGTAAATTTGGGAGCTGATCAAGCCTTAGAGCTGGAGACTCCAGGAGCCCACCGGGGACTGAGCTGGGGGCCGCTGCCTTTCACAACAAGCCTGCAGAATTATTTGACTCTTCAAATATGTGCAGATAAAAATAACAACCAAATTTCAGAAAGGAAGATCTGCAAGACTGTTATAAAATAGTTCCCTCTTCCTAGAAATTCAGTAAGTGTTCAGTTCAGTTCAGTTCAGTTGCTCAGTCGTGTCCGACTCTTTGTGACCCCGTGAATTGCAGCATACCAGGCCTCCCTGTCCATCACCAACTTCCAAAGTTCACTCAAACTCATGTCCATCGAGTTGGTGATGCCCTCCAGCCATCTCATCCTCTGTTGTCCCCTTCTCCTCCTGCCCCCAATCCCTCCCAGCATCAAAGTCTCTTCCAATGAGTCAGCTCTTTGCATCAGGTGGCCAAAATATTGGAGTTTCACCTTTAGCATCAGTCCTTCCAAAGAACACCCAGGACTGATCTCCTTTGGAATGGACTGGTTGGATCTCCTTGCAGTCCAGGGGACTCTCAGGAGTCTTCTCCAACACCACAGTTCAAAAGTATCAATTCTCCAGTGCTCATCTTTCTTCACAGTCCAACTCTCACATCTATACATGACCACAGGAAAAACCATAGCCTGGACTAGACTTTTTTGGCAAAATGACGTCTCTGCTTTTGAATATGCTGTCTGTATTAGTTTTCCTCCCCTCATGTACAAAAGTCACCACGTGGCTGTGTTGACTGACTGCTTTCCTCAAAGTCGTCCAGCCACCGTCCAGCAAAGAAGAGGACAGTGGGGGACGCTGTGGACAGAGGCTTCTGATCTGTGCTTGTTAACGCCTTCGGGCCTCATGGGGCACTTGGACTGAGGCAGTGGTGGCCGGACCCAGGGTGTAGCTGGCACGGTTAGAGGAACCTCTGGCCTTGGGGGGAAGGGCATTAAAAGCACCTCGCTGCATGTGAGGGTCTAGTGTCCAGGGTGCTTCCTGATTGGTGGGAACAGACCAGCTTCCCCCAGTCTGCAAGGAGATGGTGGCCCCAGAGGTCCTAACAGGTTCTGTTAGGGCCCCTTAACCTGGGGCAAGAGGCCCCCACCCTGAGAGGTAGAGTTTGGGTTTGTGTGTGTGTGTGCAGGAGAGAGACTAAACATGTATATTTATAAAGCAGGCTGTATGCCACTTACTGAACATGCATTGTATTTTTGTCTCTGCTTGCTTCAGAGAGAGGGAAGGCCTGCTAATTAGTCAGTCTAGGCATGCATCTGTGTATATCCACATACATCTCAGTTGGTTCAGTTGTGTCCAACTCTTTGCAGCCCCATGAACTGTAGTCTACCAGGCTCCTCTGTCCATGGGATTCTCCAAGAGTACTAGACTGGGTTGCCATGCCTTCTCCAGGGGACCTTCCCAACGCAGGGATGAGACCCGAGTCTTCTGAATCACAGGTGGATTCTTTACCAGCTGAGCCACCAGGGAAGCCTAATGTCAAAGTGTGTATATTGATGAATCGGTTGAAGAACTGATGCCTGCATCTTTTGAGATGAGAGCCTTTGTCTAAAGGAGGGTCCAGAGGTTAGGTCCCCCGGCTGCACACAAGTGCAGGGTCGCCCGGGGCCGTGAAAGGCTGTTTCCACTTGGCTGCATTGATGAGGTCTCCCAGTCAAGCTCAGAAGAGGCAATGGCACAGGAGATTGGGTGTGGGAATCCTTTAAATCCTCCTGAAGAAGCTCCCTGGGACCCAGAGCTTTTCACTGTGAAGATCGGATAAGTGGCTTCAGTAGAGCTGGCCCTGGAGTTGTGCTGTTTGAGAGTCCTTGGCCCTTGGAAATGAGGTTCTGGCTGCAGAGGGCCTTGGGTGTATTTGTGCCCCGTCAGGATTCACACGCTTTCAGCAGCATGAAGCCTGAGCCGCATTAACCTTTTTTAAAACCGGAGAATACTGAAAGCGAGCGTGGCTATTTTCAAAACTTGATGTTCGTAATTGTATATAGCTGTCGGTCTTCAGTAAAAGTTTACGTTATGGTCAGTAGCTTAACAGGCATAGTGTCAAACGGTAGTTAAGAGAGTGGGTTTGGAGGCAGGCTGCCTGAGTTCAGATCTGCGTGTCACCACCGATGAGCCGTGGTGCCCAGGAATGTCTCTGCATCAGCGTCTGCACCTGGGAGATGAGGCATGAACGTCAACAGCGCCTGCCTCAGCACTGTTGTGACGGTTGCGTAGATTAACACGTGGAAGCACGTGGGAGGGTGCCTGGCACAAAATAAGCACTCAGTAAACACGGGTGGTTGGGCTCCCCCAGCGGTGCTAGTGGTAAAGAGCCCGCCTGCCAGTGCGGGAGACATAAGAAGCGGCAGCCCACTCCAGGACTCTTGCCTGGAGAAGCCCAGGGACAGAGGAGCCTGGCGGGCTACAGGCCATGGGGTGGCAAACAGTCAGACATGCTGAAGCGACTTACCGTGCACGCAGACATGGGTGATTATCACTGTTGCTAAGTTCTTACTCTGCAGGGATGGAAGCACTAGTGCTTTTCTGGAAGATTTTTGTCCCCAGTAATTAAAACCCAAGAAAGCATAAAAGGTGGACCCTTGAGGGGGGAGCACTGTGCTGGGGTCCGAGACATTTAACTGCATTTCACCTCGGTAGTTCTCTACTGTCCGCTTGCTTCTTTGACAATGCTTAGTACATGTTTTGTTGTCAGAGCCAAGGTGGCATTTACATTGTATAAACTGGAGGGAAGTTGCCAAGAATTTTGCATTAAAGAGCTCAATTTTTCCAGATTGAGATAGATACATTGTTAGCCAAATACATGACTGGAATTTCTGCCACAAATTTTCAAGAGATGCATTTTGGGAGAAATCAAACATTTCCTCCCCTAAGATAAAACCAGGTTATTAGATAATTTTAAATTCATGTCACATTGCTTACTCATCCTTCTCAGAGATGCTGATTATATCAATATTTTATATATGTTCACATCCAACTTCAGATGGGGGTTATTTTTTATTTGAATTACTGCCCCCTGAGCTGCCAAGTTACTTGGCTCTGATGCTCACCCCTGTTTTATAATTGTTCCTGATAATGGTTTGCAATATATTGGGAGACTTCCATGCAGATTGCCCATATTAGGCTACAGTTCCTTTACCCTGATCCTTGAGAGCAGTACCTGCTAGGATTAGCAGTGGGCAAGATTTCTAAAGTAGCTTGTGATTCGCTGTGATCAGTACAGTTGCTTAGGCCCAGGCTGTCCCCGCCTTCTCCACTTGTTTGGACAGTTGGTAACAGATTCATCAGATGCTCAAGGTAGAGCGATCATGTCATCCTACTGCAGCATTTTACCCTTGAGGCCTTAGAGCCCTAAAGACAAGGCTTTTCCAGCCAGTACTCACCCTGATAGTCCAAGAGCTGAGATTGGACTTGGATTCATTTAGTAACTAAATTAAAGGGGTTGTGATCACTCATAGCCACTCAGCACAAAGACAGATAAAATCACGTCCACTCAGCACGAAGGCTAAAAGCCCTGCCATCCTCGGGGAGCGCACAGCTCAGAGAGGTGACGGTCAGGTAAACAGGTAATTATAGAACTGAGCTGTCCGCATCCTCTCCACCCAGGTGCCCCGGGTCGGGGTCATGCGGTTATCCGGCAGATGCTTTTCAGTCCCTCGAGGCAGTTGTCGAGTAGGCAGCTTCGTTCTTGAGGCCTGTCTTTCCGCTTATCCAATCATTTCTTCTTCTGTGAGTCATTCGTCAAAGAACACTCCTGGTGCCTGAGCTGGGCTGGGCACCAGCCTTTCTTTGGTGCCACATGCCCGAGTGAGAGAATCAGGTCCTTGCCTTCAAGTGATTTATCGTCTTAGAGACAGGCATGTGAAGAACCAAGAACAGAGATGTGTCTAAGGACCTGTGATGTGACTAAGAATGACACAGTGCATCGAAGACACCACTTCAGTCCTGCCGAATCCTCCCAAGGTGTTCACAGGCATGCCGCACGCTAGTTCACGGAACGAACTTTCAAATGTTCCCTCTCGGGGGCAGTTACACTCGGCTGGAAATCCTGTCTGACTTACTGCCTCCTCCTCCCCTTTCTTCCTCCTCGGTTGAGGCGTGTCTGGAATGAGTGGTTCTGGAGGCGGGCGGGCTGGTGGAGCTGCCCTGTGCTCAGGACCAAGAGGACCCGTCTAGAGAGAGCGCGCCCTCCGCAGCCCGGCCCCGGCTGCTGCTTGGTCGGCCCGCTCTGCACCTCCAGTTCATCCATTCGTCTGCTGGCTCAGTTGAACGCCTACTGTGCACACAGGCTGTAGAGACTGTGGGAAGCAGAGAGACCTGGCTGATGTGCTCCAAGAGCTCATGGTCTAGACCAGCTGGAGAAGCTGGCTTTAATCAAATAATCACACGCATGAATGTGACATGACAGCTGGGAGAAGTGTTACAACACGGTGCTTGAAGCACAGTTGAGCACTGGAATCGAGGGGCGGGAGGAGGAGGAGGCCGTGCAGAGCTGAGGCAGCACCAGCAAGGCTCTGGCAGGGACATGGGGCCCTGGGGAGGCTGTGTGGCTGGACCGGAGGGGACGTGGCAATGAGGCTGGGGAGGTGGGGAGTCCAGACCACGCCAGGCCTCGCCATGTCCGAAAACAGCAGGAACTCCCAAAGCGTATTAAGCAAGCAAAACCTGCTAGGTGACTGGTTATGGTGTTCAGAAGGAGGTACCCAGGTTGCCCTGAAGCGGGAGGACTGGGAGGAGGGACCTGGGGCCAGGAGGAGGAGGAGGGGCCCCGGGCCAGGAGCAGGAGGGGCCCCAGGGCCAGGAGGAGGAGGAGGGGCCCCGGGGCCAGGAGGGAGGAGAAGGGACCCCAGGCCAGGAGCAGGAGGCACCCCGGGGCGGGAGGAGGTGGCTGCTGTAGCTGGGAACTGAGCTCGTGGCCGAAGGAATGAGGGACGTGGACATCCCAAGATTAATAGAACCCAAATCTCCAGAACCTGCCCCTTGATGGAGTCTGAGGTTATGGAGGATGGTGCCCTGTGTACCATGATGTGAAAGGATAGGACTGGCTGAAGCTGGGGTTGGGCTCACTGACCTTGAGATTCACCTGAGATGATGAGGTCAGCGTGCTGCACAGGCTTGAGGGAGCTGGAAAAATCTAAATCTCACAGGAGACGTGGGGACTGGAATGTCATCTTGTGTGTGTGTGTGTCTTTGCATGCGCGCGTGTGTGTGCGCATGCATGTGTGTGTGCACGTGTGCGTGTGCGCGCACATGCATGCACACGCATGTGTGCGTGTGTGTGTGCGTGCATGACTGTGTGTGTATACACGAGCGAGCAGCTGCTCTGTGACGCAGGTGGGAGGACCCTCCCGAGATGAGCGATGGGGAGGTCGGGTCAGGGTGGGCTGAAGACATGAGGGAGCATCTGAAACTGTGGAGGTGGGAGCGGGCAGCTGCACAGGTGGTCCTGTGAGGGGGCGCCTGGGAGCTGGGCTCGGGCACAGGGCCTTCGTGGGACCCCTGTGCTGGCACATCCCAGCCTGCATCCTTCCCCAGGAAACCTGCTGCCAAGCCCTTGAGGCATTAGTATGTTCAACTGCATGAAAAGATGTTTTACGTTGAAAGAAAAAGGAAAGGAGAGGTGGTTTTCTATTTGTTTTGCTCTTCTTTTCCTGCGCGGGTTTATCTCTGCCATGAGGCCAGGCCACTGGGATTTTTGTTGACTTCTTACCATGCGTTACTCTGTGCCTCAACAGGTTTTTAAATTCATGACTTTTTTTTTCCAATCTTCTCTTCTCTGTTGGTTCTTTTATTACCGCTTGTATTTTTCATGTGCTGTGCTGTCCTCGTCCTTACGATGTGTTGCTTACAACGTTATTACCGCTGTTCTCTATGCATATTATCACTTGAGTTTTGCAGGGCCTTCCCTGTGAACAGCAGAATGTAATTTATGAAAGATGACAATCATCCTCCTAGTGCCTCTGTGCTGTGTGTTAAGCTCACCTGACAGCAGTGTCGGGGTTCTTACCCTGACCGCCAGCTCCCGCAGCTGCACGTGGCCTCTCGTGGCTAGAAGGAGCCTCCCGGGCTCCCCCAGGATGGAGCAGAGAGGTCCGCCCACCCGTTTATGGCATTTACCATTTGAACTAACTCTTGGCGAAGTATCTCTGGATTAATTCAAGTGTGTAAAAGACGACTTCCCCGATGGTCCAGTGGTTGAGACACAATTCTCCTTCAAGTTATTAATCAAAATTATGATCGCCTGAGTAAGCAATGCCAAGTAGTCATTTTTCAGGTCCTTCCGTGAGAAGCTGCTGCTGCTGCTAAGTCACTTCAGTTGTGTCTGACTCTGTGCGACCCCATAGACGGCAGCCCACCAGGCTCCCCGTTCCCTGGGATTCTCTGGGCAAGAACACTGGAGTGGGTTGCCATTTCCTTCTCCAATGCATGAACGTGAAAGTGAAGTCGCTCAGTCATGTCTGACCCTCAGCAACCCCATGGACTGCAGTCCACCAGGCTCCCCCATCCATGGGCTTTTCCAGGCAAGAGTACTGGAGTGGGCTGCCATTGCCTTCTCTGTCCGTGTGAAGCTAGTGACGTATAATTGGCATGTGTTGTGGTCAAGAGGGAGATTCTTGGGTCAGGCCACCTGGCTTGGAATGAGAAGGACCTCCCCTTTGCTGCCACGTGTGACCTTGGGCAGATTATAACTTCCCTGCACCCCAGTTTACTTCTCTATAAAACAGACCTAATCCTACCCATCTTACGTGATTATTGTAAGGATTAAAAGAATTAATTCACACAGAGCTCTTAGAACAATGTCTGGCACAGGGTCAGCACTTAGCAGATTCTAGCTGCGATTAGATGGTGTTCCCTCCTGCACTGGGCACTCAGAAGGCTGGGATCGTCTGCCGCCTCCACTGTCAGTTCGTTCAGCAGACACTTGGTGCTCGTCACATGCACCTCAAAAAGTAGGCGACTGTAGAGTTTTTCACAATGTCTAAATATTAATCCACAGTAGTAAGACTGTATATGGTATGAATGTTGATTTCTCTTCTCCCGTATTAGTAATAAGCAATACTTGCTTCCTTTGCATTGAAAACAGCCCCCTTGGGACTTCCCTGGTGGCCCAGTGGTTAAGACTTCACCCCCTACAACGTAGAGGGCTCAAGTTCAATTCCTGGTCAGGGAGATAAGATCCCACATGCCTCATGGCCGAAAGCCCAAAAACATAAAGCAGAAGTGATAGTGTAATAAATTCAATAAATCAAAAAGAAAAGGTTCACTTCAAAAATAAAAAACAACCCCCTCTCCCCTAGAGGGTGGGGCTCTTGAATACAAGGGTGTGTCTTATTTCAGCTTGGTACAGATAAAAGCATTCTTTTTCAGCTCTTTTCAACAGAGAAATCAGATGATTGAACTTTTAAGAAAACGTTCCTCCCAAGTCTGTTTGGATGGACTCCTTTGCTGCAGAGGCCTGGTGTTAGCTTGGGCCGCTGTCCGCTCTCCTGATTGAGGGCCACACTCTGACACTGGAGAGGGGTTGCCTCTGGGGCCGCCGGCGGACAGCTTTCTTTACCGTCTTGTGTTGTTAATGACTCAGAGAATGTTTTCCGATGAGATCAGAAGCAATCCACTAAAGAAAAAATGGAGAGAAAGTGAGCGCTTAGGAGAGCAGAGAGGAGGGATGTGAGAAATCCTAAAAAAAGACCAGAGCTGGTATGGAAGAAGGGGCGGGGCTGGCTTCCGTCCCAGCCTAGCTACTCAGAATCCTTTTTTCGAGTGGGAAAGGATGACACGAAATCCTGTCTTAACCAACAGTGAAGATGCCTTTGAAACGATGTGAGGGAAGCTGGAGGCCGATGTGGCATGGCATTGGACCAGGTCCTGCCCTGCAGCTCTCGAGGAAAGATGCGTCCAGCACTGCAGTTCACCCTCAGGCCGCCCGCGTGTCTGCCAGAGGCGCGGAGCAAGGACCGTCCACGCCGCCCGGGCGGGGCCTTGTGGGGTCCAGGGCAGACCCTACTGCCTGCTTCCCCCGTCTGCTTCAGTCTCGCTCAGCACTGCAAGGCGTCGGCTGGACACAAATTAAGCGGCAGTTTGGGGCTTTAAAGAAACAGGAAAACTTTTTCATTTGAGAAATGAAAAATGTAATGTCTCCTGAGTCAGTTCAGTCTGTGTTCCCTGAAACAGTTTCATCTCTATGCTAATTTTATGCTGCAAATAGGAACTCTCCTGCTCAGCAAGAGGAGGAAAAGGGCTGGAAATCAAAGACTCTCTGAGTGGCTGGGAGCCCAGTAAACCAATCCCCGCCAATCCGTCAGTTCAGTGCCGCCAAGAAGGTGTCCTCTGTGCTGGCCTGGCCCTTGAGGCCGCCAGCCTTGTGCTGAGGGAGCCAAGGGCTTCCTCTCCCACCTGGAGCTGACCCCCGGGCCTGGGGCGTGGACTCGTGCCTTTACCAGTCTGCAGGTTCCTCCAGGCTCTCGCTCCAGTGACTCGCCTGGTGTGTCCACATCCCAAAACTGACTTCTCTGCATTTCCTCCACTTCTGTTTTCAATCAATAATTAAGACATTAAAAGCACCATCTCAAAAGCACACGTGCCGAGTCACTTCAGTTGTGTCCGACTCTTTGAGACCCCCCAGACTGCAAGCCCACCAGGCTCCTCAGTCCGTGGGATTCTCCAGGCAAGAATCCTGGAGCGGGGTTGCCATTTCCTTCCCCAGGGGGATCTTCCCGACCCAGAGATTGAACCCACGTCTCCTGCGTCTCATGCACTGGCAGGCAGGTTCTTTACCACTAGCGCCACTAAAGCACGAAGTGACCCATGAGTCCAAGCACAGAGCTCTTTGAAATGGATGTCGTGTTACGTTTCGTCCTAGACCCATCTGCTTCTCTCACTGGAACATGAGATGCCAAGGGTGGGAACCTCAGTCTGTACCATTAGCACTAACGAGGGACCTTCCTCCAAGCAGCCACTTACTGCATACACGCTTGTTGAATTTTGTAACTCATCTGGAGATTCCTATCGGTCTGTCCCCTGGTAGTTCAAGGGCAAGTGGACGGGGAAGAGGTTGGCAGGGTCTCGTCCTCACGGCCCTTTGGCTGGTCTCACAGAGGTGCTGCTGTATCAGCTTGACCGTGCCTGTGCCCCTGCAGCTTCCTGTGTCCTTCCACACATGACGCTGCTGGCTTTTAGTTCTTTATGTTGTTTAGAGATGGTTCATGATGAAAAGGGAGTATGTATGCCTGTTCAGACAGGACTGAGGCTGTTGCGAGAGTTATAAAAGGTTGATTTCAGCTGCGTTCAGAGAGCCTCCAGCGATGGGGGCTGTTTGTGATGGAGCAAGTGACCTGAGGGTGAACCACAGGGCTGGACACACCTTTCTTTGAGAGCTGCAGGGCAGGACCTGGTCCAACGCCACGCCACGTTGGTCTCCGGCTTCCCTCACATCATTTCAAAGACATCTTGACTGTTGGTTAAGACAGGATCTCTTGTCATTCTTTCCCACTCGAAAAAAGTAGGCTCTAGGTGGTCAGAGACGGTGGCCCTGCAGATGCTTGCCCAAGGCTCCGCCGACCACGGTGCTGACTGGCGGCCCATCTTGGACACCATCGCAGGGTGATGGAGAGATGTAGTGGGTGGATACAGGGCGGTGGTCTCTTCGGCCCTCTCTAGGGGTGGGGTGGGGGCTGGTGGCACCCCGAGATGTGTGAGGCCCCCGGGACCCAGTGAAGAGAAGGCCCAGAGGGTGCTGACTGGGCAGACTTGGTGGACAGGACATAATACAGCTTGTCTTCAAAGCAGAAAGGATTTCCTGGAGACTTAGTCCTCACACACGCCTGAGAGATTTGAGATGGGGAGTCAGGGAGATACAGGGGAGTGGGCGTGTATGCACAAGGCGGCTTCTATCTACTCGATGATAAGACTGCAAGTTCCGTTTCCATCGTATCCATTCTCCCCTCGCATCAGGGTGTCTGAGCCGGAAACACAGCGCAGGGCAGGCATCTCAGTGACCTGGGAGAGAGAAGTACATTCCACACACTTTCTGGAGCAAAAGGGGCTGGAAAATGCATTTCGCCATTTGCAAAGCTGGTGGAGATTGTGTCTCTTCCTTTTAACGATCTCCTTTGAGGCTTACCTGTCTCAGATGGCTATCTAATGCTTTCACGAAACAGACCCTGGAATTACTCAAATGTATGACAGGCTAGTTGCAGACCCACTGCTAGGTGACGTCTTGGCCTCCGCCTTCTGTGGCGTTCTGTTTTTCTCAGCGGAGGGAGCTGGTGATGCGGCAGAGTCAGGGGGACTGGGAGAGGAGATGGCTGGGGCTGGGGCGGCACTGGCACTGAAGAGGCCCAGAGTGGAGGGACGTGTCTGGGCCCAGGGGAGGAGGAGGCATTCATCGCCACAGAAGGCCTGGGAGCTGTCCTGGAAAAGGCTCTGGAGTTCACTGACTCCCTGAGCTGAACTGAGCTCTCAGTCCTGGGTGCTTCCTGTGACCCCCAGATCACTGTGTGACCACAGGGTGCAGTGCCCTATGCTAGCAATGGTGTGCTACACAAACGGCCCAGCAGTTCCCCGGCTGGCTTAGAATATGCGTTTCTTACTGAAAAGCAACGTAACTGGGGGGAGAAAAAACTAGTGGCTCTTTGTTTTTGTTTTTTTTTTTAATAATTACCATCCATTGCTGTCCAAGTTTCAGATGTACAGGCACGGGGTTTGATTTACACATTCTGTGAAATGATAACCAGTAGGTTCAGTTAACATCCATCTCCTCGTATGGATTCAATAAAAAGCAAATAAAGGAGAAATGGGGGAAAATGTTCTTTTTGTGATGAGAACTCCTGGGATCTAATCTCTTGATGACTTTCTTATGCCTCATAAAGCCGTGTTAGCTATAGTCACATTGTCCATTACATCCCAGGTACTTATTTATCCTATAACTGGAAGTTTGCTCCTTTTGACCACCTTCCTCCAACGCCCCCTCCCGCATCCCTCACCTGTAATAACTGCAATTCTGACCTCTTTTTCCATGAGTTTGTTTGTTTGGGGCGGGGCGGGGGCGGGGGTTGTTTTTAATTCCATATGTGAGTTAGATCAGAGAGCATTTGTCTTTCACTGTCCCACTTACTTCACTTAATGTAATGCCTCCAAAGTCCATCCATGTTGTTGCAAATGGTAGGATTTTCTCATTTTTCTTGTGGCTGAATAATGTATCATTATGAGCTTCCCAGGTAGTTCAGTATTAAAAAAATCTGCCTGCCATTGCAGGAGACATGGATTCGATCCTGGGTCAGGAGGATTGCCTGGAATAGAAAATGGCAACCCAGTCCAATATTCTTGCCTGGAAAATTCCATGGATGGTGGAGTCTAGTGGGCTACAGTCCCTGAGGTTGCAGAGTCAGACATGACTGACTGAGCATAGTGTATCATTATATATTGATATATATATATATATATATATATATATATATATGTACACACACATACATACATACATATGACAACTACTTGTTTACCCATTCATTCATCACAGACATCTAGGTTGTTCCATGTCTTGCCTGTTATAAATAACACTTCAGTGGCCATGGGGCGCAGATATCTTTTTGAGTTAGTGCTGTCATTGCCTTTGGATATATTCCCAGAAACGGAATTGCTCAATCATATGGTAGTTCTAATTTTAATTTTTTTGAGGATCCTCCATACTGTTCTCCACAGTGGCCATACCGATTTATATTCCCATCCACACTGCCTGAGGGCCCCTGTTCTCCACACGCATGCCAGCGTTTGTTCTCCGTTACCTTTTTGGTGATGGCCATTCTCATAGGTGGGAGGTAATAGTTCACGGTGATATTAATTTGCATTTACCTAATGACCAGTGATTTTGAGCATCTTTCATGTGCCTCTTGACTTTTCATACATCTTCTTTAGAGAAATATCTATTCCAATTCTTTGCCCACTTTTCAGTTGGGTTATTTGGGTCTTTTGGTATTGAATTGCATGACTTCTTTATATTTTTTGGATACTGACCCATTATCAGAGATACATGGTTTGCAAATATCTGTGCTTGTTATATAGAGCAAGGCACATCAATGTGCTCAGTTAGCGCTGGCTGCTTGTGGCCACTGCGGGGATGTGTGTTGAGTTAGAAGAGGTGGCGTCTGGATGCGCTTTGTGAGACCCTTCATCACAGGAGAGCAACCAGGCTGACCCCCAAGAACAGTGTGGAGTTCTATCCTGTATGGTACCAGGCTCTGCAATACTCTTACCAGCTAGAGAGAGGAAATTTTAATCAATGTTTAGTGTGCAGTTCAGATTTGCCACGTACCAGGCATATGCAATGCTAGATACTAGAGATACAAATATAGACCAAGAAAGAAAATTATTAAGAAGTGATTATGTCCAACAAGACCAAATTCAGAGGAGAGAAAAAGAGGTATCATTTGACATTACAGAGAGCCCCTTAAAAGGAAACTACAAATACCCACTGTGGAGCCAGCAGCTGAATCCATAGATTTATGGAAAATCTCTGCGCCAAATGAGCTTGTAGAACTGTCTCTCTCGAAGGGGAAGCAAGGAGGAGATGCTGGCCTTCTGGTCTGCCTTCCTTTCTGGCCACAACCGGACTTGACTGGGTTGGTGGAGGCTCATGCTTTCTCATCTTCAAATACTTCGGCTGCTGGTGACTGACGCTTAGAGCCAGAGAAGCATTTCTGACCTCGATGGGCGATTACACTGGCGCTGTGCAAGCTTCTGGGGGTGCTAAGCTTTCTCACAGCCCCCTCCCAACTTCCGCTTTACCGTTCATGGCAACATGCCTTTAATGCCCATCATTCTGCCTGCTCAGCTCCACTCTTTCAGAAATCTCTGTACACTCAGAGTAAGCAGTAAGCCTGAAAAGAGGAGAGGTTTTTAAATTTGACCTCCTCCTTGCCCTGATGAATGAGGTAGAGTTTATTAGCAGCTTCACTTAAGTTGAATTTTACTTATGAATGCTGATGACTTATATATGAATTTAATTTTCTGTTTTATATGTATTGTATATGCAGCCACATAGGCAAATATTTATTTTCACTCTTGTACTGTTGGATAGTGGCTGCTAACATCCATAATATTGCACAGATTCAGGCTTGGGTCTACCTTTGAGAAAGCTAGGTAGATGCCCAGCACACAGTTAGGATTCTCCATGATGTTGCAATAGCTGGTCAATCAGGCATTTCAGCCAGATGATCAAAGAAACCAGTGGGAAAAGAATCGCTAAAGCTTATTTAAATGAATGGTTGACTTTTTTAGTTGGTTTTTGCTGATTGATTCAGGCAAAATGTTTAATCTGTTTTTTTTTTTTTAATGTAGCAATAGCTGAAGCAAAAATCTACAGCTTTGAAGACAAATCCAAATTGGAATTCTAGCTTTACCTCTCAGTTGCTGTGTACTTTGAGCAAGTTATTTAACTTCCCTGAGCCTCAGTGTTTTTACTTGTAAAAATAGGGATGGTGATACTGCATAGTGTTTTCAGGAGAACTGTGTTTTAATAATAAATATAAGGTACTTAGCACAGTCACTGAAAAAAAAAACAAACAAACAAATGTTAATTCCCTTCCTCCTAACAGAGTGATCTTGGATGGATGGATGGATGGATGGATGGGAGTCAGCTCAGAGCGCCTAGCAGATCATGTTGTTCTGGCTCTCATTGTATTTCAACTGCAACTCAAATCCTGCCTTGTGGGTCACTCCTGCTCGTCATGGCTCCTGGTCTACACAGGAAAGGGTGGGCCGCCAGGGTGGCGCCCAGCTGGGCAGAGCACCCAGCAGCCCCAAGCCCACGCCTTCCTGTCTGCCTTCGAAGTTCCTGTAAAGGAGGCGGGGAAGGAGTGGGCAGAAGTGTCTGGCTTGAGGAACGTGTTGGTTGCATCCCACCCCCCACGTAGATTCTTTATTTTTATTCATATTCCAGCATTATTTTATGGTGTAGTTTCTTTCGTAAGCCTCTCTAAATCCTCCATGGAGCTAGACGAGATGTAAAACCACGAAGCAGCAGAGACCTGTGTCCAAGTTAACTGTGGCATGCAGTGGAGGTGGGCCCCCACCCATGGGACGTGTTGCCCTAAGCACATATGTGCCAAGGGCCTGTGGGGTTCGGCAGCGGTGGGTGGTGCAGCCACCCATTAGGTCCCGTTCTGGCGTCTCCCCTTGAAGGATGTAGGCCAGGGTCGACGGCTGCTGTTGTGCTGGAAGGTCACCCCTCACTCATCAGGGCAGAGACCAGACGCAGGAAGTCATCAGGGCTGTTTCTCCTCATCCGCTTCCGGAGCACAGAGGCCCTGTCTTAGGTTCTTCATCCCTGCCATGCTGGACCCTCAGCTGACGCATCATGAACACACGGGGCACGAATGGCCAAATGAGCATGTTGCACATGGGGAGAGTATTCAGAATAAATGACGTGTAGAATTTCAGAGTGCCTGTGAGGATCGGCGTTTTGGACAAGTTGTTACTACTCGTAGGTACTTCCAGAAACACACACTGTCTGCTCACAAATGCTGCTGAGTGAATAAGCACCTGCTTTAATAGATAAGCTTGGTTTCTGATCAGCATGCTCGGCACTGAAGCCCAGTTTGTTGTCGTTTAGTTGCTAAGTCGTGTCTGACTCTTGGCAACCCCATGGACTGTAGCACTCCCAGCTTCCCTGTCCTTCACTCTCTCCTGGAGTTTGCTTAAATTCATCATCAATGGTGATGCTATCTAACCATCTCATCCTCTGCCACCCCATCTCCTCTTGCCTTCAGTCCTTCTCAGCATCAGGGTCTTTTCCAGTGAGGCAGTGCTTCACATCAAGTGGCCGAAATATTGGAGCTTCAGCATCAGTCCTTCCAATGAATATTCAGGGTTAATTTCCTTTAGAATTGAGTGATTTGATTGCCTTGCAGTCCAAGGGACTCCCAAGAGTCTTCTCCAGCACCACAGTTAGAAAGCATCAATTCTTCAGTGCTCAGCCTTCTTTATGGTCCCACTCTCACATCCAAACATGACTACTGGAAAACCCATAACTTTGATTATATGGACCTTTGTCAACAAAGTGATGTCTCTGCTTTTTAATAAAGCCCAATTACATTTTTTTTTAAAGCACACTTTTCAAGTGTTGCCATGCAGCTTCTCTGGGAAAGCCGACTGTCTGATATATAGCATTCAGGATTCACGTTGCACAGCAGGCCCTGTCCTGACAGTGCGAAGTTCACCAGGACCCTCCATGACTGTTACTAGTTCTTAAGGAAGCCCCAAAGTCAGGTGACGTCACTGGAGTTGTATGTGACTGGAACATCTTTATTTTTCCTGGCCTCGTTGTGCCCACCCAGGACCGTATTCACCGTGCCTGACTGTGTAAGAAATCTGAACGTTCACCCACTGGAATACATACCTGATGTCAGTGAGTGCCGCATGGTGAATCCTGAGGTAATTACTTTCTGCCTCAGCTGGGGACTTATGGAGCAGAAGCTAAAATTATTCCCGACTGGAGACAATCCCTGAGGTGGCGGTGAGAGTTAAATATAATTCCTTTGCCTCATGCCTATTACGGTTACTTTTAACTAGCGTGGGGCCCGCTGCCGGCCAGCAGCTGAGGAGGAGGAGGAGGAAGTGTCCGCGTCCGCGAGCTCCTCGGAAAGGCAGTCGAGGCTCCGGCCGGCACTTCCGGGCCGGCGCTTCCGGCCCGCGCTTCCGGGCCCGCGCTTCCGGGCCTGCACTTCTGGCCCGCGCTTCCGGGCCCGCGCTTCCGGGCCCGCGCTTCCGGGCCCGCGCTTCCGGGCCTGCACTTCCGGCCCGCGCTTCCGGGCCTGCACTTCTGGCCTGCGCTTCCGGGCCCGCGCTTCCGGCCGGTGGGAAGCTGCCCCCGCAGCCCCGCCCCGCCCGCCCCGGAGCCGCAGGCGCTGGGCGGCCGAACGGCCCGGCCGGCCGTGGCCTCGCCAGGGGCCAGAGCGGGGCGTCCGCTCGGCCGGGGGTGCCCTCCGTGCTGGTTTGGGTCCAGAACCGCCCCCCCTCCAGCTGCGGGAAGAAGCCCACGTCCAGGGTCGCAGTCAGACGGTCCCGGTAGCGGGATTAATGTCCTCCTTTCCTCTCCACACCCCGAGTGGTGTCTTCCCCGGCCTCGCAGCCTGGGAGAGGGTTTGCTCTGGAAACGAGCCGAACGTGTGTCCTCAGAGGTCGGTTTGGCCACTGCAGGATGGTCCCCGGGTGAACGCTGTCTGGAGCAGAGCTGACCCCGGGAGAGGTCCCCCCGCTGCCCGCTGCCTCCTCCCCAGAGACGGCGAGGGATCCTCTGGGCAGAAACCGCTCCAGGGTCAGCTGCGGGCCTCAGGGACCATCGAACTGTGTCCAGAACAAAAGTTAAGAATTGCTGTAGGTGACCAGGGACTCCGGCAGGACAAGATTCTGACCGTGAGGAGAGCACCGTCTTGCGTGTTCACAGAAATGTCACGTGTCTACCCGGGACACAGGTGCGCTGTTCTAACAGCTCAAGGGGCAAGCGCAGCTGGAAGAAGTCGGGGAGGTGTCGGTGAGCTGATAGCAGCCGATAGCAGGGGTCCTGGCGGCTACAAGGTGGTTACCGAGCAGCAAAGCCAACCAGACAGCACTGAGGTCCATGGGGTCGGACACAGGATCGCCAAGGTTGGGACAGCTTCCTTACCAAACGCAGGTGCAGAGTCAGCAGGGCAGACCCGCTCACCATGCCCCGATGCCCACCCTGGGACTCCCCCAGCACAGCTGCCCCGCCACCCACCCTGGCCACAGCCCTTCAGACCCCCGGAACTCAGCCTCCAGAGGCCGAGTGTCTGACCGTCCAGCTAGCGCTCAATCCTCTGCACCACAAGTTGCTTCCCTTAGGCCCCAACTCTTCGGAAAACCCGCCCTTTTCCGTTTCAACCAGATTTTCACCATGGCAGTCGTTTGTGGATTGAATGAACAAGCTGCAATATAAAAAGCAAACTGTAGAGGTTACATAACTTCAGGGACAGGTTAATGATTCCCAGTGTCAAAGTGGAGATTTGGTTTAGGCTGTTAACATTCAGGAAGGCATCATGAAATCTTTCTGTGTCTCCTTCCTCCTCCTTAAAAATAGCATCTGAAGTCTCCTCATAGCTGAGTCACTGCTTGGTGTGATCGGGGCTAGGCTGTAACCGGACCTGTCGGAATGAGGCCACAGTGATTCATGATGGAGGCTAAGCCTGGTTGCCACGGACAACATGTTCCTCTCTGTTCTTCCCTGGAGTTTGGCAACGCCATATTTTGCCGTTGGAGTAGAAACCCTTTTCCTTAATGACAGTAATGGGTTGAGGTGGCCCTTCCCCCTGTCACCCACAGAATCGTTGCTTAGTCGCCCAGTTGTGTCTGTTTTGTGACCCCATGGACTGTAGCCCACCAGGCTTCTCTACCCATGGGATTTCCCAGGCAAGAGTACTGGAGTGTGTTGCCGTTTCCTTCTCCAGTGCATGAAAGTGAAAAGTGAAGTTGCTCAGTTGTGTCCAACTCTTTGTGACCCCATGGACTGCAGCCTACCAGGCTCCTCCGTCCATAGGATTTTCCAGGCAAGAATACTGGAGTGGGGTGCCATCTCCTTCTCCAGGGGATCTTCTCGCCCCACGGATCACACCCAGGGCTCCTGCAATAGCAGGTGGATTCTTTACCACCGAGCCACCTGAAAAGTCCCACCCACAGGGTTCCTCACTGTTTGTTAGGGGAAAGTGTGTAATTAGCATAACTGAAGACCTGTGGAGAACACAGCTGTACAGGACTCGTATTTCATCCACCACTGCAGCCTGACATCAAGCCAGGCCACCAGCCAAGTGCCCAGCACCCTTCAGTTCAGTTCACTCGCTCAGTAGTGTCCGACTCTGCGACCCTATGGACTGCAGCACACCAGGCCTCCCTGTCCATCACCACCTCCTGGAGTTTACCCAAACTCATGTCCATTGAGTTAGTGATACCATCCAACCATCTCATCCTCTGTCATTCCCTTCTCCTCCTGCCTTCAATCTTTCCCAGCATCAGGGTCTTTTCAAATGAGTCAGTTCTTCACATCAGGTGGCCAAAGTATTGGAGTTTCATGAGCACCTTTCATGAGCCCCAAACTGAGCGTCCCACTGAGGAGAGACAAAAGATGGAATAGATGTGGTCTCTACCCTAGAGAGAGCTTCCCAGGTGGCACTTGTGGTAAAGAATCCGCCTGCCAGTGCAGGAGACATAAAAGATGAGGGCTCGATTCTTAGATTGGGAAGATCCCCTGGAGAAGGGCATGGCCACCCACTTCAGTGTTCTTGCCTGGAGAATTGCATGGACAGAGGAGCCTGGCGGGCTGCAGTCCAGGGGGTCTCAAAGAGCCGGACACGCCTGAGCGACCAAGCCTGTACACACAGTCCCCTGGAGGAACCTGCGGAGACAGAGCCAGTGAAGGCAGCAGCCTGCACTTCCCACGTGGATTCTAACCATGTGCGTCTGTTCCCAGCCAGCTTCCTTGAGGCAAGAGCCACGCCCTGTGCTCATCGGGCAGGTGTCTGAGGGGTCGGCGAGTTTGTGGACTTGAGGAGAGCTTGTACTGCCCGCAGCCCCCACCTGCCCCCTTCCGCCATCAGGACTGGGTCCCCACACGGCTCCTTCCTGCCTTGCCGGGGACATGGGTTTGGGCCAGACCACCGAAAGGCGCGAGGGTCTGGGGAAGCCGAGTGCAGTTGCTGTGGTTTATTCTCAAAGTGGGGCTTGGGCAGGAAGGAGCCCTGCACTCCTGCACGCGTGCAGAATCCGGCTGCATGGCGGTTGGCGGGACCTGCGCCAGCTCTTGGGAAGTGAGGGCGGAGATCAGGAGCTCGGGTGCTCTCCAGGAAGCAGAAGGCTTCACCACAACGCCGACGATGCCCGTTGCCCGTGAACTCAGGTTCATGGGAGATGAGATTTCCAGAAGAGCGTGCCTTGTAGGCAGATGTGCGCGGAGAGGCAGGGCGCCAACACGAGCTCTGGACACCTGGGTATGTGGGAGTGTGGGGTGGATTTTGTCTATGGGCATAGATGGAGATGCGTATATATAATGTCCACCTACCTTCCAGAAGAGTAGGATATACCGCAAGATGTTAACTCTGCTTGTCTCTGGATCATAGGATTGTGGTAGCCTTTACCGTTGTTTCTGTATTTATTTTCATTTAAATGTATTTATTTTCACTTAAAATCGTTTATGTGAATCAATCGTATGATTTTTTTTTAAGTCAACCAAATACTAAGCAAAATGTTGAAGTTAGACTTTCCAAGAGTGGGTGGTCCAGCCAAAGACCTTAGTGTGTGTTATATTCCATCACTGAGTTAGAAACCATTTATCCTGAAGATATGTCCTTTTTTGGGTCAGTTTAAAGATAACTATTTTCAGGCAATGCATCATTTTCCAAAAAAAAGAAGAAAAAAATAGGAATGTAGATGTCATAAATTCACAAAACAGAGAAAGTGTTCCGTGTTGATAATTGTATTTTCTTTGCATCTAAACCTAATATTGGTAACAGCCAAATTTTCTCCATTGGTGGGTATTCTCATAATGTTAACCTCCTATTAAAGTTGTGTTTGATAGAAATATTAAGAGGAAAGCTTACCGGTCAGAAATGTTCCCTTGATAGTAGACTGATGCTGGGAAAGACTGAGGGCAGGAGAAGAAGGGGGTGATAGAGGATGAGATGGTTGGATGGCATCACCCACTCGATAGACATGAGTTTGAGCAAGCCCCGAGAGTTGGCGATGGTCAGGGAGGCCTGGTGTGCTGCAGTCCATGGGGTCGCACAGAGTCTGACACGACTTAGTGCCTGAACAACAACAACTGTTGTTCAGATATTCGTTCTAATTGTCCTCCACAGCCCGCGGAGGACACTGATGGCTGACTCTTGGAGGGCATGGAAACACACTGAGACAGTAGACTGGCAACTGCGAGAGGCTGCTCACCCTCCACGCGCTGCAGCCGCAGGCAAGAAGCAATGCCTCCCCGGGTGCACTTTACGGCCTGCGGCACTTAGGACGCACGCAGGCCACCCAGGCCTGTTTTCTTCACGCGAGCTCTGGGAATGCCTGACTTCTTTTTACCTAGGCTCAGATTCTAACTGGGAGTTAGAAGGCATGATACATACTTTTTCTCAAATTGGAATGATTTTAACTTAAATGAGATCAGTATCCCTAAGTTCTTCTGGGAGCAGTGTTACTTTCCCCGTTTCCAGCATTATAAAATACTTCCGTATTTGTGGCATTTTGTACTCCAAGGAATTCTTTAAAAGAGAGCGTGTCTTCAGTTTCTTCATTATTCAAAAGAAAAAGCTGAGCTCAATGCCATCAAAGGGAAATGCCCAGAGTCCCCAGAAGAAACTGGTGGTGGGGCTGGGGCCAAAGCCCCACTCTCTTTTTACTCCTTTTAATATGTGGAACTTTTAACCTAAGATTTCCAGCTACTATGAGGAACCACAGCAGTGTTTTCTCACAGTGTAGGTGGTCAATCAATATTTGATGAAGACATTGTTTAATAAACTTGCATATTTATTGACCCATTGAGTTGATAAAAAGTATAGCACATCTGTATATACACACATAGGCAGGTAGGAGGATGGATGGATGGACGGACGGATGGACAAATGGATGATGGGTACTAGGTAGCAAGCAGCACCAGCATGCCCGCTCTCTGTCTGCACAAGGATTTAGTTATTACGTGTCCTCGATCCACCTGGCTCTCTTCAAAGGAAGAGGCTCTGCTGCAACAAAGACCCAGCGCCACCTAAAATTAAAACTTTTTAAAAAAGGAAGAGGCTCTGGGGAGGAGTGACAGAATTTTAGGAGACAGAGAAAGTATACTCCTTTTCACTGCAAACCTGCTAGGTGAGAAAGCCATACACAGTTGCACGCGGGTATTTTGGTATCAGCATAGTATTGTCTTCAGTACCCATTTAGTCAGAAAATATGTTACCTGACACTCCGCAGGTACCAAATGGTGCCAGAGAGACGTGTTGAGTGAGGATGAATCGTAGAGCATGTGTAGGAGGAACGTTACCCCGTCATTATACCCTGCATTTTTGTTTTGGATTTGTGTTTTCAAGTTGCTCCTATTTTATTTTGAAGGAGTAACTTCGAAAACCTTGAAAGAAGAGCTCACCTTCGACAAATTAGAGTGGAAAAGCACAGGTAAATAAAGTCGTGTGGATTAATCCATAAACACCCTGCAGAAGCTACCTTCTTTTCATTGCATCTTCTGTTGGTTTGACATACCAGGCAGAAAGGTGAATTTCTTGCTTCCTTTACGCTGTCATGGAACATGTCTTCTTAGTCACCTTTTGCACATGTTGAACCACATCTTGGTCATAACTGAGGCATATGCTACATTGAAACCATGGTGAAATCATTCTTTTTCTTCCACCTTAGGGAAATTTCCTTGCTTTATTGGTTGAAAGAGGCATTTAAAGTACAAATTAAAGATAACTACTATTAGTAAGTTTGGTTAGGCTCATATAGACATATAATAGCAGCCTGACTCAAGTTTGCTACAAAAAATGTTTAATCCACTGCCTCTAAGTATGTAAAAAAATTTCCTGGTGGAGATTCTTTGCTTATTTTGGCTTCTCTGGCTCTTCGCTGTAGGGCCTGTAGGCTTCCCTGCCTGGCGTCAGGTGGGATCTTAGTTTTCCAACCCGGGATCAGACCCACATCCGCTGCATTGGAAAGCTGATTCTTAACCGCTGGACCACCAGAGAGGTCCCCCAATGGTATCTGAAGATGTCCGTCGGCTTTGGTCATCAAGGCTCCTCACTTGAACGGAGCATTAGATGAGCAGGGGATCTCTGTCATTTCTGTTACTGGTGATCTACTTTACTCCTTTTTCTCTCCTCCATTCTCATATTGGGCCCTTAGGCATCCAGTTGGATTTTGCCTTTGTTAGATATAAACAACAGCATACCTATCAGACTGGAAACTTATTCAGAAACATGCACTTATATAATCTTCCATTTTTAAATAATGAGACCAACAGCATGTTTTACTGTACATGCCTCTGGTGCCCTAGTTTGGGACCTGCTTAAATTCTCAATAGCATCCTAAGAAAAGTATCACAGAGAGCAACATTTAGCCATAAAGACATTTATAATGTCACACTGAGGTAGAGTGTAAGTTGTGTGCTTTGTAATAATACAGTTGCTGCTGCTAAGTCGCTTCAGTCATATCCGACTCTGTGCGACCCCATAGACGGCAGCCCACCAGGTTCCCCCGTCCCTGGGATTCTCCTGGCAAGAACACTGGAGTGGGTTGCCATTCCCTTCTCCAATGCATGAAAGTGAAAAGTGAAAGGGAAGTCACTCAGTCGTGTCCAACTCTCAGCGACCCCAGGGACTGCAGCCCACCAGGCTCCTCTGTCCATGGGATTTTCCAGGCAAGGGTACTGGAGTGGGGTGCCATTGCCTTCTCAGCAATAATACAGTAAATGATTGCAAATAGTGTTTTATATAGAAAAGGTTCAAAGTGGTTTGAAAATTTTTGTATGGAGCCATTTGTTGAATGTGAAAGTCTCATTCTGTTTACTCGTGTATTAAATGCTCCCAGACTTAATAACCGGAAGCTTCTGTGTTTGTATTGTATATCAGGAAGGGAAGGGCCTTCCAGCCGATCTTAAGTGTTGGTGTGCCCCATTTTGCCTTGGGGATCACGACTCCAGCGTTCCCTCCCTCACTCTTGTGTTGTCCCATGATATTTGCTGCTTCCTGAAGTCAATATAGACGGATCTGAGCCAACTTAAGTGTTGTCTCAATATTTACCTACAGAGGAAATTCCATTTGAGAAAACCGCAGAGTATGGCCATTCCTGGAACAACCGGGAGATGGTTATTACTGTCGGAAAAAACTGTCTGCTTTGCCCTGCTTTACTGTAAAAGGGACCAAATGAGTGTTTTAAAAATCCAGCTCCAATTCAGAGGCATTTTGTATGTTTAAAGTACCCACATATCTAAGATTGTTTATGACTGGCTTCATAAACTGCTTTTCTTTCAATTAACAATATTAGAAATGTATCTTAGTAAAACTTGTACAAAATTTTGTGAATCAAAACAAATCCTTTATCAAGTGACGAGTCCTGCTTTTCTTTTTCTTTTTAAATACAGACTTGGTATAAGTGCTGAGAATCAAACAAATGTCGTTAGAAAGGACTAGTCCATAAGAGAACCAAAAAAAGTCTGTATTCAGCTTTCCTGCATCCTCTCCTCCCAGCTCCTCTCAACAAGCTTTCTTCCCGCCCTGTCTACCTTGCCCCTGTGCACCTTAATGTCTGTTCAGAATTTGGTGATGAATCAACATCGTAAAATTCTGCTGGCCAGGCTTCTCTGACCGCGGGGCCCTCAGGATGCTCTGTCACAAACACTTTCTCCACACTAGAGCTGCTGCACAGAGACACAGGAGCCGCCTCCAATCCCTCCCGCCCGCGGCGGGGGAGGCCCTGCAGGTAGCGGGGCGCCTCTGCGGCAGGCAGTGGCCTTGCCCCACTGCTTTGGGACACGCACCTGGCTTCAGTGAGGAGGACGGGGGCAGGGAGTGGGCGCCCACCCCAGATGGAGACCCGCTGGGGACTCTTGCCAAAGCCAGGTCTTTTTTCCTTCACCCGTGTGCTCATGTAACAGAGTGTGTGTGTGTGCGTTTCTCATTTTGCCTTGCACGTGTTTGAAATGGTTGTTTGCACATCTTATTTTACCCACTTGATTGTGCAGTTCCCAGGGGGCAGGGCTGTTGGTCATTCCTGCACAGAGCAGGCGTGCAGGAAATGTGTGTAGAGTGACTGAGCGAAGGAACCTGTCAGACGGGCAGCTCAGCCTGGAAGCAGCGAGTCTCGGTTCAGATGATGACGGTGAAGATGGCAGAAGCAGGTGGATGCGATGTGCAAGGAGGGGACTGAGAGGCAGGTGAGCGAGGTTCTGGGAGTCGGGCCCTGCCTCAGCAGAGGGTGAGCTCGTGGGCAGAGCTGGAGATCAGGACTCCACCAGAGCCACGGTCGTGAGGGGCGATGAGGTGAATGAACGTGGAGAAACCGTGTCAAAAATCTTGTTCTCAAAGAAACCTTCTCTAAATGCCCGTCCCTCCCAGCCTGTGACATCCCCTCCCCTCACCCAGCCCAACCCAGTTTCCCAAGATTGCTGTTCACATAAATGACTTTCGAGCAGAAAAAACCCTCTTAGATAGACCCAGCGGATGCACTTGTTTTAAAGAGCCTCTCCCTCTGTTCCTGAAGGTCACGGTCCTCTGTAGACTCAGGAGGAGGGGGAAGGATGGGGAACCTGGAGGCTGGTAAGAGGGGGTTGAGGGTCAGCCCTCAGCCTTGGAAGCACCCCCTTCAATTCAGTTCAGTTCAGTCGCTCAGTCGTGTCCGATTCTTTGTGACCCCATGAACCGCAGCACGCCAGGCCTCCCTGTCCATCACCAACTCCCGGAGTCCACCCAACCCCATGTCCATTGAGTCAGTGATGCCATCCAACCATCTCATCCTCTGTTGTCCCCTTCTCCTCCTGCCTTCATTCTTTCCCAACATCAGGGTCTTTTCAAATGAGCTGACTCTTCGCATCAGGTGGCCAAACTATTGGCGTTTCAGCTTCAGTATCTGTCCTTCCAATGAACACCCAGAACTGATCTCCTTTTGAATGGACTGGTTGGATCTCCTTGCAGTCCAAGGGACTCTCAAGAGTCTTCTCCAACACCACAGTTCAAAAGCATCAATTCTTTGGCACTCAGCTTTCTTTATAGTCCAGCTCTCACATCCATACATGACCACAGGAAAAACCATAATCTTGACTATTTTACAGACCTTTGTTGGCAAAGTAACATCTCTGCATTTTAATATGCTGTCTCGGTTGGTCATATTCCTTCCAAGGAGAAAGCGTCTTTTAATTTCATGGCTGCAGTCACCATCTGCAGTGATTTTGGAGCCCAAAAAAATAAAGTCTGTTACCGTTCCTGCTGTTTCCCTATTTATTTGCCATAAAGTGATGGGACCAGATGCCATGATCTTCGTTTTCTGAATTTTGAGCTTTAAGCCAACTTTTTCGCTCTTTTTCGCTCTTTCAGTTTCATCAAAAGGCTCTTTAGTTCTTCTTCAGTTTCTGACATAAGGGTGGTGTTATCTGCATATCCGAGGTTATTGATATTTCTCCCGGCAATCTTGATTCCAGCTTGTGCTTCCTCTAGCCCAGCATTTCTCATGATGTACTCTGCATAGAAGTTAAATAAGCAGTGTGACAATATACAGCCTTGACATACTCCTTTTCCTATTTGGAACCAGGCTGTTGTTCCATGTCCAGTTCTAACTGTTGCTTCCTGACCTGCATACAGATTTCTCAAGAGGCAGGTCAGGTGGTCTGGTATTCCCATCTCTTTCAGAATTTTCCACAGTTTCTTGTGATCCACACAGTCAAAGGCTTTGGCATAGGCAATAAAGCAGAAATAGATGTTTTTCTGGAACTCTCTTGCTTTTCCATGATCTAGCGGATGTTGGCAATTGGATCTCTGGTTCCTCTGCCTTTTCTAAAACCAGCTTGAACATCTGGAAGTTCATGGTTCACATATTGCAGAAGCCTGGATTGGAGAATTTTAAGCATTACTTTACTAGTGTGTGAGATGAGTGCAATTGTGTGGTAGTTTGAACATTCTTTGGCATTGCCTTTCTTTGGGACTGGAATGAAAACTGACCTTTTCCAGTCCTGTGGCCACTGCTGAGTTTTCCAAATTTGCTGGCATATTGAGTGCAGCACTTTCACAGCCTCATCTTTGAGGATTTGAAATAGCTCAACTGGAATTCCATCACCTCCACTAGCTTTGTTCGTTGTGATGGTTCTTAAGGCCCACTTGACTTCACATTCCAGGATGTCTGGCTCTAGGTGAGCGATCACACCATCGTGATTATCTTGGTCGTAAAGATCTGTTTTGTACAGTGCTTTATTCTTACCATCTTTTTTTACTATCTTCTTCTTCTGTTAGGTCCTTACCATTTCTGCGCTTTATTGAGGCCATCTTTGCATGAAATGTTCCCTTGGTATCTCTAATTTTCTTGAAGAGATCTCTAGTCTTTCCCATTCTGTTCTCTTCCTCTATTTCTTTGCATTGATCACTGAGGAAGGCTTTCTTATCTCTTCTTGCTATTCTTTGGAACTCTTCATTCAAATAGGTATATCTTTCCTTTTCTCCTTTACTTTTCACTTCCCTTCTTTTCACAGCTATTTGTAAGGCCTCCTCACATAGCCGATTTGCTTTTTTGCATTTCTTTTTCTTGGGGATGGTCTTGATTCCTGTCTCCTGTACAGTGGCA
Source organism: Redunca redunca (assembly GCA_006410935.1). NCBI lineage: Eukaryota > Metazoa > Chordata > Mammalia > Artiodactyla > Bovidae > Redunca > Redunca redunca. Next base: position 302,531 of record SJYQ01003114.1, read on the forward strand.
CAAACCTCCATCCATAGTTCATCAGGCACTCTGTCTATCAGATCTAGTCCCTTAAATCTATTTCTCGCTTCCACTGTATAGTCATAAGGGATTTGATTGAGGTCATATCTAAATGGCCTAATGGTTTTCTCCACTTTCTTCAATTTCAGTCTGAATTTGGCAATAAAGAGTTCATGATCCGAGCCACAGTCAGCTCCCAGTCTTGTTTTTGCTGACTGTATAGAGCTTCTCCATCTTTGGCTGCAAAGAATATAATCAGTCTGATTTTGGTGTTGACCATCTGGTGATGTCCATGTGTAGAGTCTTCTCTTGTGTTGTTGGAAGAGGGTGTTTGCTATGACCAGTGCATTCTCTTGGCAAAACTCTATTAGCCTTTGCCCTGCTTCATTCCATATTCCAAGGCCAAATTTGCCTGTTACTCCAGGTGTTTCTTGACTTCCTACTTTTGCATTCCAGTCCCCTATCATGAAAAGGACATCTTTTTTGCATGTTAGTTCTAGAAGGTCTTGTAGGTCTTCATAGAACTGTTCAACTTCAGCTTCTTCAGCATTACTGGTTGGGTCATAGACTTGGATTACCGTGACATTGAATGGTTTGCCTTGGAAACGAACAGAGATCGTTCTGTCATTTCTGAGACTGCATCCAAGTACTGCATTTCGGACTCTTTTGTTGACCATGATGGCTACTCCATTTCTTCTAAGGGATTCCTGCCTGCAGTAGTAGATATAATGGTCCTCTGAGTTAAATTCACCCATTGCAGTCCATTTTAGTTTGCTGATTCCTAGAATGTCAATGTTCACTCTTGCCATCTCCTGTTTGACCACTTCCAATTTGCCTTGATTGATGGACCAGACATTCCAGGTTCCTATGCAGTATTGCTCTTCACAGCATCGGACCTTGGTTATATCACCAGTCACATCCACAGCTGGGTATTGTTTTTGCTTTGGCTGCATCCCTTCATTCTTGCTGGAGTTATTTCTCCACTGATCTCCAGTAGCATATTGGGCACCTACCAACCTTTGGAGTTCATCTTTCAGTGTCCTATCTTTTTGCCTTTTCATACTGTTCATGGGGTTCTCAAGGCAAGGATACTGAAATGGTTTGCCATTCCCTTCTCCAGTGGACCACATTCTGTCAGACCTCTCCACCATGACCCATCCGTCTTGGGTGGCCCCATACGGCATGGCTTAGTTTCATTGAGTTAGGCAAGGCTGTGGTCCATGTGATCAGATTGGCTAGTTGTCTGTGATTGTAGTTTCAGTTTGTCTGCCCTCTGATCCCATCTCTCAGTGCTTACTCTTACTTGGGTTTCACTTACCTTGGTTGAGGGGTCTCTCTCCGTGGCTGCTCCAGCAAAGCGCAGCCACTGCTCCTTACCTCTGATGTGGTGTAGCTCCTCTCGGCCGCCGCCCCTGACCTCAGGTGCAGGGTAGGTCCTCTCAGCCCCACTTGTGCGCTGTCGCAGCCACCGCGCACCCTTGCTTAGGGTGAAATTGGCACCCTGAGCCCCGTGTGGGTGTCCTCTGGGCCACATCACCGCAGCCAGCCTTCGTGATCCAAGCGTTGCCTGGACACCGTCTGCACTGTCTCGGTCCCCTGGAGCCTCAGCCATGTCTGTCCCCACATCCCGGAGAAACAGAAGATGTGAGCAGGGGAGTCGGGGGCAGGGGTGGGTGTGCTCGCTGGGGTCCCGGAGCCACATAGCAGGTGTCGAAAAGGGCCTGTCTTCAGTCCCAGCCCCTCAGGCTTGCACGCCTTGCACGGAGCTCCCAAGGGCGTCTCTAAAACTGCCAGACAACACGATGCCGGGTGCTCCCGAGTGTTCGTCCACTGCGTCTGCTCCTGGCGACTCGGGCTGCGGTCTTGCCTTAACCCAGAAGCACACCCTTCTGGTTGTAAGAGTGTCTGACACCCGCGGCTCTGGGGCTGGAAGGGAGAGCTGGGCGCTGGGCCATCCTGCCAGAGGCCTGTCTTCAGGAAACAGTCTTGCAGGGTTGTCTGCTGGTGAAGAGATGCCCGGTGGCCGCTGACCTTACGTTGAAGCCAGAAAACGGGTGACCGGTGGGCCATGTACCTCCTGCTCCTTCCTTCAGGCTTTGCTTTTCAAGGGGTGACACCCTTGATCTGGAGAGACCATGCCTGCAAGACGTTAAACCTAGGACCTCGAAATGCGTGATCCCGAGCCTCAGGATGGTCATCAGAACTAAATGTGCCCTTGGGTCAGGAGACTTCTCTCCCCTTTTCTAACAACGTCCGAGCACAGTATAAGCCCTGCTTTCCCAGCCGCCCCGTTGAGGGTTTCTGCAGGGTTCACATGACGTCCTGCTGTCTCCTCCAGCCCTGAACACTTGTTCCTGACCCCTTCCGTCACCCCTGCCCCTTGTCCGTCACGCTGCAGGCCGTCACTTCCCCGCGTTGGTTCCTGTCTGTTCCCCAGGATGCCCTCAATGGCACGAACATGTGTGCAAAAGGTCAGACATAATGGAAAGGCGACTAAAGCTGAGCCTGGGCCCTGTGGTCATGGCCGGTTATTGGGGCGAGTCGCCGTCCGAGTCAGTCCCTGGCTGCCCCTGTCTTGTCTCCTGGGCGACGCTAGGAAGCTCCGGTCTCCTTGGGGGAAACCCAGCCTCGTGTCCTGGTTCCCCTCAGGGCCTCTCTTCCCCAAACACCCACCTCTCGGACCTCACCCCAGGAAGCCCCCGCAAGTCACGTCCTTCACCCGAGCCCTGTGGGATCCTTTACTTCACCACGTGGATGGCTTCCCTTTCTCCAGCATCCCTGTCCTCAGGGCCTCACCTTTCATCATAAAGAATTCATTCACCTGTTTTTACAGAATAAAGAGTTGTTCTGCCTCTAAAGCTAGATTTTATCTGCTAACCCACTGTGGAAATAGCTGCATCCAGGTATAGATTGATAGCCCTTGTTTCTTCCTGTTATCCAGTGAAAATCTGATTTCGGCAAGCTCTGCTCCGTGGCCGCCATTCCAGTGCAGCTCACTGCTGAGGCCCGGGGATGTCTGCAAACCCGCCGTGTGGTCAGAGCCCCAGGGTATCCTTGGGTGTTGTGCCGATATAGCAAAGTTGGATGCAGGCCACTGCCCTTCTGGCAAGGAGACGCTTCACCAGGAAAACAGGACTGCAGCCCTGGCGGTTAGAGAGGCCCAGACCACTGCGAAGAGCAGTATGGAGGCTTCACTCGTGGCTCAGCTGGTAAAGAATCCACCTACAGTGCAGGAGACCCGCACTGGACCCCTGGGTCAGGAAGATCCCCTGGAGAAGGAAGTGGCAACCCACTCCAGGACTCTTGGCTGGAGAATCCATGGGTAGCAAAGTCTGGCTGTCTACATACATACAGCCCACGGGCTCGCAAAGAGTCAGACAGGACTTGGCGGCTAAACCACCACCAGAAAATGGAACGCAAAATTGCCATGTGACCCCAGCAGTCCCACTCCTGGGTGTAAATATGCAGGCAAAACTGCCACAATTCAGAAACATACGTGTACTCCAGCGTTCATAGCAACACTCTTCACAACAACCAAGACATGGAAACAAGGTAAGGGTCCATCAGCAGACGAGTGGAGGAAGAGGATGCGGCACATACAGATGTGGACTGTTGCTCAGGCATAAGAAGAATGAAGCAATATTGTCTGCAGCAACAGCTGGACCTAGAGATGGTCATACCAAGCGAAGGAAGTGAGATGGAGGCAGACAGGTACAACATGAGATCATTTATGTGTGGAATCTTACATAGGACAGAAATGAATTTATCTACAGGACAGAGCTAACGGCACGCACTGAACAGAAACAGGCTCACAGAGAACAGGCTTCTGGTTACCAAAGGCGAGGTTGTGTGGGGGTTGAGGCTGAGCAGATGCAGACTGTTACATGTAGGATGGATAAACAGGGCCTCCTGCACCGCACAGGAGGCTGCGTTCACTGTCCTGTGATGAGCTGTAGAGGAGAAGCAGATGGCAAGGGATATATGTGTGTGTGAACTGAATCGCTTTGCTGTACAGCAGAAAGTAACACGATGCTGTATTTACTCGATGAAATAAATAAAACAGTGACCCTGCGTCATGCAGTCACCCAGCCCGTATTCTGTATCCCCGGGGTCAAATAGAGGAGGATGCCTCGTGGGTGTCTGTATCAGGGATGGGGGTGGACCAAAGAGTGTGATATGGGGATCGTGGTGAATCAGAATAAAGAGACCCCCTGCCCCGTGCCGCCGCACACACCTGAGCTCCGGTCCCTGCACGCCCGTCCTGTCCACCACCTTCGTCACCACAGACAGCACCCCTTGGACCGTAGCTTATTGTCCTCTTTTCACGGTGCTGAGAAAACTCAGCAGTGCTCCTTCCACCTAATGCCTAACTTGGTTAGCGTTTTATTGTGTTTCCTTCTAATCTTGTTTCCAAGCTTTTTTTTTTTTCTCTTGCAGAGTTGCATTTTAAATGTATGTAAATGTTTTTTTAGCTTTCACAAAGTAAGATTATAGTGGCGCAATCAGTGAAAAAAATCTCTAGCTTTAATAGAAAAATGGACAGTTCAGTAGAAAACAGTTCACTAAGCAGTTTATCTAAACTTATAGCCGGAAAACAAAATTTAAAAGTTCAGCCTCTCCAGCAATCAACGAAATGCAATTTAAAGTAATGATTTCATTTTTCATCCACAGTTAAAATAAATGAAAGCAATAATGATGTAACGAGGCTGGTGCAGGGCTGGGCGCGTGTGTAGAGCTCCAGGAATGAGTGCATTCTGCCTTGTGGCTGAGGCTTTAGGCATCCACTCCCTGAGCCAGCGGCTCTGTGGTTTCAGATCTGTGCTGGTGGATATAGCTGAGAAACACTCAAAGACGTCGGCATCACATCTAAGAGAGAATTGAGGAGCGCCCTGAATGAGGCAGCATCCTGTTACCAGTGAGGGGACAAATCAGTCATGCGTCTCGGATCCCAACAGTGGACTATTTTGCACATATTTAGAACATCTTAAAGAATTGTTGCCGACAGTGAGTAGGTGTTTCCCTTGTATATAGGGGAGGAAAAGTTATCTAAAGAGGAAAAAGAAGAAAACCGCACTCTGGTTGCGGCATCTCATAAGCATTTTAACCAATGCAAGATGGGAAAATCCCAGGACACATGGCGCGTGCCTGGCTCCTGACTCTGCCTGGTCCATCTGCTAAGAACTGCTGACTTTTCTTGAGAGATCAGAGGTAAAAAGCAGGCACTGGCCCCTGGCTGGTGCCTTTCTTAGCATCTTTTCAAGTGGCTGCCGGCTGCCCCTTTGCCCCCTCCTCTGACTCCCCCGCCTCTCCCCTCTGTAGGTGGTTTTTCCTGAGGCTGCTCGCGTCTGGTCAGTGGTTGAAGTCCTCCTTTCATAAACAATTTGTGAAATGATTTGGGGTTTTCCAAGGACAGTACAGGGTGCTAGAGTCAACCCAGATGGTCGTCAGAGCTCGGGCTGCTTGCAGACAGACCACCGTGTTTGGCGAGGTTTGGATTCTGCTCCAAGGACAGGCCCAATCCTACCTTGATTGAGAGAAGACTAGATACCTTGATGGAATATTACACAGTCATTAGACACCACAGACTAGGTTACAACATCAAAACATGCTATGAAAGGCAGCAAACAAATTAATACCTATTTATGGTCACAACAGTGTTAAAAACATATTACTCATATTGAAAGGAAACAGAGGGAGCGTGGAGAAGTGAAAATGATTAATTTGATGGCAGATGATAGGTTTTTTTTCCCCTCAAATCCTCTGTGCGTGCATGCTAAGTTGCTTCAGCCGTGTCCAACTCCTTGCAGCGCTATGGACTGTAGACCGCCAGGCTCCTCCATCCATGGGATTCTCCAGGCTGGAATACTGCAGTGCGTTGCCATGCCCTTCTCCAGGGGATCTTCCTGACCCAGGGATCGGACCCAAGTTGTTTATGTCTCCTGCATTGGCAGGCCGGTTCTTTACCACCAGTGCCACCTGGGAAGTCCTTTAATTCTGCAGTGAGTGTTTACTGAATACATGGGCTGGGCTCATGTATTCATTTTTAAATGTGGTCATGTAATATGTGAACTCCTAAAGAAGTATAAGGTAGGGGTGGTGGAATTCATCCTCAGATCTGTCACCAGAGGGACTTCCCTGGTCGTCCAGTGAACTTTCAGAATCCTCCTTCCAGTGCAGGTAATGCGGGTTCAGGCCCTGGTAGAAGAAGATCCCGCATGCCTCGGGGCAGCTAAGCCCTTGCCCTGCAGCTGCAGAACCGAGCCTAGTCCACGGGTCCTCCGAGGCAGCAGTTCCATCCCAGGCATATGGTTCCGTCTCCCTAATTGCCGTCTCCTGCACTCTGCCCCACCCGCCTCTTAGAGCGTGGTGAGCCACTTCCCGTTCAGTGTAGACAGGCAGTGGTGCCACCCTTCCACCCGCCGTCCTGTGCAGTGAGCTCTCCCGTCTGGAGTCGTGGCCCAGAGCGTGTGTGGGGACACTGGAGAGTCACCCCAGTGCCAGCTCTGCTGCAGAGCCCACACAGCCCGCAGCCCTGCTGGGCCTGTGCCAGCCCCACCGTCCTCCCATCAGGAGCCTCGTCGGGCACTGCCACTTAGAACCAGCGCAGGGTCCCCTCGGAGAGCAAAGCAAGGTGGATCTCATGAGTCCCTGGGGATCCGGAAGTTAGGTTTGCATTTTGTTCTCTAAGGATTCCTGCCACCTCAGGGGCTGGTTTGTCTTCATCACCACCACTCTCCAGGGGCAGCGATGCCAGCCTTGTTTCCGGAGACGCTTCCACCAGACTCAGCTGGACTGAGGGACACGAGAAGCCGACAGGGGGCACTAGCCTCTCCTCTCCCAGCCCCTGCAGGTCGGCAGGCTTCTGTCCGCGCTTCCTCTCAAAAAGCAAAAGTGTCAGTCACACAGGCATGTCCGACTCTGAGCGACCCCATGGACTGTAGCCCACTAGGCTCCTCCGTCCATGGGATTCTCCAGGCAAGAATACTGGAGTGGGTTGCCATTTCCTTCTCCAGGGCATCTTCCCAACCCAGGGATCAAACCCAAGACTCCTGCATTGCAGGTGGATTCTTTACCATTTGAGCCGCCAGGGAAGTCCCTTCTCCCTCTCGAAGGCCATATTAAACAGGCCCAGGACTCATCACCTAAGGGGACAACTCACACATGGAATGGAGAGGTAGAATGGAATTGAAAGGACATTGGGGGTGCTAATCTATACCATCTCGCCGGCGAGAGTCTGTTAGGTCAGCGGAAAGACTCTATGAAGGGCGGTTCCTTTGACACCTGGTCCTCGATTCAGCCTCCAGTCCTTTAGACTGCCAGGCCCCCGGCCAGTGAGGGGGCTCGTGTGTGCTTTCCTGCAGCAGTTAGAGAAAGATTAAGTGGAGCCAGAGATCAGTCTCCTTTTATAATTTTTCTTCCCGAAGTGGAGAAACTCAGAATGCATCACCCAGAACCCGGGGGAGTCAGGGAGGTCTGTGACCTGAGAAGACGCGCGTGTGCCTGCAGCCAGCCACGTGGAGGCAGGGCCACAGCGGAGTGAGGCGGACCCCCCCGCCCCGACCCCCC